>JAOTQY010000052.1:6398436-6411941 GCA_026413445.1 Dolichallabes microphthalmus
GGTAATTTGTTCTGGAATTTTTACAGAGGTCGTGTGAGAGAAAGACAGACATGGCAGATTCGGACGGGATTAAAATCTTGTTAAAAAGTACGTCTGTGAAACATAAATTTCTCTAATGACCCCCTGTAAAACTAGTCCCGTCCGAATCGGGCTATTGTTAACCACAAAGCTATTGTGTATTACTACTAATATTGCTACTACTACTATAATAATAATAATAATAATAATAATAATAATAATAAGTAGAAGAAGAAGAAATAGAAGACTCTCTATTTTGGTTCATCTATTAAAAAAAACAATCTAAAAAGTCACTTTTTCTGTACTACTTTAAAATAAATATTAAATTCTGTCAATATGATAAAAATAAACTACACAATGTCTTAGATGTGACAACATCCAGCAGGGTCAATGCAGAAGTCTCACTTAGCATGCAAAGTGTGAGGTCACACTGCATAGCATTATGGGTAAGGCATCCTCAATGAGGTGTCACAAAACGCTTGTTATACTGTAGATACTCTGACACCTTTTTCTTTCCATTTGACCACTTTTCTCTCCATCCACCATCTCCTTTGTCTTTATCAGTTTTAGAGTAAGCAGCGACAAGACTGGGAAATATATCTATAGGTTGACTTTTGACCTCTGCCAGGGTCAGTAGTGACGTTCCAGGCACAGGCAAGAAGCTCAGACCTGCCTTATCGCAGATTCCCACTTACAGCCACTCAGCCAAGTCAAGGCCGTTCTGCTGGAGGCAAAAACCAGACACCACTTTAAATTTCATAAGCTCCAGACATGCGACTCAGAGAAAAAGCGAAGAAAAAAAAAAGGGGGGGAGAGAAAGATAACATATGAGTCTTTCTCCCCAGTCTGACCTCCGTCTCTCCCTCTCCCTGCCTCTCTCCTGTCATTCATTACTCACATGTCTCTGCAAACCGTCACTAAGTTGGTTATTTGATAAATGAGGCAGTCGTGCTCTCATGGTTATCAATTTAGCAATCAAACAAGCAGGTCATTATATTTCAAAACATTGGATGGACCTTCAACTTCAACGTCTCCAGGCCTCGTTCTGCTCGGACGGAGGAGGAGGGGGGGGGGGGGGGTTGCAGGATTCGGCTATGTCTGCTTAGTTTAAAACCATCTCAGCACAACTGGTCCTCATTAGCTTGAGAAGGAAATAGATGATGAAATGTCATATTTGAAGCCTAGTGTAAGGAGAGCTGCATTGTGGGAAAGCCAGGTGCTGTTTATGTTATAAGCTAGTAATTATTTAAAAGTGTCAGCACATGGTTTACAAAATGTAAATCCTGAATTGCATAAGGAATTTGGGGAAAAATCTTTTGGATGTATTATGAGCGTGAGAAAAAAAAAAGATGCTTAAGGTTTGTCCTTATTTCTACATACTTTTTCAATTTGAATTCAGTATAGGTAGCGTAATATTGTAATATTTTAAAATATAGCGCATTTATAATTCAAGAACACTTCTGTCTCAGACGCTGTACGAGAAAGCGAGATTGAGTGAGACAGAGATAATCACGTTTGGCTACACATTTTAATCAGTTCGCCCAATCAAAGAGATAATTGGATTGCATTGCCTGATTGCGAGACTCGGTGAAATTGGATCGAAAATAAATTGCTTCAAACTTGTGGAAAACACAACGATTGAAAAACAAAGGGCCCTGTTCTGTAAACAAAAGGGATCTTATATACAGCAAACAGCTGTTATCGAGACCCTGAACTATTAGGCTGCATTTTTTTTTTTTTTTTTTTTTTTAAAGTGCTCACCTGACACATATCCAGCGTGGCTCTGTAGTCAATTAAAGGGTTTGTGCAGAAGCTGTAATGACCTACTAACCCATTCTCCCAGGCCTCGATCCCCGGGGACAGCCCCTGTCACCAAGTTATCTATGGCCTCCTATCTCCGGTGGTGGAAATAAGTAGGGCTGGAATGTATAGAGTCAGACCTAGCTCTCACGCTGCTTCACTTCTGGCTAACGCCGAAGCACGGCAGATTTATATGTTTATCTCGTGTTAAAGCCAACCCGCCGGGCTTGATGGCTGATTCTCTCAGTAATAAAGAGAGTCACTGTGTGTGCGTATGAGTGCGTATGTGTGTGTGTGTGTAACTCCGACTCGGCTGCATCCGAAATCCATCAACCTGTACAGAACAATAACAGCCCCAGCCCAGCCCCTCTGTCATCAGAGCTAATAAACTGCGCAGCACTCATTAGGACGAACACGGCACACATTATAACGGCATTATGTTCTGGGCAATGCACTATATTAATTTCCCCACCATAATGTCTGCTTTATTGTTTCCAATAAGCATTTTTAATAAGCAAAGTGATAAGTGCTTCTCTTGTAAAATGTCTCCAATTAGAGTCCCATCTCTGAAACACGCACTCATAACGAAGTTAGAGTGTTCGGCTAATGACCGCCCGCGCAACCGCCGCCAGCCACGGAGAAACTTGACACGAGTAAACAGACGTGAATAAACAGCCTCGCTCCGACAAGAACACCGACTCCATTGGGCAAAATTACACCTTACATCATAAGAGTGGGTCGCGGATAGAGCCGAGTCCGCACGCTTCCTTCCCCGAACATGACAAGCTGTGAGAAATTGTTTCATAATATTGGGAAATAAATGCAGACATTAAATCTTTGAATCAAGGCATGGAAGTTAAGTATTACTTTTGTGACAGCTTCACAGACACAGTGTGAGCTTTAATTTTGTGTGCATATCCTTTCTCTGAAATACAATATCTACTATTTAATTAGCTCAGGCAGACAAAGGCTTTATCTCTAAACACAAATAAATGCAGTACACCTAAGGACAATTTGAAAAGGCCCTTGCTTCTAAAGTTTCTTTCCTCCCCCCCCCCCCTTTCTTTTTTTTTAGTGCCTCCCCTTCTATTATATGGCTTGGTCTACTGTGGATTGTTATTCTTGCAACTCAGTGACAGCTTATTTTAATGGATGCTATGATGTCGGGGGGCAAAGCGTGCAGTTTTCACCCAGCCTGCTGCTAATGAGCCAGTGTGAGTAGAACTGCCGCTTCTTGCACCACATCTCGCAGAAAGGAAGATTCATCTTTAATCTAAGACACTCATCCTCTGGGTCCAGTGTGGAGGCATCTCCAAAAAATAAATAAATAAATAAATAAAATAAATAAATAAAAAATAACATCCTAATTAATTTTATTTTTCAGGAGGGTTTCGGTAAGCATGTGCGCCACCATACTTTATGCTCCACACAAACACTGTTTGCTCTCAGAGAAGGGCGGCTAATTGCTTCTCGGCTTGACATCATTATATGGCTATGTGAGGGGATGTAGGCTGTTTAATTAAGGTCGGATGCAAGTTCATTATTAGATCCGCGTACACTCTTGTCTCATTCCCTGCAAAAAAGCTCTCTTTGTAATTTAATATAACGGACCTTTTGATTTGCAGTTTGATTTTTTTTTCTTTTAACATGTACTCTTTCCGCATTGCTTGATGCCACACTTCTACTATACAATTTCCCATCTGCCCTTGTGCACTGAGATAAAATGAGAGCTTTGTTAAGTTTATATAGGATGCGTGAGGGTCTTTTGCCAGTTCCAGGCCAGCCTTAAAGAAACTGCGTACACCCTGACAAAAGACATTCATCAATACCGAAGAAATGCGAAATGATCGCTCTAATTGAAAGGTACATGGTTAACTAAAGCTAATGGTTTTCAGATTAAGTCGCCGCTCTTTCGCGCTGCCTCTTAACCCTACAACACGCTGCACCATTGCTCATCCGGATTTTCACAGGGACAGCCTGGCGCGCCGTGTCATTTGTCTCAATTACTGATTCTCAGATTAATTTGATACTACCTTTCCGCACACATACTGCTCTTTACATGTGTACGCCACATGGATGCAATTAGGTTTTCACCGAGCTAATTCAATTTAGCATGTTAACGCCAGATACTTATATAAGTGGATGTGTTAATATTTATTTATTCCTAATTATGCGCAATTGTCGGGGAGGAGTCTGCACAGCTTGCAGGGGTTCATCCATCCTGCACCAGGAAGCCATTTCCACTCTGTCAGAGAAAATAAACTCCTCTATTAACAACTTATTCAGCAGAACATATTGTGCTAGAGGACTTTCCCGATGAGCGCTAAGTCCATATGAGTAATAGGCTACATAACCGTCTGCATGTTTTACATTTACAGGCTTATGAGTGTTTGACCTTGATCTGGTCCAATGCAACATAACTCAGAGTAAATCACTGATCCACAGTATGCAGAGCGTCCTGCTCACACGGTTCTTACATTCTTGGCTGCATTCTGGATGACAAAGGCCGAGGCCTGGAGCACTGGGGTGATTCCATCTATTCATGATGGAATGAACATAACGATGGAAGGTTTGCAACCGCCTTGCAAAAAATATTCACAAAGAAACATATAGTATGAAAAAAAATACCCCAGGGCTTCTCTTGTGGGTTGAGAAAATATTCTTGATGAAACACAAAAAAGAAATCATTAGAATATGAAGCTTAATACCTAGAGTGCAATACAGGGGCTTCAAAGCTACTTAGACTATAATTGACGCTTTCAAGTTTTTTTGTCCTTGAGTCATTTCCACCAACATTCTCGTACAAAGCCTAGAAGTTTTCTGCTTTTCTGCTGCTGATTCTTCTAGTACTTCTTCTTCTGCTAATACTTCACGGTAGGCATACACAATTATATTCTTCTCTTCAACTTCTCACACATTCACAAAGTCATCTAGCCAAGCTGGCTAGACTCGCTTGGTTCGAAGTTGTGAAATCAATTTGATTGACTGAAAGTAATCTTTTTTTAATAACCACTGCTTCAAACTTTCATCAGTTCTGATGGGATTCAGCAATTCTGCAGGTGGCACCATTTATCAGGACTAATTAAAGCCCCAGACATAATGTATTTAGGACTAACATACATGCAAATTGATCAATCTCAAACGACTCAATTTATACACGTCAATAACGGCAGAATGGCACGAGAGACAAAAATCAAAATCAAGCTTTAAATAAATAAAGACTATATTGGAAATTGTTTGGAATAAATGACTGGGACGAATAAAGTGCTGTTACTAAAACGTAAAGCAGAATGCAATTAATACTTATATAACTTCAACCGAACAATTTTCTATTATTTTAAATGTTGGATCTAAGAAAAAAAAAAGAAAAAAACTTCCACAACAATTTTGGTTTATTTGCGGAAAATAATAAAATATTCCATTTAAAATGTACACCAGGTAAGAAAGTAACATGTTAAGTGTTATCATAGAATTACCAAATATGCAAATCTCGCATCCATGATAATGGCGTAAGCACCTCGAGGATAGGCTATTTTTTTTAAGCTAATATAACTGTACTTTCTCCCTTACCTTATCTGCTAATAACATAATATCATGAAAACTATCAATTGAAATACAAAAAAGGATGAGAGAATTTACTTATCAAATTTCCCATAATGTTTAAGAAATTTCGATGATGCAACTTTCTGTCCAACGTGCACCTAATGGAATCCTAACCTATATATGATGGCTTGTAGTAAAGTTAAACTTAAAGTGTAAGTTTAAGGTTTAACGTGTAGTTATAGCATAGTAAGTCCTATGGCTAGGTTTTTATTAATCTTTTACATTTTGATAGAGTATTTATTTAGAAAATAAACATATAGACAATGTTCACTTCACAACAACTCATCGCGAGGGGCCTGGAGTCTATCCAAGGAGACTTGGGGCATGAGGCTGGGGAACACCCTGGTTGGGGTGCCAATCCATAGCAGGGCACACACAGGAAACACTGGGAGAGCATGCAAACTCCACGGTCACAGAACCCAAGACAGGCATTGGACCCGGACCCAGGGGGTGCAAAGAAACAGGGCTAACCACTAAGCCACTGTGCCGCTTCCATGCACTTATCAATGCTTAATAATAAATATAATAAATATATTGAAGCCTCATTAATTAGTAACCTATATCACGTGATAATAAACAGTTTTTTAAAAAAACTGAAAATAAAAGTATTAAAGTCTTTTACTAGGAGAAAACTGTCAAACATTTTACTGTAACTGAGTTTATCAGTTCTGGAGCCTAAAAACAAAAATCATTTTGGCAGCAATTAGAAAGAACTTTGGTGTTTGCACTTGAAAAATAAAGTTCTGTTTTGAACACACAATTAAGAGCGGTCATTTATGAGGTATTATCTCATTACGGCTTGCCTAGCGATCATAGATTAAGAGTACAATTAGAGAGAGAATCATTTTTGCCTAATTATGTATTATCCTGCACTGTAGTTATCACCAGATAGCAGGTTAGACCTATAATATAATGTACAGTAGATAAGGAAGAAAAAAAAATCCATACAGATTGAATATAAAGTACTGTGTAATACTGTATGTTTCCATTTATTGTATTTATTCCTGAATTTCATCCTTGATGAAACAAAATAAAATAAGGTCATGGTAAATAAATGACAAATAAAATCCCTGTTCACCCCAGACAAGCTCAAATAGCTGTTATATGTGCACTGGCGTGTATTTGCACATATCTGCTGTAGTGTGTGTGGTCATGATGCAGTGTGGTGTATTAATAGCAGCTATGTGTTGTCCTTAATGACGGCGCAGTGGCTTGCTCTTGCCCCGAGGCACACACTGGTTCAGTGGAGGCCTGGCTCTCTCTGCCTGAGCCGGGCTCTGACTCATACAGCTTGGCTCTATACAGTATGACCTTCATGTGACTCTTACAAATGGCTTTTTGAGAAGGTGTCTGTGCTAGATTACTATAGTCTACTAGATATTCTACATGAACATAGCAGACGTAGTAAAAATGAACCATAGTTTGCAATGTTTCCAGAGACACAGGGCCTTTCTCATAATGTTGCTACATGAGCTGTACAAGCCATGGCAACTAATAGACACAGTATACAGTATATTGGTCATTCATTCATTCTCAAGAAGCACTGGGTATCATGGATCTGGAGGCAACATCCAGTGTGAGTGTGTGAGGAAAATATACTCTGGATTGCATACCAGTCCAACACAGAACACCATGCAAGCATTATCATAACCAATTCCCCTACTTGCTTGTCCAGAGAGCCCAGAGGAATCCCATGAGGATGGAGGGACAACATGCACAACTCCACAACCTCGATACCCTGAAGCGGTGGGATTAGTAATCTGGAAAACTTTAATAGATCTCTGGATTTAATCTTCAATATATCCAAATCAAAGGAACTGGAATATTTTATGAAATCAACCAGACGCGGAATGTACTGTACCGTTATGGATGTGTGACTGTTCTCAAGTCTAGGCCAAACCATGCAGTAACCTTTTCCTCTCTCCCTCTTGTGTCTTTTTGTTTCTCCCTCATGCTCTCTTTAAAGGCCATTAAACTCTAATTGCATTCATTGGTGCTGACTAACAATTTCAGCAAAACATTGTGGTTAGTGTAATACCATGCGAAAATAAATAACTACTAGCAATTCAGCCACAATATAAATCATTTGCGCTGTCTCGGCTTATTCTAACAATTAATTTTTAGGCTATTGAGCATGTTGCTAAGAGCACATAATAACACAACGCAAGCATTTATGTTCCCCATATTAACTTGTTAATATTATTGTCTGCATATGCCATGCTTGAAGGATATGTCCTGATGATAATTGTCTTTTTTTTTCTCTTCTTTTTTCATTTCTCTCTATTATAATAATGCGGAAAGCATAACCCTGTTGAGCAAGAAAATTCTGTTTGTGGGGCCTTTTTAGATTGTCTGCCATTACGTATGTAGTCTGTTATCCCTTTACTTTAGGATTTACCCCCATGTCAGTCTTATCTAACACGCTGCTTTAAAGGGCAGCTAGGTTATCTTTCCAATCAGGCAGTAATGCTAAGATCCTTCCACTAAGTGTATTTGATTTGGAATGACACATATATTTATCTGGTCCAATTTCTCTACCGTGGTTTAAATTTCCGGCCGGCGTTATCTGTTTGGATTAAGAACCAATAGCACTTTGTCTGGCCTTATTATCCTGTCAGCTCGTTCGGGTGTCTACAGCTTTACACACCCCCTCTAGTTCTAATTGATATGTAGGAACGCTTCTCGAGTGTTATCCCCTCCTTATGGAAAGTAAATGGATCGATGAATATTTATTCCATGTTCCGTCTGTGGAATAAGGGCAGAATGTAAGTTTGACTAACTTGATGAATTTAGTGAAGATATGTTTGAGAGAAGGCATTTAAGGATTAACCGCATAGTTTAGAAATGAAATAGAAAGGGACACCCTGACAAATCTCTCCAGGAGCAAGATCAACTACTTAATGTTTAAACCAATCACCTTGAGTATATATTTGAGCTCGGATATGCAAATGAGATACTGAAGTCCCTAGTGGCTTAAGGAGAGAAAAAAAATTACAACAGCATTCAGGATGGCTAAATTTGCCGAAAGCCAGAGAATTTATCAAACATGAATTTCAACGCGGAACCACGCCCGCAGGAAAAGAGGAGGCCCCCATTAATGCACATACAAAATAAATGCCTTCAAGGTTTAACTACTTATTTTTGACATGTAATCAGCTTGAGTCTGTTAATTTACATGGCCTGATAAATACCATCTGGACAGTAATGTGGAATAACTCGTGGTATGAAAATTGAGCAGCCTCCCCTGCAACCAATCAATGGAAACAGCTATGGACAGCCTCCTTCTTGGCCTTGCTAAATATGTTGAAGCATCTGATAAGAATTTTAATGACAATGCTCTGTGATTTCATTAAATCTGCACAGATGTGTAATGTGATGCATTCTGGGGCACTTATTTCTTTTTCAATCAATCATCTGCGTACACTTTGGGGGGTCTTTATGATTGGATCACAGACCTTTAAACTTTCTCATGAATTTGATCTCATTGCCATCTGCGTAGTGTTCTTCTTCTTTTTTTTTTTTTAAGGTATACAACATAATTTTTTTTTATGGGTCTGCTACCGTAATCAGAATGTTGATTCTTTCATTCCAATGCACATCTGTATGTAGATGAATGTGTGCATGTTTATGTTTGGTGTAAAAACTGTGTTAGCCATGTAATGACATGCTCTTGGATACATCAGACTATAATTTACATATAAATGCCCAATGAAAGAAGAGTGCAGAGAGACTCTTCCCAAGATAAACTAATTTGTGAAAAGCTCAGAGAGTTCTGTCAATGAAATCCTCACTGTTATTGCAAGGTATGGCAAGGTTACACATTTTATATACGGTCTAAAAAAAGTAGGGCATCATTAAATATCAAGGGTTTAAGCAGATGTGTGTGCTTGTAATCATTATGTCAATAATTTTCTAATAATAAAAAAAATCAAGCACACAAGCTGCTATTTGAGATTTAATTATTTAGACTTTTGGCCACTTTGATTGAGAAGGGTCAGCTGAGGAAGATCATTAACTTCTTGAGTCTGTTATGTGAAAAACATCTGCTGAATCAAACTGCATATGGTCTTCACTCACTACACTACACTCACTACTTTGCTAAATGCTTATAATGAAAATCATAGAGACAGCAATGTTCTTGTTACATTTCATACAAGCGGTCTTTGGCTCTCAGCGTTATTTATTATTAATATATTTTTAAAAATATTGCTGTCCTTGGTATCACAGTGCAATAAAAAGGTAATTAAAGTAATACTTTGCAAGTTGAGTATGGTAAAAACTAATGAGAAAAATACAACCGTTAGCCCAAATATTCACAGATTAAATAAATAATAAATTAAAAAAAACATAAATTTTAAAAAACTTTCCCTGTTCAAGTCTGTGCTATGACACTTTTGGAAGCATCCGTGCAACTTAATACTGTGTATACTAGAATATGTGAAGTGAATGAACGATAATTAATTTTCTTTTATTGTTGTTGTTGTTCATTTATGTTCTTTTACAGTACATGTATCTCTGTTGAGATATGTACAATTTATAGATAAATATACAATATAACCTGACCATCACTCTTAGTTGTGGGTTTTTTTTTTTTCACCTTAATAATTGAAGTTGCATAATTGTTTAGGATGTCTTTGTACTGTACACTGTCGCATTACAATTCCCCTTCACCGGAAATAAGAGGCCAAACTTTATAGCCTGACAAAGCCCCAGTGCACAAAGTGAGCTTCATGAAGATATGGTGTGTCAAGGTTGATACAGTATGGACAGAACTTTACTGGCCTGCACAGAGCCCTAACCCCAGCCTCACTGAACACCTTTGGGATAATCTGGAGTGTCGACTTTGCAAAGTCTGATGGAAAGTCATGGTATGTAATGTTAATGTAAAAAATATGTGCAACATTTTGTAGTTTTAAGAATGTGATGCAATATAATAAGTATGTGTTCAAAGGTTCACTTCAATAAATCAATAAATCAATAAATCAATCAATCAACCAAGCATTGTTTTAGGACATGTTTTAGGTATTATTTTATAAAAAGAATAAAACACTTGCAACACCTGGCAATATAATAACAGCCAACAAATGTAATAAATCACAAAAATAATACAAAGTTACACCTTTAAATGTAATAATTTCACTATGAGAATGTAAGAATTCTTCCCACAAAAATAATAACAGTTGCCTTTACTTTTGTAGGGATTTGTTAAGTTTGTGCAAAGATGAATATCTTCAGCTTTCTTTTAAAATTGTACTAACTTTCCACAAACGTGATATAAAACATATTATATCTGTGGGGTTATTACATTAAAAGCTGCAAATCTGTATTACAGTTGTAGTTTATTATGTTCGTAGGCTGTTATTACGTTGGCATCTGTAAATCACCCAGGACCTTCCAAACGCTATAAAGTCGAATATGTAATATTACATGGCTTTTATATAAAGTTTATTTATATTTAACTGTTATGTTGGGAAACTCACTTAGTCTAGTTTTGACATGAGTTGACATATCCTTAAACATACCGCTACAGACATACATGACTTTACATGTAATTACTATGAACAGTTACCTACAGTATTAAACATTTCAATACTGTTTCACTTTCTTATATCCACCCGTCAGTTTTAATGATGATTCTTAATAATATGACACATTTGGGAAACTTTTACCTTATGCAACCTCTCTTTACTTTTAGTTTGCTTAATAAATAAAGCCTATTTCCCTTTTTGTTCCCTTTTGTTAATACAATCAAAGTGTTATTCGTCTGTCAGTATACATGGATGAAAGTAGAACATACGTGGAACATAAGACTGTTTGTCAAGGTTGAAGTATCTTTGCATATGTGCATTTAATGGTCTGTAGGCGTGTGTGTATAGCTGTGGCATCATGTGTGTATGAGCCGTTAAGGGCTCTGCAGGAATCATGCTTCTGTCAGACTGACTCAGATGGATGGCTCATCTCGGTCCCCATTAATACCATGATTTGTTTACAATGGTACTGTAGGTATGAAGGTCTGCAGTGCTGCTCTTCTTCTCTGCTGGTGGAGAGAGTGAGTGAGTAAGAGAGAGAGAGAGAGAGAGAGAGAGAGAGAGCATGAGAGATGATTTGTGTACTGGAGGCTTTGATTAGCTCTAGTCCCCATATTGGACATCATATTTCCCAAGGTATTTTACCGGCAGGCTTCAGTGAAAAACAGATGTCATACACATCAACTGTATGCTGAAGTATGAAGTATGGCTACTATCACTGTGATACTAGAAGCCATAAAACTGTCTCGATTGCTTCCTAGCTCATACATATCCTGTTCTTATTCCTCGGGCCCGGAATTAAACAAACCCATCGTGCTGGGTTTAAACACAAATCATCGTCCATCATTTCTAGAGAGGAACTGATCCACTGGTTAACAAAGAAGTGCTTCTGATTCGCAAAGTCTCAAATACTTACCTTCAAGTGAAATAGTGTATTTACAGAAAGCATTTAATTTGCTTCAGTGGAATTATGCAAATCATTGTCTATGATAAAGTTAAGGGTTTACTTAAAAATGCATGGCTCTGTATGTTCAAACTGTTAGTCAAAAGTCGGCCTGTTGATCAAATTCCTCTGCTCTAATGGTAATCTTACAGTCAGAGTGACTATCAATAAAAAAGAGAGAACTATTATTATAATATTGTGACCCATTATTCTGTTCCACTTATAAAACTTTTTTATTATTATTTTATTTTAGTATTTGTTTCAATTAATTCATTTCTTTTCTGTCCTGCTTATCCTGTACAGGGTCATGGGGTTCTGGAGCCTATCCCAATAGACTTTGGGCATGGGGCAGGGTACAGCCTGGACAGGGTGCCTACAGTATCTATCACAAGGCGCACACAGACAGGCCCTAATTTGGTAACACCAATTAGACTGCAAGTTGTTGGACAGTGGGAGGAAACCAGAGTACCCAGAGGAAACCCACCAAGCCTAAGGACACCACTGATAACCACTGATTTGAAGAAACGCATGGTGAAGTACTGTATAGTGCACACTATTTCCGACTAGGCCAGCATGCCTAAAGGGCATAATGAAAGTTATGTGTGCCAGTAAGAGTTCTTGAGTGGTTAAGGGTTTCACGGAGCAAGTGTGCCAATGCACGATGTCATGCGTGGGAGTGGCATGGCACTCAGAGCGAAAGAGCGTCAGATGGAGGAGCTGGTCTGCCATCAACGAGTGACCCCATGGGGACTGCCGCAGCTGACGAGCTGAAAGATGTGTAGGCTAACGATGAAAGTCCAAACTCGCAACACTTTTGGAGGCAGCAAGCAGGGAATACGACGCCCGCTAACCTCTTGTCTTTAGCCAATGTCGTGTCTTTCTTTCTCTTCACTCTAGAGCTCAGAGAGACTCATAAATCCACACAGTCAGGAAGAAGTAACAGTCACGCAGAGTTCATCTCATGTTTTCGTCCCATGTATGTAATTCCATTTCATATAATTTTATTATCCTGCGTTCACTCGAATTACATGCTACACAGTGTGGCATTGATAGAGCTGAAGGCTGAAAGTATCAAGCTAACGAGGTTGGAGGGAAAAGTATGCAGGTGGTCAGTGTGCTAATGCATCTAGTTTATACAACTGAAACTATGGGTCTTTTAGCCTCGTTTTATTTCCTCCTTATGTCAATAGATTGAAACCATCTGTGCGTAATGAATAAGACTATTAAAGAGAGAGCAAAAAAGCACCTCATCAGCTAATACCTCAGTCTGGTGGAATGCAGATTTTAAATAGTCGACATATTTCAGTGTAAATCGAAGTTGACTATGACTGGAGCCCTGTGTAATTGTCCGAGCTTTCGAGTTTTTTGTTTTTTTTCCCCCTTCCCCTTTTTCCTTTTTTTTTTAACCACATCACACCATTTCTGCTCCATTAGAGATGAACAATCACTGTGCATTCATCACGGGCTGTCACATCCCTCACATTTATCTCCAGCCTCACTCCCGATCATTGCTCAGAAAATACAAGCGCACCCTCTTCCTGAAGTACAACAGTATGTTAAGCAAGTGGACCGGATCAAAACAAAACTTTCAGAACTCCCTATCCCTCCCCCCC
>JAOTQY010000052.1:6593434-6605934 GCA_026413445.1 Dolichallabes microphthalmus
GTGTGTGTGTGTGTGTGTGTGTGTGTGTGTGTGTGTGTGTGTGTGTGTGTGTGTGTGTGTGTGTCTGTGTCTGTGTGTGTGTGTGTGTGTCTGTGTGAGTGTGTGTGTGCGTGTGACTGACAGGCGTGATGCTATTTGATGTGCCATCATGCATGGTTGAAGCCAGTGTCACATAGGAATGAGAAATAAGATGCTGCCTTGTTAATACAGCATTGATCGGCTATATTGATTTTACATGACACGTCTCTTGCAAAGATGTAACTCTCTCTCTCTTTCTCTGTCTCTCTCTCTCTCTCTGTCTCAGACTTCTTGCATTCCTACATTCCTCCAGTTGCTCCTTTCAATCTTTTCTAGAAGTTAGTGAAGGTGAAAGAGTACCACCAGACTTCTCATGTGCTTACTTTGACATCATCCTTCACCTAGACAATTACTAACAATCGTCAGGTTATTATGTGGCTTCTCTTTCTGTCCATAGAGTCACGTTTGAAATGAAATAAATCTACCTCATAGGTTACTTGTAGGTATGTAATTAATGATTACCTTTTTGTATGTGTTACTACACGTAATTTGTTTGGAGAAAAAAATGATATGTCAAGCATGGGACAGGGGAACACTTAGGGGCGCCATTATTTAATGATCTATACCATATCACTGTTCACAGGTTTGAAAGCACCTGATACTGATATACTCGCATTATCTCCACAAATCCAATGGTCATAATTAGTAGTAAGTTTGTAGTAAGAGTATAAATATACCCTGATACACACACACACACACACACACACACACACATGTACAGGGCTGAGATTGTGACAGTGTGACCGTGTGGCAATGTCTATGGTATAATAGATCCATTCTGATGGAGATAAATGCACATCACTTATTGATCGGATGCTAATGACACTGAAGAGGTCACAGGATCCTTCATTGACACTCATCTTTTGCTTCACTGCTGCACACACACACACACACACACACACAGGCATAGACACACACTTGCAGAGCAAGCATGCTGTGTTACAGAAACCACAATTGATATAGATATGTGATTATGACTCCTGGACCGATTCAAAGTGCACTAATGATGTCTGGTTGAAATGCTAGTTACAGCAGAGTGCTCGGTGTGTGTTATTGACTGACGGAAGAGTTGGAGTGGTGGTGACCTCCAGGTGGCCATGAACATCACCCACACGGACCGTTTTAGTTCACACACACCGCACCTTTTCGTCTCTGTTCATTGATGAGAAATGCTTAAAGAAATTGAGTAATAACAGGTTAACCAGAGATTTCCACCTCTCCCTCTCTCCCTCTCTCTCCCTCTCTCTCTCTCTCTCTCTCTTCCCTATATGACACTAAATCCACCCGCTTTACCCAGAGTATAGTGGGAATACAAAACCTTCATAATCAGTCTCACGATCTTTCTCGTGCACACACACACAGCCGCTTCAGTCACCGTGCTGAACCAGGCCAGACCACGACCCCTCCCAGTGGGCTCAGCGCCAGCCCCCTTGCCCTGGGCTCAGCCAATCAATAGCACTTTCCTGTTTTGGAGGCGGGTAATTATGAGGTGGAGAGAGTGGGTGACCTCTCACCTGTCCCGCATTACATTGCTGATATTAAGATAAATTGCCCGATTTTGGGTAAACATATGCTGCAATTCAGCCTGTCAGCAAGGGTTTGCTCAAGGATAATTTGTATTGATCTATCTGCTTCTTCCCAATGCAGCTCGCTGACCTCACGGATAATGAGAGAGCAAGAGAGAGACACACAGAGAGCAAGAGAGAGAGAGAGCAAGAGAGAGAGAGAGAGAGAGAGAGAGAGAGAGAGAGAGAGAGAGAGAACAGACACCAGTGTTTCAATGCTCCGGAGTGACTGTGTGTATACAAATATATATGCATATGGATTCAAGTCAAACTAGGACTTTTAACTTTGAACATTATGAGCGCAAAAACCCAATTTATTTCTTTATATAAGCCAGAGTTTCACTAGTGCTGAGAAACGTTTTCTCAGTACACCAGACCAATGGTCCCCCTGAAATGCTGGCCTCCCAGGAACTCCTTTCATGCCCAAACATGTGGAGTTAGCTTGACATGAGGTCAGGACTGTTGTTTTTTTTTTGTGGATGAATGTGCATACAGTTTCAAGGAACTGGGATCGTTATTCACGGACATACAGCCAGCGAATCCCTTGGTGTTGTACACTCTTAACCCTCCACTAGCTCATATTTATTTTTACTGGCTTTATTATTAACTCTAATTTTACACAAAGGAAAAAAAAGAAAGCACATAGTATCCGTCTGAGTGAATTTGTGTGTATGCATGAGCATGTCTTCATATGAGCGCATCTGAGCAGGACAATTGTATATTTGAAGATGGAGTACTTTGACCTCGTTCTCCGAGCTCGTACGCCGTCATTCCTCACGCCTGACACCCTACACGCAAGAAGATACATATCTCTGACATGCCTCTTCTGTCCCGAATAACACAGCCGTTCTACGATAACAGCGCGAGAAAGTGACACGTCTGCCATAAATCCTGATGAATTACGGGCCACCCCGCGTCTTGAAATTATGAAACGTGATAAAGTTAACACCAAAGCCTGCGGAAAAGAAATATGACGGTACAAAAAGATTCGAAAGCCAACCGCTGTCAGTCAGGTGTCAGGTTCGGCTGTTTGATGTGATCCTGAGCGTCGGCGGTGTTAATGGCGCTCAGGATCAGCAACAGAACGGAGATGATGATGGAACAAAGTGCGACAGCGTTGTGAGCGGTAACCCGGAAATAATCACGTGCTGCCTTTTTCTGATCTTTTTCGCAAGCTGTGCAGATGCTTTTTTATTTTTTTTGTCAGTAAGTATTATTCCATTTTGAAAGTCCTAACAGTAATGTTTCTTTTGACAGCAATTTAAGTTTTTTTTTTTCCTTGGTGAGCTCAGATTCAAAGATTGAAAGAGAGGGGCGTGGAAAGGTTTTGAGTGTGTGTATGTGTATGTGTGTGTGTGTGTGTGTGAGTTGGGGGGACTTTGATAAGTAGACGCTGGTGTAATTGTGCTCCTTTGAACAAACATGAGTAAAAACACTGGGCTCTGGACTGGCATTCCCCGCCCACATTATGGCCTATTATGATAAGACTATATCTTTGCACAAGATAATGAGTGGCTTTATTGCTGTTGCTTGCTATTACTTTGTCTAATTATACTTAACTGCTCCGAGCTTATCTCTGCTCCACCTACGCCATCAAAAAGTCTTACCCCACCACACACATGCTTCTTTTTTTCTTTTCTTCCCTCTGTAACCCAAATCAGGGAGAAGGAAAAGAGGGGTTTTTAAGGGAAAGCAAGAAGCAAGAAAAGATCGGGGGGATGAGAGGTTACAGTTCAGAGAGAGTTTCAGTAAAGCGCTGTGCCTCTGTGATAGTGAGAGTGGAGCGGGCTTTCTCAAGGGAACAAAGGACGGCCGTTTTAAACAGGCATGAAATACCATGAGCTCGGACAGTAGCGCCTGTGACAAATGCATGCCCTCTCTCTCTCTCTCTCTCTCTCCTTATTCCCCTTATTCTCTGTTTCTGTCTTTATTTCTCCCCCACCTTCTTTTTATTTAAGACTTGCGAACACAGAGAAAACAACAAAGCACAGACAGGAAGCATCTTTTAATGCCGAACAGCCATCGTTCCAGCCCAGTGGAGGAAGGAAGGTGAAGTGAGACAGACGGAGGATTGAGAAAGGGAAAAAAAAAAAAAAGGAAAAAAAAAAAGCCCAGCTTTCATTTACTTCAATTCCTCGCTGGCATAACAAAAACAGGAAAAGATTCATTTGGTTCCAAACAAGCCGCAGAATTCATTTGTTAAACCAATTTTTTTTTTCGACTCATAATAATACGTATATCCCTTCTAACCATACGCCTGTAATAATATCGTTAGTTTCCTTTCCACAAAAACAGACCACCACTGTAATTATAATTTCATTGAGAAGGCCCAGACATATAATCTACGCTGAGCAATGAGACATTTGTTAATGTCAAAGGAAACAGAAACATAGAGCATGAAGCCGAGAGAAATACAGAGATGGCAAGCAGGAATGTCACGTATACGTAGAACAAGAGAAAAGAAGAAAGAAAGAAAGAAAGAAAGAAAGAAAGAAAGAAAAAAGCAGAGCTTGTAATGTTAAAATGTAGTCAAGCCCAATCACATAGCTCAACGCAAGGCCGTGCCTCTAGAGGGAGTCAGCGATTTCAGTGACAAAGTGTTTAACACCCCCAATTCAGCAGAAAGACGCCAATACAGATCATATCAGAAGGCGCTTATGAAATGAGCCGCTGATTGTTAATTGAATAAAATGGGTCTGGTTTGAAGGGGGCGGAGAATGAGGAATAAAAGTGATAATCTGCAGTTGTGATATAAAGAGTCAGTGTAAAAAATACGTTTTGTGGTTGACTGAAATAGAGAATCATCATCATTAACAAGAGCAACAACAAAAACAACCACAACAAGCTAAGCTGCTGATTTTGTAGCAAGTGAAGGGGGGAAAAAAACACAACTGTGAGGAAGAATTTCTCCCAGAATTCAAGGCTCGTGTTCTCTTCGACCTGGCGCTAACTTCATTTTATTGCCAGCTGTCTCCGAAGGAGCTATTCCATCTCTAAGAAATTCAGATGCTCCGGAAATTAAAATTTCAAAGATCTTCAGAGGTTGAGGAGGAGGGTGGAAAAAATCAATGATGACAGATCAATGCTCATAGAAATTTCATGAACTTTGAACCGATACAGGCATGATGATTGGGGTGGGAATGGATGGAAGGCTGGAGAAGACTCGGACAAAGACAGAAAGCCACTCTTCTCCACACCATTGCGCCCTTTCATATTTTATTCCACTGACACAGATTAGATTTTGGGTCTATCTCTAGAAAGGAGGGTTTATATATCATATATATATATTTTTTTGATATAAAAACATGCCTTATAACTTAACAGCTGAGATATGCTAAATGAAATCAGACTTGGATTATCTCATGTCTAAATTAATACCGTGAAATAAAAAGATCAATGCGTGGACAAGGTGAGAAAAGAAATCAATAAGTCAGTTAAATTATTGCTGCATTTTTTCCTCCTCATCCAAGATGGGTTAAGCTTGCCCTGTCTGTCAATATGTTCTAGCTTTTAGCATTAATCTATAAATAAAAGTTATGTTGGGAAAGGATACCATGCCCAGGTCTGGATAGGTTAGGAGTGTAAAAGAGAGAAAAGGATGGGAGGAGAAAAGTGTGAGTCATCCATCAGAAAACGCTCTGGTCACTGGAGCACAACTAATGTGCGTGACTTAGCAAGGGCGAATCTATTTAAAGCAGCCAGAAACAGGGAAAAAATTGTAATGGCCAAAAGAGGAACCAATACAACCAATTATATCGAAATCATTTTTTTTTTGTCATTAATGAGAATGTTAAGTCACTGGGAACTGTCTAGTCCCAAGTCACCTGGTTTGTGTAATAGTATTGTGATTGCAGTACAAAAGAGACAAAAATCCAAATGAACCCTATTGGATTTTGGATCCTGAGAATAAAGAGAAGGTGACGTCTTGCTGGCTTCTTTTTTAGCAGGATGAAGGGGTGTGACAAAGATGGCTCTGATTACTATAATCGCCCAGCTTCTCATTACCACTGTATGTTTCTACAACTATGTGTATGTAAGTGAGAGAGAGAGAGAGAGAGAGAGAGAGAGAGAGAGGGAGAAGATAAAGAATGAGCAGCTCTATCTGATCCAGTTTGAGGGTGGAGAGAGCTTGTTGTACTGATAGTCTCTTCTAAATCACCCGCTGATCATCCAGCGATACAGCGTTTCATGTGGCACTTTTTAGAGAGTCTATTTACCGCCAGCCTCCCATCTTTCTGCCTTCACCTCCCGCAGTGTGTGTCGTCCGTGCCCAAGCAGCGATGCCATCAGGACCTCTATCAGATCGTATCCAAGAACAACTTAAAGACTGCAGGCTCTCCAGCAGAGCCTGAAGTTCTTAGCCAGCGTTCTAAATGATTGTGTCTGGTTTTAACAGCTTTTAAATTTCAGCAATTAATCTTATAAAGGGACTGGAATTTGGTGCCAAGGCTTGTGTGTTTCTGTATGTTTGCATGTGCCAGGTCAAGTTGAAAGTGTGTGGAAGTGTTGCCGAGTGAAGTGGCGAGACGACCCTTTTGTCCTCTTTGGCGGATGATGAATGGCTGTCTCCTTCTCGGCGCGTTTTGTCAGTTTTGGCGCAGCCGAGTCAATACCTTCACCTTGACGAGGAAACTTTGTGATTTATCAGGGCCGCTGGCCAATGAGCAGGCTAAAAGAGCCAGGCCCTCTGAGATACGGAGAGTGGCCTTTGGTCAAAGTCTTCTCGAACGGATTCGCGAGAAGGTGTATGATAGACAAATGGCTCTTGTTAGAGGCAGCCAAAAAAATGAAGGAGGGGGGAGTTACAGAGGGAAGGAGAATGAGGGGGGAAAAAATGCTCGACTTGAACTAATAACAGAAAAGGTCCGTGGCGGTCACTGTGGGTCCAAAGATGAAGCACCCTGTCATGCAGCAGGTTGGGAAATTAGCAAATAATGTTCCTTGGCCCTGATAAATGGGTGACAGCTCTCCTTCGCCAATCATTTTTTAACATTTTGATGCATGTCTACAATCCCATCGGAGGAAAGGAAAAGTTTACCGGCCCTCAATTTCCGTGTGATAAATGGTGGTCAGTAAATGTACGATTTCTGTATGAGGTATAGTTCATTTTAAGCAATTCTGGTAAATGGGTGTCACTGATTAGGACAAATAGTCCAGAGAGGTGAGAGCTCCAGTGGTACATCTCTCTCTCTCTCTCTCTCTCTCTCTGTCTTTCTCTCTTTCTCTCTCTCTCACCCTCACACCTCCTTTTTCTCAGCTCCACTAGAGCGTTGAGGCCAGGCTCTCGCAGTGACCATGCACTACCTAAATAGAAAGCAATAGCTTTGATGCAATTAGAGTCCAATGCTGAGCTATATTTATGATTGCTGTCATTGTTCTAAAAGATTTGCCGGGCTGCTCATGAGCCCTTCTTCCATCTCACATCTCCCAGCCAAACCATGTCTTCTTTTCTTTCAGAAGAGTGGAAGAAGGCAGGATGTACGTCTTAACATTAAAAGCAAAGGTTTGTATGTTTAAACAAACGTACGCAGAGGCTACCTGCTGTTTAATTGAACACTGTTTACCTTTCAAATCCCTTACATGCTTCAGAAAGGTACAAAAAAAATGAAATAATAAATAAATAGGACATTCTGTCAAATCCAGCAGAGGAGCTTAAAGGGAACATCTGGACGAGTCTTTCAAAACTGCATGATCAGCTTGTGAAGCTTCTTCGAACGACTGCTATTGGCAGGAGGACAAACACGTCTGTCCCTGGTTTTGATTCTTTTTCTTCTTCTTTTTTTTTTAATAGACCCTCCTGACAAGCAGTTCAGCTCTAGACCTGATCAATGGGTCTTAGATGCCACCAAAGTGGCCTTGTGCAAACAAAAAAAAATCATGCGACAAACAAGGTGACGCAGGTAAGAAGATCACACATGAAGATCTTTAAAGGATATAGAGGTACAAGCTGAAGAAGAACAAGAAACACCAAAGCCAATAAATTCCTAGAGGGTGAAGTCAAACATGCGCACATACACCAAAACAAACACAAACTCCTGCACGTACTGTACACATGCCGGCTCTGCGTCCGTGGATGATGGGTATTAAATGACACTCTGTTTTAGGCGAGGGACTCACAGCTCATAAAGCGCGCTTACACACTCTCCATGTTTGTGTGACCCTACGGTCTGCTCCGATGTCATATCCTGGTTTTATTGTGCTCAGCCTGGCCTGCCACACTTTGAGCATCCAGCGGGTATCATTTCACTGCTGACCCCGACTCTCTGCTTGAAGTGTCAGAGAGAAAACCAAAGGAGGAGACGCACAAGTAATGTGCAAAGACACGGCCTGCCTTTTAAAGCCAGCCTGGAGTCATCTGCAAGCTTGACCTCTCAGACAGGTGGCTTGTGCCGCCATGATGGAGAAGAATTATCGACTCTGAAAGTAGTTCGCAGTTCCTGGTGACCCAGCGTAAATCTGAGTGAGCCTGAAGGACCTTTATGAATCGGAATTATCACTACTGTCTTTACAGAGATTCGGATTTGATGGATACTCGCTGATATCCTCCAGTGGCGCAAATTTCTTTAAAGAAATACTCTCTCTAACACACTAGTATAGTACGCACAGCATGTTCCTCTGTACTAAGAAAGATCAGGAAATCTGTGTTTCTTTCCCTGGACAAGCTATATTTGGTGCATAAAGTGTACCTCCCTGAATAACGAATGGCAGTCACCATACATCGCATGAAGCCCTAAAGCACTAGAGAGCTGTTTATGTTCATTTTCTCTAATTCGTCCAGAATAGCCAGCCATTATTCCACTTAAACCTGCAAACACACTGTGCATGTAAAGACACACACACACACACACAACATGGTCGCAAATAAAAACCACTACCAGGACCACCATGGATCCTATGGTCAAAGTAGCCATTTATAAACTAATTATAAGCATGAGTCATTTATTCTAATCAATAACGCTCCTTACTGGTTTAAGAAACAAAACAAATGTATTTACAGAGAGGGAGAGGAAGAGAAAGAAGTGAATGATGACTTAAATGATGAAGATTAAGGCAGAACTCTGTAGCTCGGAGCGTTTATTAAAGTAACAGTATTGCGATAATTACGGTAATTATAAACCATCTTGTTGATGATGGGCTTATAATAATTAATTAACCATCACAGCCATGACGGCGGAATGCTATTAATTCTAAACCGGTGACTATTTTGCATAAGGAAATGAGTTTTTACTCTAAAATGGATTGGAAAAAAAATCTTACTAGACTATGTGACTTATCTTTGGACAATCTTGACCATGTTTTATTTCATCTCATCATTGCATTTTTGATTGGCATAAAACCAGAAGTCCTGTTGAAGATTACTTTATGTAACTTTATTCGTACAACTTTATACTGTACATGAACTCTACTTGGATTGAAAAAGTGTTCGGTGCTACTTTACGTCTCTCTTTGAGGAAACTAATACTGTCCGCTTCCGTCTCTCTCTCTTTCGCACTCTGAGGCAGCTGTGTTATTTCTCAAATAGTACAATGACATGACTAAATACTCCTTTCAGGAATGTTTGTGAAAAAAAAAAGTGTGTGTGACTTTAAGTACGAGTGTGTAAGAGTGTGTACCAGTACCTGTATGTAAGAGTGTGGCTCTGTGTATGAATATGTATTAGTATATAAGAGTGTGTGGTTGTCTACTGTATGTACCAGTACGGTATATAAGAGTCTGTTCCAGCATGTGTCCGTGTGTAATAGTGTGAACCAGTCTGTAAGAGTGTATGTGAGTGGTATATACAGTACCATTATGTAAGAGTGTGGAAGAAAAGATGAAAAAAGAATATATATAGTATATATTATATAAATATATTAATATTTTATAAAATATAAAGAAAAATATATTTAAAAATGTATTTTTTACACAATTATTTAAAAAAAATTTTAATGTTATACAAATAGTTTCAACTAGGTGTATATTTTAAACATCTGGCCATTAAATTGAATATACATGACACAGTTCAGGCATGTGGTCTATAACTGTTTATTCCCACTTTCATTCACTAATATCAATGACTAAGTTTTATTTTTCAAAATGTCTTTTTCTTACTTTATATTCCTGATAATTGCCATAAGCCCAGCTTCTAGTATGTATAATAACTGTCTAGACAAGTTATATGATTATTATACGCTTATTATAT
The DNA here is from genome assembly GCA_026413445.1 of Dolichallabes microphthalmus. NCBI lineage: Eukaryota > Metazoa > Chordata > Actinopteri > Siluriformes > Clariidae > Dolichallabes > Dolichallabes microphthalmus. The sequence continues at coordinate 6,603,260 of JAOTQY010000052.1, forward strand.
AGTTACTACATAAGCACTAACGCCAGTCTAGGCATGTTATGGGAAAATAATCAACACAGTTGCAGTATGATGCAACTCGACATGTTTTACTTCATTTACACCACAGCTGGGTTAACTAACGCTTATATTTATTTAAAAGTCTATCAAGTCCACAAGTTAGTCTTGTGAACAAATTCTGACCAATTGGACCTGAGAATTTAACAACCCTGTGGTATATGTGCTTGTACTCTATGATCATTGTATGATTCTATTTTTATATTTATATAATATACTAAGCTTAGTAGAAAATGTCAGTTTGTAAATGACATAATGAGGAGAAACGTCTGAATATGACTTTAACTCCTGTCATCATATTGAGCTCTAAGTATTAGCACATGGGACTAAGTGAAAGGCTCAGGAAGTTGGTCAGGTCTGTAGAGCAGACATTAGTGTCAGAGCTCATATAACAGGCATGGTATTAGGCAGCTCCCCCATCTAGGGTTTCATTATCTCAAAGGCTTGTTGGCCTGTGGTCTGTCCCTGCTGAGGGGGGTTAAACTGCCCAGACTGGGGCAGGAAAGGGGAACAGCTGCCCCTAAAGGAACCCAGTGTCCCACGAACCAACTCCCTCCCCCCAAAACCGACTACTCTCCCTCTCTCTCACTCACACACACACACACAATTGAGCACTAATTCCTGATGATTATCTCATTGTCCCGCTCAGTCTGGGATCTGATACCGAGCTTCCAAGTCAAGTATGGAGTGACCACATCACCTCCACTATCAGCCACACTAAGGACAGATTAGTTAGACCTTCCACATACACACACACACACACTCAAACTGATTCAAGAGTACAAACACAATCTTCCATACAACCTGACCTTGCTTGCTCTGTATATGAGACAAACAAGCACTCTTTCTCTCTCTCTCACACACACACACACACATAAAGATACACACACAGTGCTGGTAACGTGTGCATTAGAGGTGGGTGTATTTACGCTCAGAGGAAAGGAGAGAGGACATGTTGTAATGGTTTGAGATTAACAGGAGCTGGCAGCTGCCCCCTTCACCACTCCAACAGAGAAAGGATAAGGTTACCGACAGGAAAAATAGAGAGGAGGAAAGAAAGAAAGAAAGAGAGGCAAAGGGATATACGGTGAGCAAGCGAGGCTCATTTTCACACGATTTTCCTGCGCTCAACATTGCTGCCGGGCAAGCAGGGGCCAAAAAAAAAGGAAAATAGACAAGACAGAGGTTGGGGAGAGGGTGTAGAAAGAGAATAACAGGAGAGCATGATGGAAACAGAAAAGGTGGACAAATAGAGAGAAATTGAGTTACAGGAAGAGAAAGAGCTAGATGTCAGTTCACAATGTTTACTCGGTGTAGGAAAAGTAAGGCCGTCGCCGTGCACTCACCAGTGTAGACGAATCGTCCAGGCGCTCCTTTGCAGAACTGCTTGGACTTGTAGGACAGGGTGACCTCTACGACCCCGGGGATGTGTCTGGGGGGTGTCTGCACTCGGATAGCATGGGGCGTTATCAACTGTCAAGGAACAGCGGGCGCAAACCGTTAGCACCGTTCCAACCATCCATCACATGCTCCACTATCGCATACTAACTTTTTATTTAGCTACTAAACCTAATTATAACTTGGATGCTAAATAAGTCTGTCAGTTTTCCACTTCGCACCGTATCCAAGGAATCAGGGTTCTTGGGTTGAGGCGAGTTCAGGAAAAACCACAAGTCTTATAGCTGCCTCTCATTCTGCTTCTCTCTCTCTCTCTCTTTTTTTTCCTTGTAGACTTTTTTTACCCCTAATTGCTTGATTATTTTGCAAGAGCTTGCCACTCGGTGCAAAATGCAATCAAAGCCCTCGTGGATATGGCGCTGCTTAGCATGCTTGGTTGATCTGATTCCTTATCTCTTCATGTGATTAAATTAGGGGGGGGGGATATATATTAAACTAAATAAAAATACATAAATAAATAGATAAACACTGACTGCCTTTCTGAGGGGCTTCGCCAAGAAATGTGTGTGAGGAGACAACTTCATCAGCATTCGTTTAAAGAAGCGCTATGCTGTATCTTGGCGCTTGTAGTGACTTTAAGCTGATTAGCGTCTAATCTACGGCGATTTGCCATTGTTGTTTAACATTAATCTGACACGAACATATAAGGAAACAAATTTATATACTGTACATGACATGCTACGGCATACAGTATAAAGGCACGTTAGAAACATTAGTTTTCATTTAATTCTTACGTGCACAAGCGGTTCCTTGTTTGTTTTTGGGTTTGTTTTGTTTGCTTTTCCACTTTGAACTGTAATTACCCAGAATATTTAGCATCCAAGTGCACTTAAATATTAATGACTTAAAAAAAGCAAAAAACAAATTCCATTTCAACTTACGAATAAAAATGCATTGGTTTTCCTTTACATTATGTAAATGCATTATGTACATATACAGTAGGGCAGACCCTCTCACCTCGCTCCATACGAGCATGGTGCCGAACACGACCTGCAGGCCGTCGAAGAAATTGTCGCCGATGAGGATGACCGTGGCTCCGCCGGTGGTCCAGCCTTCACTGGGGCTAATGGCCTTTATGCACGGGGTAGCTGCTTATGACAGGACAGAAAGCATTCCGCTCAGGATCATGCTTTATATCACACACACACACACACACACACTCA
>JAOTQY010000052.1:6607648-6618147 GCA_026413445.1 Dolichallabes microphthalmus
TGCCTCCACACTGCCGGCCTATTATATGTGTCTAGTTAGTGCTGTGTCTGTGTGTGTGTGTGTGTGTGTGTGTGTGTATGTGTGTGTGTGTGTGTGTGTGATGTAAAAGCAGAGAGCGGACGGAGAGCAGCTGCGGGAAGAGCGAGCGCCGCACGTTGCCTCGGAATTTGCCGCGACTCCCCCCTCGTCATGTGCAGAAAGATCCCGCGAAGTCGCCTGCCCTTCTGCCGTGTGACATTTGCATACACTTTCAATACAAGGTAGCGGGGGAACATGTGCTCAATGGGAGGCGTGGCAAAGCGAATTACACACCGATCTAACTCTATACACGCACAATGTGTGCGAGCAGATGATGGAAAATGGAAAGAGGAGACACAGAGGTAGTGGGATTCAGAAGCCAAGTTCAACACACTTCCAGGAAGAGGATGAGAGAAATAAATATTTATTCATGGGAGCACTTTTTAGCAAAGGGCTGAAGCGTGCGTGCATGTGCGTGTTATAAACAAGGGGTCGCTTTTTAGCAGGGATTCGAGCAGCGCCTCGTCCTGGCTTGTGTCTTTTCTTTCTTTCTTTCTTTCTTTATTTTTAAACGGGTACAGCTGAAGGCTTCCTTAAAATGTGTGGGAAGTGCGATTAAGGAATACTGTATATCTGTAGTTCCTTCGGATATTCGTAACTACAGTACCGTACGGTACCTGGTCCGGCATTTCGCCCCGGAGATCGAATGAGATTTTCGGTTCTATGAGTGAAGCGGATGTCGTTGTGGGCTCGTGCTCTGGAGACCCCACTGTTTACGTCCGACCATATCACACTTGTCGGAAAAATAAATAAATAAATAAATAAGTAAATAAAAATCTATCCCGGACCTCCTCCAAAGGAAAGTGACGAGTGTGTCTGAAGCGAAGCTGCTTCGACTGCGTGTGTGTCCTGGCCTCCTGCCGTCTTCCCGAGTGTATTGTTTTCCTGGTGTGAAGCTCTAATCAGAGGCGCACTCTCTTCCATGGCAACATGGCCACCGGCGCCGCCGTGTTTGTCACCTTCCTCCTTCTCCCCCAATACACTCGAACAGGTCCGCTCTTGCCTGATGCTGCCTCCCTTTGTTGAGCCGACGGCCAAACGTGCCGCAATAGTGCTGGGGATGGCCAGATGGCAGGCTGATCCAGGCGCTGATGGGATTAGAGCTCGTACCTCGTGTGTGTGTGGGTGTGCGCGCGCATGTGTGTGTTGCCCATCTGGCCCCCTTTAACAGGCTACAGCCCTGCAGACGCGATCCGCTTGTCTTTATTGCATAAACCTAACAACATTACCGCCACTTGGTATGCAAATCGAGCTGGAACTGCAGGCCTTCAATGCACATGCAGAGAGAGAGAGAGAGAGGGGAACAGAGGAAGAAAGAAGCCTGTCTCTTTCATATCATCTTCTGTCTCTTTCACTTAGCATCGCAACCTTGCAAAGCTGCAAATAGTCAATCTGAGATGATCTGCTTTTACTGAGTGCCTCTTAAAATAAAATAAATAAAAAAAAAACTCGAAATGTTGTCATGTGCGCACATAAGTGAGTGTGTGTGCGCGCGCACATGTGTTCGTGTGCGAGCTGCTGCACGCAGCAGGTGTAGTATTTTCCTGTCTGATTATGTGCATATGGAGTTGTGTCTTGCAAATGGCTTAGTTTGTTGTTTCTGATCATGTGCATATGGTGCTGTGTGTTTGATGCAGGCTAATACAAAAAAGATCTCCACGTGCAAGGACGTGAGGCGCGCTTGGGTTCCTCGTGGCCCAGGAAGGATGCACGTCCCAGCGTCGCGCAGGGTGGATGCATGGGATGGACGGGATGGATTGGGGTGTTGGGGTGGGGGTGTGTGGAAGAGCAGTCTGCAGTCCACTGGGGGCAGCAGCAAGGGGAATTACTTTTAGTTGAAGATCAGAAGCCAGAGTAAATTCACTGTCCGGGAACATTAGCCCTTATTAGATGATTAGATAAGAGCGTCAGGGGAAGACGAGACTGTCTGTGATACACAGCAGCACCTCTCTCGCTCGCTCTGTCTCTCTATCTCTCTCTCCCTCGCTTGCGTTTTTTCCCGCTCGGAGCACTTATCACTTCCAAGAATGTGTTTCTAATCTCAAATACTCCTCTCTCTCTCTCATGGCTTTCAGCTAAAAAGAGGATATGGATGGGATTATGGTTCACGACCGTACACGTGTGTCCGTCTCGTTTTCTTTCTTCTTCTTTTTTTTTACACTGATGTGCCCATGGTGGAAAAGAGTAAACCTGGCATCATCACCTTCTCCCATCATCGATGGATTCTGCATAATCCTAACACACACGTGTCTCATTGCACCCCCTTTTTCTTTTTTTCTTGTAAAAGTTCATGTATGAAAAGTTCATATAATAATTCTGAAATTTTAGTAGGAGTGATTATGTTGGGAAGGCTGAAACTGAGGGTGAATGACAGTCATAAGTCCAGGGTTGGATCTCTTCCTTCCCTTTGTGCTAACTGTTCCCAGTTCGCTCTTAAAGCCCCTTATTAGAAGGCTAGTGGCAATATCAGCTCGGCCTAAATTTGACGTCTGGGCCGGCTGAAATCCCAAGTAGCTAAGTGGTGTAAAAGAAACAGGGTGTGTGTACGTGCGTGGGCGCCTGTGTCTGTGTGTGTGTGTGGAGAGAGAGAGAGAAGAGGGCACCTTTTAAAACCATCAGGACTTTTTTTCCCTTTTTTTTTCCTAACGACTTATTAAAATATCACAGTTGCTCAAAGAAGACATGATAGGATTGCAGACTTTTAAATATTAAAAGAAAGCCGGGTCTGAGATGTACATCACACGGCGTTAAAGTTTGTCACTAGTTTTGTAAATCAAGGTTATATTCCTTTTACTGAAAACAGGATTTGTTAAAGCACATTAATCACGGACTAAAAAATAAATAAAAAGACATTAGATGAATAAAGGAGGTGAAACAGAGTAAGGAAAGCTCTACAAATAGGGCTTTGAAGATGAGGAGCACCAACAGCGACCAAGCTGGGCCTTTTTTTCTTTTTTTTTTCCTCTCTGACTCTTTTTTCCCCCCAGGGATCGAGCGAGACGAGGGGAGAGGCTTCAACCTTCTTAATTGCTCTCCTAATTAAAGGCAGTTGCTAAGCAAAACACACCTACCATCAAACGGGCACAGAAGAGAGACAAACAACACGTCATGGGGGCCAAACGGCCGCAGCACGCAGGGCACCCGCGCGTAATTAAGCTATTTTCATTTCGTCCCCGTCATTAATAAATGAACAAATAAAAGTCAGAAAAAAAAAAAAACCTAATCGCTTACTGAGCTTTGCTTTGCAAGAGGAAATGGCTTGATAACCACTAATTACCTCATATACATTACCTCATCATGTATGACCTCGATATGGTGCACATCAGCTGACATGAGGTCATTAGAACTAAAAATATAAAGGTGATGGTTTTAAAGCAGCAAAGCTAAAAACGATATACTGTTTGGATGGTGTCTTGGCACATGACCGTACATCAAATAGCACAAAGGGTTGAGATTTCATTTATGCTCTTCAGTTGGATGTGTTTGTTTTTTATTCGTATTCTTGCTGAGAGTGAGATGTTATTCCTGGAAGAGTGGAAACTTGAGTGGAAAAAGATATATATATCTTTTCTTTCTTTTTTTTTTTTTAAGTTTTATTATTTTGTCACCCTCGACCTTGACGTGGCCCAAGATCATTCATGAAAAGTAATAATAATAATAATAATAATAATAATAATAAAGATGGAGGAAGCAGGTAAGCAACATAGGAGAATGAAAAACTAACCTATGTGATCTACAAGTGGAAGCATGTATGAAAGAAGGAAGAAAGAAGGTTTACTAAAAGCTAAACTATTTCCTTAAATCACCCCTAAATCAGACTTCACGCTAAAAGAGGCTCTGAAAAGAGGAGAGAGGATGGAGATATGCCTAAACAAGAGGAAGAAGGGAGGAAGTAAAGAGAGAAAGAAGGGGAAAAAGTGAAAGAAGAAAAAGTTGAAGATGTAGAAGAAGGAAAAAAAAGAAGAAGAAGAAGAAAAAGTGCTGCAAATGATAAGGTCATGTAAAATGTGCCTACCATTCTCCAGATAAGGAGGGGCCGTACCTTCAGAGGGGTCAAGGCGACGAGCCCTGCGGCCGTGTTTGGAATTGTTGTGGACGAACATGTTGTCCGAAACGGCCAACACGTGACCGTCCACGTTAACCGTCGTCGATATAACGACCTGGGAAGAGAAGGAAGAGGATTGATGATCGTTATTAGCTTGCGTATAGAAGAAGAAGGTCAGGTGATACCGGGTGTCATGGATAAAAATGTCTGTATTGTTCCCGGAGCTTAACCTTGCTTATTGTTTATTTGGACAGGAATCGAGAGGAGGGACGACGTGAAGACCTTCCTCAGTTAACTCTCACAGAGTTCACCTCTACTGATCAGCAAAGCCGAATAAACACCCGAATCAGCAGATAGCAAGCTTGAGGGACCAGGGTTCAGATTTGAGAAGAAGATGATGATTATTAATGACCTTTTTTTTTCTTTTCTTTTCCCCAGGAAAAAGGTGAGCGCTTCACAAATATGTGACATACGAGTTTCACACGGCGCATGGTTCATAAACATCGCTCAGTGTCATTATGCACCCGTGGGACACATTTGTCATTTAATATTTCATTATTCTCCGGGAAAAAAAATCAAAACATAAAAAATGAAGTGCCTCCTCACGGTGTTACGGGAGCTTAATTAAATTAAACGATATTTAACGTGTTCCTTCCAGACTTCCAGGGCCGGCTGCGGCGAGGTCTATACGTTAAAAAGAAGTTGCGATGCAGCCAAGCTATATAAAGAAGATTCAATTTCTCACTTGATAGCTACAATTAACCTTTGTGTGGATAAGAGCAGTTTCGCTTTCTATAAAAAGGATGCACTTAGGCGAGAGCGTTTAAGTGTCCTTTATATAAAGAACCCGCTTTTGAAAAGGTCTGTCGATTACCTGTCACTCAAACACAAGGGGTTTTTTTGTGTGTGTGTGTGTGTGGTGCGTCTGTGTATGTTTGCAGTCGTGAGGGTGTGTGTTTAAGATCTTTGACAAACCTCCAATTAGGTCTTAATCTGCCACTTGCGTGAACACAAGACGGAAGAAGAGGCTCTCGTTTGCTCTTTCAGGTGTTAACAGTCTCTCGAACGTTGCCTGTGGCCCTCACGCCGCTAATGCTACCCATCTGCATTGATCTATTGATATATTGATTAGTTGTTTTCCCTCATTAGTGGCAGCGTGGGGCAGCGCAGAGATAAATGAGACTGGTTGGGGGGTGGTGTGTGAGGCTCTTAAATAAATAAAAAAAAACAAAGAAAGAAAAAAGGAAACTCTTCAGTGAATTAGCAAGATCGCCTTTCTGTGTTTTTTATTATTTTTTTCATCTGTTTGGCTCACAGTGATGGCTTCAACAGGGGCACTTGATCTGACGAAGGGGAACGTTTAGCATTTGAATGGAGACGAGAACCCGAAAAAGGGGGAGAGAGAGAGAGTTGGAAATCAGCATCAGAATAAACATCAGAGCAGCTTTACATCCCCCCTCGCTGTCCGGCGCTGTATCTCTATGAGGATGATGGATAGGCCGTGCTCCGGCCCCCACCTGCCCGAGTGAGGGATGGGGAAAAAGAGGAGCAAGACAGGAACAGAGAGAAGCACCGGAACCATGACCCTCATACAGGATCGGGGTTTTTTTTTTTCTGGGTGGAACATGTGTGAAATTTATTCTAGAGATGGCATTTAGTTTAACATGGAGCGGTCAGGATAAGAAGACGGCCACATTGCCTGTACTAGATGTAAAGTGAAAGACCGAACTGTACTGAACTGCAGGGGGGGGATGTGCAGCGTATAGAAGGGGAAAAAAAGTCTCATCTTCTCATCTTGGATAGATTCAGGTCAAAAATCATAATCATATATGGCCTGAGATGAAAGTTCTGGTTATTAATGGCTTCATCATCTTCCTATAGAAAGAGTGACCCAAATACCTGAGAGTTCTTCTCAGAACACAATACTAGAGAGAGAAAGAGAGAGAGAGAGAACAGACAAAATGTGGGACAGTCTTCGAAGACGTTCATCCGGGTCGAAAGGTCATCATTATGGTTCCTTTCGCTCCTTTGTGTCTTTTGCTGAGGCAGCACAGCGGTAGCAGCAGGCAGGGAGAAGTGCGCCGAGGGCCCTGGCGCCCTGTTAAGACCAGTTAAACCTTCAGGGAGGAGAGGAGATTAGAAAGACTGAGAGAGGGGGAGAACGAGCGAGTCAGGTGGGCCATCAGCGGTGACGGATGTTTCTTTTAGTCACCGCAGAGTCAGAAAGGACACTTCCTCTCACTCTGACTCTGACCTTCTGCTCTGGACACATGGATCAATATCATCTGCCGCTCTCGTCCAGTCTGCATGAAAAATGAAAAACTCCGCCGCTGCTCCTGTCTGGTCCAGGGATCCTGTCTGGCGTGTTATACATCTTTATAACACGGCCGAGGATACTCGCTTACACATTTCATCGTTAGAGGCACGATGCAGAAATGTGTAGGATTCTTATGTAAGGGAAAGACATCTGATGTTTGTTTTAAATGCTTCAGTGTCGGTTTAATTATTATATATTAACACGTTACATTTCAGATTGTTATATGCAGAGCACGGTGGAAAAGTGGTCAGCACTAGGGTCCTGCACCTCCAGGGTCAGGGGTTCAATTCCCACCTCAGGTCTGCGTTCTTACATGCTGTGTGTTCTTGTCCCCCAGTTTACTCCCACAGTCCATAGACATGCGTGAGTGTGTTCATGCTCGTGCCCTGTTATGGACGAGCACCCAGTCCAGGGTGGATTCCACCAGTCTTCTGGAGGCGTGTCCAGGAAAAAAAGTGGTTTTAAAGAATGAGTGAGTGAGAAAGTTATATGCAGCACTGGGACAGGGTAAACGACAAACAACATGATGTTCAGATTTGTGTAAAGCGATGAGTATTCTTAAAAGCGCTATAAAAAGGTCTAAAATTGTGTGTGTGTGTGTGTGTGTGTGCACGCATATGTTGCACATCTTACACATCATGTGTGCAATCATTGTACAGTAGAACTGCTTTAATCCCAGTTGTACACATTTTACTCCTGTCGTATCCCACATACACCTCTTATTGTTTACGTGACAACATCTTTCATTTAAATTGGATGGTCACTTTATTTCCAAACCGCCTTAGTTAGTTGTTGTCAGCTGTCCTAGTTTCGGGAGTTTGAGATGCGTTCACAAGCTGCTTTTTTTTTTTTTTTTTTAATGTGTGTGGATTTGTACAGTATGTGTGTGTGTGTGTGTGTGTGTGTGAATCGAAGCTGGGGGAAAAGAAAAAAAAAAGAAGAAGAAGACGACCGTGTGCAACTCTTGTCCTCTTGGAGATCTTAAAAAGTGAAATTTCACCGATTTGATAGATATGTCTTTGGACATACCTTTTCAATCTGATTATAAATAAAGGTGTTGCAATGTGTGTGTGTGTGGTGGTGATTTGTAAGGTGTGAGTGTATTATGGAGCAGGATGGTAGAGCAGGTGAACAGTTTGTATGTTCAATACCGAGGGCTGAATCATCACGTCCCAAGAGAGGAACTCTCCCACGCCGTCTCTGGTTGCACATCCCTCCTATCCACCTGCTTTACAATACCTGCTCTATAGACTGCAGAAGCCTATTTTTATTTCAGAATGGCCTTTGTGGATATGTGTGTGTGTGTGTGTGTGTGTGTGTGTGTTTGTGTGTGTATATGTATACGTGTGTATGGTTGAGAGAAAGATCAAGGAGGAGGAGGAGGAAGAGGACGAAGAGGAGGAGGAAGAGGAGAATTACCTGGAACCTGCGCATGTCTCGTGGGTTGCCTGCATTCTTCAGGCAGTTCTGATTGCACTTGAGGAAGAATTTCAAAAAGAATCTGTGGGAAAAACAATCAGAGAAAAGAAAAGACAATCAATCCAGCTGCGAACAAACTCGACAAACTCAGCCGAGGACGGATCAATAATGCGGAAAATAGATATGGACTTCCCAGCAGAGGTGAAAACTCCACAAGTTGTAAACCTACCAGTTGTAAATTGTAAACAGACCCAAACACTTAACACACACACACACACACACATATACACACACTGAACAGTAATGATCGCGAGTGTTTTGTTCGGAAACCCTCCCAGCGGATGTCTCGCAGAAACTGTCTGTCTGTCCGTCTGATGCATACAAATCCCACAATTCCCATTAGAACCCATCTGTCCACACTTGCACTAGGTAGGCAGATATTCCTCACCCCCCCACCCCAGACACACACACACACCTCCCCTTCCCTCCCTGCCTCCCTCTCCTCCTCCTCCTCCTCTCCAGCCTGTAATTAAAGGCAGGCAAACGAGTGCACCTGAGCCCCTCTCATCATCAGGAGACGTTTGAGCACTTAACAAGGTGAGGACGGCCCACGAAAAACTTCCACCTCGTTCTGACAATTAGAGCGGAGCCCGTGCACCAGACCAGCAGCGCCCAGCAATTACAGCGCAAATTACAGCCAACCTAATCTGCTCCGCAAATGTCATGTGTGTGTAAGAGCCGAGGTGGATCCCCCTCCGGCATATACACATGCACACGTTCACACACACACACACACACACACACACACGGCAACACACCTGTACCTAAGCCAGTGCATCTGTATGGATAGGTAAGTGTTGAACAAGTGGCTCTTAACTTCTTTTTTTTTTCTCAAGTCTCATCACTAAGAGCTTCGACAGAAGAAGAAGAAGAAGAGAAATGACCCTCTGGTTCATCTCAGATGGCATGCGTGTGACGTAAATAATGCATCGTTCAGGAGGAATATCCAACCTTACATCCATCTCTTACATATGGATGTTCATGTGGACAAATATTTGCCCCCCGTCCCCATCCTCAGGTTAGCCTGCACCCAGAGCCGGTGCCATGCACGGCCAATGTCACGCATTGCTGATTGCGTGGCCGTGTAGAGTTAACACGTGTTCGACACAGCTCTGGGCAAACAGTCGAGAGTCAGGGGGCACACACACCAGACGAGCGCTCCACGGCAAGAGCCATAAATCACGATGCGAAATGATCCCCGTAACCCTGAACACCTCTCCTCATCCCGGCCTCATCTGTTTACATTCTGGCTCTCCGCGCTGACAGTGCGCGCAAGATGGATAAATGGAGATAAAGATAGAGAGAAGACAGGAAAGTGACTTTCTTTAAAAAAAAAAATTTTTATGAAAAGGCGGCCTTGAATTGGTGTCAGAAAATCATTGACGGCCGTCATCGCGCGAAACATAAATGCCATAACGGCGTCCACAGTTTGGGAGGAAGTGGCGAAAGTGCTGTCGGGAAGGCTGTAAAAATCTCCACTCTTATGATGGCAACTTCGGCTTTAATTGCGTGCCGTGTGTGTGTGTGTGTGTGCAGGCCAGCGCTCGCAGGCCAGTGTGTTCGGACGTGTCGCTCAGAGGATGAGTGTTATGGGCTGTAATTCTCAGACCCCGGTACTTATTTCCCCATAGGGTCGTAATGTTTCCACAGCAGGTATCAGGCCATATCTCGGCTGAAACATGGCCCTCATTCACTTGCTCCCTGTGCCAGACGACAAACAAACAGCCTGACTCCTACGCACTCACTCACACACATACACACCAAAAAAAAATAAAAAATCTGCAAAAAAAAAAAAAGAATGGCTGTCATAAAAAAATATATATAGCTATATAAAGCTCCTGCGGCAGTTCATAAACACTTGATATGTATTCGCAATCACTGTCAAAATATCCTTAATACTGTAAATATAGGGTTGCTTATTAACGTCTGATGATTGCATGCGTCAAAAAGTCAAAAATAGAACAGAAAAAGTTTTATTGTTATTCCGTGATCGTTTCAGCTCATAAATTGCTTCTTTGTTTGTTTACGGTATTTGACTGTATTATCACTTTATTAATATCACGCAGCAAAGCCATCACTTCTTCTGTGTCCATTTGGTGTAGCCCTACTCGCCGAACGTCTCGTATATACCAATATATTCGAGTATATCCACACCGCTCCACACAATAAGCCCTCATTAAGGCTTTGTATAACTGCTGTCTGTTTGTCTGCTTCGTTCTCAGCAGTTGATTAAGCAAAGCTGTTGTGCTATCTAATGAAAATCATCTTGGGCCTCAGTCCACAACTCCGCGTAATATCGCCTGAATTAGGAGCCATTTCAATTCTACGTGGGGATTGAGGAAATTGCTCCTTTGTGAGCAGGCGAACAATTATGACCCCGCGTTACTTGCTTTCTCTCTCTCTCTCTCCCGTCTTTCTAAACGAATACAGAACCTCGTGTTCGCGGTGCGGCATCAGAAACAATGGAGGCCGTTAAACTGTAATTTAATGGAATATCAAGGAGTCGGTAGCATTAGACGCTGGCAACGCAGAGAGCGAGCGAGGGGAGGGGAGGGGAGGGGAGGGGGGGAGGAAAAAAAT
>JAOTQY010000052.1:6624259-6633072 GCA_026413445.1 Dolichallabes microphthalmus
ACCAGGATTCTTTGGCCAGTCTTATGATCTCATGTGAGAGTAATAATCTTAGATAAGAAATCACTGAAATGTCTACGTTTCTATCTCTTTCTGTAAGTGTGCCTCACTTCTTTACCTGAGCAAGTCAGGAATCTCACTACTGCGACCCCCCCCACTCCCTCTCCCTCTCCGTCTCCTTCCTTGCCTTTTTCCTTTTTCTCTCATCCCTCACTTCTAATGTGGAACATGCCTTTGATTGACATCATTCCCCGAGCACATCACTGGCCCTGTCAATCAGCAGCCATTTTGTCTTCGACTGTGGCCTCATTAAATCTCTTCCTCCATCAACCCCTCCTCCATGCTCTCATCCCTCTCTCTCTCTCTCTCTCTCTTTCCATCTATCTCTGCCCTCTCTCGCTCCACACCTCCTCTTTGTGTTTACCTGAGAGCTGATCACAGTGTGGATGCTCCATCACAGAAGTCATGGGGAGATCTCTCCAGCTGACTTATTGCCTGCGCTCTGGGGGGTCACACGCTCCCTCGTTCCCCGCCCTGCCTCTAACCTGCCTGGTTCATAAGGCAGTTTAGCATTGAGGGGGCTGGTGGTGGTGGGGGTGGGGGGGGGGGTGGGGGTTCTTTTTTTATGAAGAGTCATTGTTGTAAATCCGTGCATGCCCTCCTCCTCCTCCTCCTCCTCCTCCTTCCCCTACACTTTTGCCCTCTCCGCTCACTCCCAAGCCACAGATGGAGCTTTGATGTGGGCCACAGCGGCTTGAGTTTCCCTACGAGGAGATCGAAGTGGCTGCGTCCTGATCAACCAGGCCGCACATGGCCAGAGGTGTTTGTGTGTTTGGCTTATATTGCAAAAAAAAAGAAGAAAAAAAAGGCTAAATATATAGCACACAGTCACATATATGGTGTTTTTTTTGACACTTCTGCACTTCCTTATTTCAGCCTCACCTTGCTATCATTCCTCTCGTTCCCTTTCCTCCACATCCTCCTCTCTCTCTCTCTCTCTCTCTCTCTCTTCTTCCATCTAACATTCATACGTTCACAGATTCTTTCAAGATGGCCCTAATTAGGAACTGTCATCTTTGCTGATTTTAATTATTAATTAAAGACAGGAAGGAGAGGGAAGGAAAATACATTTCAAATCAGGCCAAGGCTGTGCACACACACACACACACACACACACACACACACGCAAACATGCTAATGTGTGACCTGCCTGAAGTCTGGGCCGTGTGGTCTGGGAGATGCTGATTAAAAACATATTAAAACATTATAAATGATTAATGCAGGTCCAGTTCGGAGTGGCAATTATTGGTTTTAGCACACGTTCTCCAGCCTAATGACTAGAGCATCGCCTCTGTGTCACAACTCCCACACATCAACCAGAGCGAGAGAGAGAGAGAGAGAGAGCGTGTAATGCCACGAGTTTAAACACTTCCATAAATGCTAGAAGTAAGTAAATGAGCTAAGGTAGCGCTAGGCTGCTGAATGACTACAGGCTGCTGGAGACGTTGTGCGCGCGCTAATGGATTTCTGTTAGGAATTAATATAAGTTGTGGAAGCACACATGGGTCAGGCAGCTGTGTTTAAAACAAACCAGGATCTTTTTTCAGGTTAATCTGTTGCTGCCCGGATTAAACGCAAAACTAAAAGTTACGAAAGTTACGAAAAAAGTCGGAGGTACTGTAGGATTAGCACTCGTTCCTTGCTTGTGTCCTTTGCCAGCGACGCATTTATTCATTATAGATAATCCATAAACAGAGATGATGGTTAAAGGAATATATCAATACGTGTATTTCTAGTATATGTGAACACTCTTATAAAGTGCGTACCTGTGTATGTAAGTGTGTCTCACAGATAGATAGATAGATAGATAGATACAGTAGATAGATATATAGATAGATAGATAGATAGATACAGTAGATAGATAGATAGATAGATAGATAGATAGATAGATAGATAGATAGATAGATAGATAGATAGATAGATGTTGTTCGGTACGACAGAAGGGATCGTTTTACAAGAGGATAAAACAATAGACAGAGTAAGCGAGAGAGCACGAGGGCACGGCCGAGACGGCGAGAAAGAGAACGAGGGCGAGAAATGGCAAATGAAGAGGAGCTGGATTAGGAGCGGCGGCGTCCAGAGATGACGTGAGTGCCATATTTTGTGCAACAATAATGCGAGTGGCAGCAGAGATCCTTGTTTCTGATTCATCTAGTGCCGTATGGCAGAGCTTTGTCAGTCTGTGCGCGATATAAATTATTCAGCCTGAGAGATGGCAATTACAGAGCCCTGCACAACCAAAATGAATATTTTATAAGGACTAAAACTGCTCTGGAATGAATCACACACACACACACACACACACACACACAGTGTGCTTATACATGGAAGGGCTAGGGGCCGTGACTGCTTTCATATTGTTGACTGAAATCCAGAGAAGCCTAATAAGCAAATATATTGCAGGTTAACCTGACACTGTTTTGCTTGTCTTGGCGGACGAGAACCGCATCTCGCCGTCTCGGTCCCGTCCGATGAAAAAAGTGCAGAGAGGTCACAAAGATCTCAGCACTATAATTGTTTTTATTATCCTCACTTTCACTTTACGACGCTTATCTTTCAATAGACTTTCAATACTTTTCAACATCTGTCAAGTATTCCATAAGCTGATGTTTTTTGTTTTTTTTCCCACCTTCTTCTTCCTTCCTCCATTGCAGGACTAAAACTGAATATGTTTTCCTTTTGACTCTGTGAATATACTCTTCGTAGCCCACCAAAAAATGCGAGAGGAAGAGGAGAGAGAGAACGGAAAGAAAGAGCACACACACACACACACACACACACACACACACAAACATAGTGAAAGGCTAATGGAAGCGGATTAGACTAGAAGCCTGCTTGCCCAAAGCATCGTCTGATAAAGGTTTTGTCTGTTAGGTTTCCTGCAAAAGTCCAGCTTTATAATGCTGAAACAAAAAATAACATTGTTCACAGGGCTCGCAGAAGCAAGGCGGCCTGCGTGAATAGGTATTGTGTGGGCCCAGCCAGTGATACCTTAGCTTTTGTGCTCCTGGAGCAGGTCAGGGCTATGACATCAGAGCCACACAAGCAGGCCTCTGTGCACTGAATGCATTGAGGATTTCCACCATGGTGGGAAAATGCATCAGGAGGGACCTTTTTTTTTTAGTTTTTTTATCTCAGCGCACTCACAAGAACACACACCCGGATGCAGACACTGACAAGCACACACGATCATGCACACATATACAGTATGCATTGACGCGCAAATGCACATGGAAGTGCAACACACTGGTTAGCTTTAGCAGCAGTTTAATTCTTCCTTCTTTTTTTCTTTTGTTTTTAAGTCATTTATTTTCCGATGTTCACTTTCGTGCACGTTTTTTTTTTTTTTTTAAACTTGAATTTTTTCACAAATTGAGTTCTTTGAATTGTTAAAAAAAAACGTTTACCAAGTTGTGCGTAATAAAGCATGATGGCATTTAATGACACGTTCGCAATCGTACGCCTTATAAAACTGATGTTTCAAAACTTTCTGCGGTAGCACACCTTCAGGGAACCCAGTTCGATCCTAAACTCAGGGTTTCTACCTGGTTTGCATTTTGTCCTCCTCTCCATGTGGATTTCATCCAAGAAACATGGTACAATGAGCCCTTAGGTGTGAATGAGTGTGAGAACGTGAGTGCGCATGGTGCCATGAGATGGACTGGCTTCACATCCAGGATGTATTCCTGCCTCCTATCTTGTGCTGCCAGGATTGTGGCTCTGACTAGAATAAACTGCTAGGGAAAGACGAATCAAGCAATTTGAAAATGTATATAAAATGATACTTTTTAACATTGATTTTAAAGCATACTAATAATAAGATCAAGGAAAAAGTGGAAAGTTGTTACTATGAGAAACGGTGGACATGTTTAAGTTAAAAAATTTACAGAATGGCTGGGAAGTGGGAGTGTATTCTGAGAAGCGAAGAACAATATATATTGCGGTCTCAAAGTGAGCAAAATGGGTAGTATAGAAGAGTGACAGAAAAAAAGAGAGAGAACTAGAGAGAGAGAGGGAGCATGGCAGTGGAAGTCCATGTTAGCAAAGCGGGATCTGTCGCCTGGTGTACAGTGAACACGTGACAGTGAGACAAATGCAAAAAGAGGCATGTCTTCCAAAGCTGCCGCTTTCCTGATGGCTCTTCCCTGCATAACTGACACCGCTGCTTTGCTTCGCCTGTCTGGGACAGTCCAGCTTTCAAAGAGGGTTATCTACAAATAATAAGGATGTTCTTGCTTGCTGAGTCGACACGCAAGCATCGCTCTCTACAGAAAGCGAAGAAACACACACATACGAAGACAGAGGAAAAAAGAAAAAAATAATAACTAAACATCCCATCTCTCCATGGAAGAAACAGAGAGATGTCAGGTTAATTTTACAGAGAAGCAGCTGAGGTGCTACGAGAAGACAGCGTTCGTGTGGGTAGGCGCTGTCGTATGTCCACGAGTGTGTCAGCATACATGGAGATGGGCTGCTTCAGGGGGGCTCAAGGACCGGAGGCAGGGTTCAGGGGGAATGATCTGGGGGGTTATTAAAGCATCTTGCACTCATTCTGTGGTTTTACAGCCCCAAGCCAGCGGGAGAATCATTTTCCAAGCAACACAAAAACTAGTCTGTGTGCCACTGTCTGCCACTAGGGGGCTTTAAATTCAGAAACAGTGTTTTGATTCTAAAAGATAAATAAACAAAATCTGCTTTTGAAGTGTTGAAGAAAGGAAAGGTCAAGGAGCACAGCTGGATCAACTCTATTTTAATCTTCACCACTTAATAAAGTGCGAGTGCTCGTCAAACACGACACACTGATCAGTCAGAGAGATCAGAGTGTGTGAGTGAGGAGAAAATCTAAAATCTTGTTACCTATGTATGATAACGGTAGTGTTCCACCACGAGCAGGCCTGGGTGTCCCCGGAGGGAGAGACCTCATTAATTGCTGCTGTAAGTGGGGGATCCGGCGTGGGGCCGAGATTCAATACAGGAGCATTTATCCCTTCTCTCGCTCTCATTGCCAGGTCGTCATTCCCAGCCCATAAGGTGGCAGGCGCCGAGCGGCTCGGATAATGAAAATTTCTTCAAGTATAAAATCCTTAATCAAAATGCTGCCGGTGTCATCTTGCACCGGCAGAGAATCGCGACTTAAATTAATATACAACAGAACCTTTGGCTAAATTAACATGCCCTCATTTGCCATGCGATTCCCCAGGATGGAGGGATGAGAAGAGAAAGAGGGAAAGAAAAAGGGAAGAAAAAAAAAAAAACAGTGAGAGGAACAAGATGTCGTTTTCACCTCCAGCTATGAGCTCTCAAACTCACTCAGAACAATATGTTGATGAAGGAAGAGAGAATAAGTAGAAGAAGAAGAAGGAAAAAAAGCATATTAATAAATAAAAAATGCTAACAAGCCAGGGGGGAAAAAAAAACCGAAAGAAAATAAACCTTGTAATTGAGTGTCTTTCTAATGATTCACATTGAGATGACAAAAAAAGGCAATTATTTGGGCCATTTTTCCGCCGTGTTTAGACGCCGGATTTGTTGATGCGCAGCCTCTTGCATTCATCCCTTGTGGGTATTAGTGAACTCTGAGAAACGACGGTTTCAGCAAAAAAACATCACAGCTGAATGCAGATATTCTCCAGATATACCCGCCTAATGACCTTGGGGACCGAACATATGATATAGCTTTATATTTCACCCTAATGCACACACATCCAAGCTCGCTAGTGCAGCCCGCAAACGCTGACAAAACTTGTATCAGGCGAATACAACCAGGCTGTTGTGAATGAGGAGAGAAGAGGAGACGCGGCATGCAGTGATACACGGCCACGGTGACACCTTTGGGAGCGGAGATGTCTCCATCCCACTTGGTCTTAACAATCCGTTCTGTTCCACTGAGCAGGACTATCGGAATACGTTCCCCAGTATTTAGCAGACAGCCAGTTATCTAATAGTAAATATAAATTGTTGCATTTTTTTTTTCCTCCAGTGATGTTGCTGTGTGTTTTGACAAAGCTCTGGTGAGGTTACAGCATTGGCCTTGACAGGCGAGGCGTCAGCTTTTTTTTCTTCTTTTCCTAACCACATGAGAACTCTCAATTTACTTCCACATCTCTCTCTCTCTCTCTCTCTCTCCTCCTTTCCCACTCTGCCTCTCTCCCTCTTTGCCGAGACGAGCCGAGCCCCATCTGCATGCACTCAGATTAAACATTCAATTTGCTACCTGATAGGCCACAAGGTCCGCCACTTACCATACAAATGAAAAAAGTGTCACTGTCAGCCCCCTTCCCGTATTCTCCTGACCCTGCACCGTACTCGCCTAATAATCCTGTAATATTTACTTCAGGGAAATTATGACGCGTGGCATATTTATCTTCATGAAAAATGTGCATGTAAAATTGAAATAGCCTTTTGAACGGGGCGAAGATACAGTCAGACACTAATATGCTTCATGAACTATAAAATTTAGTCACAGGGTAAGACTGTATTACTGCTGAAGCACGCACACACACACACATCGAGAGAGAGAGAGAGAGAGAGAGGCAAATTTCCCCCCATGTTAAGCTGGTGTGAGCTCTGGCAGCCGATTCAGTGTGATAGTCATTACGCTTACATGATGGTACAAGTCAGCCCTGTCGGATTTCCGCGCCCTCTCCAGCTCCCTTGCATTAATCTCCTTCCCAATAAGCTATTTTCACTTGCTCGCTCACGCAGCCAAATTGAAATAAGGTGTAAATTTGCGGGTCTTAAATCCGAACAAGTACAGACAGATATTTTTCACCTGCCTCCACTCATTTTCTCACAAGTAAACACGACGCGCGTTCTCTTTCATGCTTTCCTGCCTCTGAAATGATTTGTCTCTTATTTTTCCCCCCTCCCTATTTTGTCGTCTTATTTATTTTTGTTTTATTTATTTGTTTGTTTGTTTATATGATTCCCTTTTTCCTAAAAAAAAAAAAAAAACATTTTAGTCAACAACAAAAAAAAGCCTAGGTGAAATTTGAATAATACAGTCTCACAGACAGCTGTTGGTGAAATCCATGAACGCTCGCATGGCTCTATGGAAAAAACATTGCTTCACGTGGAAAATAAAAATGCCCCTGATTGGAATTTGCATGGCAATTATGTTTCCAAAATAGGTAACCCAACGTAGCATGAAGCGCTTCTTAAGCAAAGTAAGTTAGTGATAAGGAACCATCGGGAAACGACAAAACAACAAGAAATAATGGAAGTATAAGGCAAAGGAACAGGATGGGGAGGGTGTGAGAGTACACATATATTTACCGGGTTGAGGTACGAGCGAGAGTTCAGATATATGATCAGATCGAGATATATGAGCTCGAACCTTTGGCCTTAGACAGGAGCTAAAGCAGGCGCTGGAGGTGAGGTGAGCATGATGGCTGACCTGGAGCCTGGGCAGCTGTTGTGCTGAGTGATTTATATCTGTACACATCTCTCCCTCCGTCAACTGCACCGTGACCTGCGGCTCTGAGCCACATTACCGCGTTTATTTCATAATACAGAGAGAGAGAGAGAGAGAGAGAGAGAGAGGTGAGCTCAGGTGAATTCGCTTGTGGAGATGATGACACTGGTCTATTTATCAGAGCCTCAACAAGTGGGTCAAGACTCCAACATCACATGGATAACAGAACATAAAAGGGATTTGTGTGTGTGTGTGTGTGTGTGTGTGTGTGTGTGTGTATCCATGTGGGTGAAATGTAAGAATATCTGTGAGCAGTAAGGCAGGATATAAACTAAATCACACAGTAAGCTCCTCAATATTTGTTCAGTCTTAACACTTTTTTTTTTACGGAAGGTAAAACAAAGTTAGATAACATAAGTGAGAAAAATACAAATGATAACTCCGCCCTCAAAGCCTTAATGACTGTGATCTTTAACATCTAAGGAAGAATAAAGAATTTGCGAATGAACGGTTGTATAATCAATTTTAACAAACTTTTTTTTATTATTATTGTTGTTTATTTTATTTATTTATTTATTTATTTTTATCATACGGTTCCCTAACAAGGTGGCATAGTGGCTTAGTAGTTAGCACTGTCACCTTGCACCATCCAAGGTCAGGGTTCGAGTCCTGCATCGGAGTCTGTGTGCACGGAGTTTGCATGTTCTCATGCTCTCCCTGTGCTTAGTAGGTTTCCTCCGGGTACTCCGGTTTCCTCCATCCTTCCAAAGACATGCAGATTAGGGCAATTGGCGTTCCCAAATTGCCCGTAGTGTGTGAGTGAGTGTGGTGTGTGTGCCCTGCAATGGATTGGCACTTCATACAAGATTTACCCCACCTTGTGACCAAAGTAGGCACCAGGACCACCCCCCCCCCCCACATCAACCCCAGTAAACAGGATAAAGCGGTATAGACGAAGAGTCAGTGAGTGAGTTCTCTGACAAGCTCCACCCTTTTTATTAAACGCTGCATACAGAGTCATTGTTGTGCCCAAAGTGTCCATTATTTCAAACGTGCTTCCTGTTTCTCAGGAACATTAAGAAAAGAAAAAAAACTCATCCTGTTCTTCCTTTGTACAGTATGTCAGCTCATCAGCGAGTAACCATTGTTATGTGATGTCATATGATATTTCAGTCTTTGTTCTTTTACTGCGAAAAAATTAAGAGAATTACAGACAGAACGATGCTGAATTATACAGTGTTTTGCCTCCTGGACTTTCAGACTCATTATGATAATAATGTAAAAGAATAAAAGAATGTAAATGGGTGTGTCTTTTAGTGATCCGTGGCAGTGCAATGTATAT
>JAOTQY010000052.1:6638554-6649664 GCA_026413445.1 Dolichallabes microphthalmus
TAACTGGCAAAAAGGAGTTTGGATTTTAGGAGTTAGACTAGATTGGACTACTTTGTCCGACAAATTGTATGGATACATATTTCCAAACGTTTTATATAAAGAGTGTGCTCGGCGCGCTCCTCTTTATTGTGAGCCCGGGCGACGTGTGGCCGGCGGGCGATATGCATGCGAGGGCACAGACAAGGGCCAAACTCTGTTGTTTTGGAGATGGATGGGGGGGGGGGGAGGCACACCGCACCCTGGCTTTTGAAAGGAGGGGGGCATTCGGAGGAAAGGAGATAGAAGGAAATCAAATGAGAGCCAAGATGCTGTGCGCTAAACTTGGAGCGGATTCAGTGAGCGAGAGAGAGAGAGAGTGATTGCTTAACTCCATTTTCATATGAATGACAGCCTGCACATATCTTCAGGAAAAGGGCAGCTCTCTAAGGTTTGGACCAAGCTCCAGAGACTCAGGTCTTCTCTATTTCTTGGGTATACCAAAGGGCCTGATGCACATTGCACACACACACACACACACACACATTTACGTGTGTGAAACCTTACACACGCACACACACAGAGACACACAGTGTCCGTAATTAAACGAGCATGTTTCAGTGTACTGACAGCAGCACAGAGAACAGGAGGGACAATGCGATAATTTCATTACGGCCTGCGAGCGAAACTCTTAATGAGCTGCCTTTCAGAGACAGGGGGAGATGTGAAGGGATGGAGGGAGAGAAAGAGGAAAGGATGAAGGAGGGGGGGGGGGGGTTGGATGTTACACCTCACTATCACAGAGACACGCTGTACCCCATTCCTTTGGAATAAAGAGCTGGGACACAGGGGCTAAAAAAAGACACGTGGCACCGTTACAGAGCTCGAACATGGAGCTAGTAAAGCAAGAGCATACCTTTTTTTCAGAAAGGACACATGGGAAAAGAGGGAAAAAAGTCAATGGAGATGTTCTCTCTCTCTCTCTTGCTCTTTTTCTCTCTCTTGCTGTTTTTCTGTCTGCCTCCATCACTCTGTGTGAAGCTGAATTGGACCACTGGATCAGTTAAAACAACAGTTGTTTGGTTTTGTACAAGTGCTCTAACTGTGAATCTTCCTTTTTTTCACACTTTTGCTGGCATTTTTTCTCATTGACTTTTACACACACTCTTTCTCTCACACACACACACACATAGTGGCAAAGGAAAAGAATATATTAATAATAATTATAACCAGATCGTGTTACTTGAAGTCATTTTAGCAAGAAAGGATTGTGTGTGTGTGTGTGTGTGTGTGTGTGTGTGTGTATTAGGTATATCTTAACGTTTCATGGTTATTTTATTTTATTGAACCTTAAAAAAAAAAAAGTGAGGACAATCCTGACACCTGATGATACACCAAAAACTAATGCAATATGAATGTAACACAAGCCAGGATGCTCGCCACACACTCATCAAATGTAGTGTTACGGGGAGAAAAAAATTTGCCCTTTTTTATTTATTTACTTTTCATCAGAAACTCATTAATGCAAAGCTTAATGCTTCTTTCACTTCATCCCTCGCTTGCTCTTTCCTCACTGGGGGAATTTGCATACTTAATTGATCAATATGCTCCCTGCTCCTTTTGCACATCTGCCAGAGTGGTCCCAACCGCTTCCACCTCTCATCACTCAAAGTGACAGCTCTCTCAGGCTCACAAACGCTCTCCCCTTCGCATCTCTCTCTCTCTCTCTTTTTGCCAGGGTGCATGCTGGGATTGACTGAGTGGAACATGTTGAGCGTGAGTGTGAGCCTGTCTTGTCGCTTCCTCTCAACGACCTTTTCAATTTTTGGTTAGAGTTACACATACACTTATTCTTTCTTTCTTTCTTTTTTTTTTTTTTAAATAAACATCTAATACCTTAGTTACAAGCACACTAAGAGGAAGGCGTTCTGGGTATCAGCACAAACTGTTCTGCTCCCTAGCTAGACACAACAGGGTGCAAGTGGTCTGAGGTGTGAGCAAGGAGGACAGGTAGTCTGCATTGGGTGAACATATTCGGGCATGGCGCTGTCCCGGCGGCGTCCAGGATGAACAGCGTAGTGTGGAAGTTCCGAACGTGGTGGAAAGAGCAACTTGGCTACAACATGTATACCTTCTCGTCTCTAAGCTAAAACTCACAATCAGACCTCCTAGGTTTTGGAGCGCTGGTAAGTTCATGCCTTCAAAATGTGGACCAGGTGGACACATCCTCTAAACCATCTTTTAGCTTCGAAAAGAGGAATGGAGAGAAATGTTTTATCCACAACCTGAGCTCTGAAACTGGAAATATTTTTATCAGATTTAGCTGAAATATGCAAAAGAGTAATTTTTTTCTTCTTCTCAGGAATAAGAGAAACTATATTCCTGTGAGCATAAAGGAGACCATAAAGGAAGCAGCCTTCCTTGGTCGACTGCCTAAGATCTCACTGCATGCAACTCTTGGTGAGGTTATAATTTTTGAAGAATTTCAAAACGCTTTACAAAGCATGGACAGAGGCAAAGAACTGAGCATAGATGGGCTTCCAGGACAGTTTTGTAAGTCTTTCATAGGAGAAGTCCTTACCACCAGCTTAAACAAAGAGATACTCCAGTTGAGTACAATCCAAATGTTGCTCCCTTGCTGAAAAAAAAAACCTACTGTATGTCTGCTCTGTTCCGATTATAAACTACTCTCCAAGCTATTAGCTGTGAGGTCGAGAAGTGTTCTGGAGGAGATCATCGACACAGATCAAACAGGTTGCATACCTTGGAGGTCTATATTTGACAACATCTCCTTAGTTCAAGATATCTTTGAAGTCATAAAACTACATGGGCTGAATGTGGGGTTGATCTCTACAGATCAAAAAAGGAAATGCATGAGTATCTGCGGACAACTCCTGAAACCTTGATGGTTTTTAGCTCAGATTTCTTGCTGAAGGAACCCCTCATTCATGGAGCGTGCCTTGACAGTGCTCAACCATGAGTCTCCTCCGGTCTGGTGTCACCACTCTGGGTCACTGGATGGACCTGGCTGGCAAAGTACTGATGGAGTAGCTGCACATCTGGGACTGAGATCTCTACAGGTTGTGGCACAACTACTCAAAAGTGGAACGGTCTTCTTTCACCTGAGAAGAAGGAAATGCAGGCAGAGTACTGTGGAGGACTGGAGGAGCCTAATGAGGAGGATCCTTTCCCGGAGCTCACATGCCTAGAGGGATGCACTGGTGACTTTTTAGACTGGGTGAACATCACAAACCTTGGCTTTTATACTCTGTCTCTCACTCACTCATTCTCTATATACCATATACAGCTTACATGAGCTTTTAAGGGCATTTTAAGGTTTGTTTAAAGGTTTTTTAAATAAGAGACATCTTGGTCTTCAGGATGAGCGAGAACGATCGTCCACAATGCAGAGCGCTGTATAAGGTACCGTTAACCAAAAGACCGTGAGATATAAAGTGGAGAATTGTACATGGTTATATTGCTGTTAATGCTTTTATCTCTTTTAAGTCAGGAGTGTCCTTTCTGTCTCAAACCTCGTTTTACTTTCGGTACATTCAGTAGTGATGCTGAGCACACAAAAAAGTCTAGGATTTTCCTTGATTTCCTCTTTGTATAAAAGAGATCTCTCACGGTCATTCGGTCCAGCCTCTAACATTCCTCCATGGTAAAACACACCTAAATCCCAAGAACAAGTGTCGGGTGAAGCTCCGAACGGGGCTGTGTCTGCGGTGACGGAGGGGCACGGTGTGATTTTCTGCACAGCTGCCCGCTCCAGTGTCACTCTGCAACATGTGCATCATTGTCTCCCATTCAGCATCTGTCATTGTGACCGCATCTGGACAGCAGAGCCTGCAGTTTGAGCTCTTATCAGTCCAGTGTGACACACACACACACACTCCCTGCTCACTCCCTTCCCGTTCCACCATACTCCCACATCTAGCTGTTCATCCTCTTCCATAATTCTCTCTCTCCTTGTCTTGTTTTTTTTCCTCTCTTGGTGTCTTAACAAATGGTCGTTTGGTTCTTAAAGCACATCTCTCTCTCTCACACACACACACACACACAATTTTGAAAAATTCCAGGAAAGGCACAAGGGTTCATATAAAGAAGGGAACAGGAAGATGTTCAAGTGTTAAACCTGGCCCTGATTCAGACTTACAGCTAGCTGATGTAAAAACATGATAAGGTTGTACAGTATGAATACACAACATGCCATACTTTTCTGAGTATTATTGAGTGTCACATCCTTTATAACTGAATTCTTTCTCACTATACCATGTACCAGATATAGATATACATTTTTTTTGTCCAAAGTTAAAAATTTTTCCTGATGAGACTTAAAGTGCTTTGTTGCCATGATAAAACATTAAAAGTTAATATCATCAGAAATATGACGACTGAAATATCAAAATATGATGCTTTTCCTCACTCCAATATAATTTCTGCGACTTTTCATTTTAGACATTAAGATTCATATAAATTCATAGAGTCATCCAGTAGAGATGCTGCAGTATACGACACTTTGTTAATAACAGTAAAAAAGAAAAAAAAAAAATCTCATCAGTTAATCAATCAAAACGTTTCTACTTTTTGATTGATGCTTGAGCCGAGACTATCATTACTTCAATTAATTTTCTCCCACAGACAAGAGCAGGAAGCCCTTATGAGGCATCTAAAAATAGGGGCCCGCGATTTTAGCGCGAAACACAGACGCTCTACCCTTCTCATCTCCATGAAGGAAAACTTTAATTTCATCAGAATTCCTCAAGAGGAGTGTTAAATTAATTTGAACAGGGTTGGAGGGGGAGAACCGGATGCACAGTGACTTTGAGAAAAGAGAAATAAAATAAGATTAGATGAAAAAAAGCAAACGAGTGCTGACTGCACACTTCCCGCCAGCTCCGGGAAAAAAGAAAAAAACCTCTAAACAGCTCTTTCATACCCTGACTCCGGCTAAATAAATGCCAATATTCACCTTGAGATTATGATCATGAAGGAGGCCTCTGGAGACGTGGAAGATAGACTCCTCTCATCTGCGTTCACAATGTCAGGCGCGAGAGAAAGAAAGGGGTCGGAGTGAAAAAAGGGTAGCTGGTTGCACGGAGAAATACGGCTTGACTCGGCCGTTCTGAGTGAGCGGTCTTTCTGTGAGGTGTCGAGGATAAAAACCACACGCTGCAAATAACAGAGGAATGACTCGGGCAGTGAACGAGAGACAGGGAAGAGAGAGGGAGATGCACTTGGCTGGTTTTAATTTGAGTTGGAAAAATACAACCTGTTTCCTCCAGTCCTCTGAATCATCCCCGCATCGATCCAGAGCAAATCTGACAAGAGCACCGTTCTAAACACTCGTAAACTGTGCATCAGGGAGACACAGCTCGTTATGAGACGGGTGACCTACACAGATCAGATCCCGCTTTCTTTTTTTTTTCTCTTCTGAACAAACTTAGGCCCCAACCTGTATTCCTGAATCGTTCTTCTTCTTTTATTTTATCTCCGCCTGCGCAAACGTGTCAGGCTGAGAGATGAATTTCAGATCAGGATATAATTGTACAGTGCGGACGGCATGCAGCGTGAGCCTTTGTGTCGGAGGCATCACAGTGATCTATCCTCATTATTGTGTAAATAGGTTTTGGCAGGGCTCAGTAAATAAAACAGAGACTGATGGCAGGAGGAGGGGGAAGATTTGCCTTCCTCCCAATTAGACTAGCCTTAGGCTGTGCTTTTAACAGCAGATAAATCCCACAAATTGCTAAAGTGATTCTGTCACAAGCTCGAAATATTAAGGGAGAAAAAAAAAACAGTGTGAATGGCGAGAAAGAGGAGAGAAGAGGAAATAAGAGGAGTGTTTTGGAGGCTGTTTTAATGACTCGGGGTGGGTTTCCGCACAGCTGGGGTCTGCTGATTGACAGGTCAGATCAGATTCCTCAGTCAGTGGGGCCAGATGGAAAAAGCAGGAATCTGTTTAATATGCAGCTTTTTTTTTTCCCCACCATCCGTTCCATTTCCTTACTCCAGCATGCACAAACCATCCCAAAATCCTCACTTTCTACCTGTGAAAATCATTTTTCACAACTAATGCGAATACAACCTTTTTTTTCTCTCTTTTTAAACAGCTAAAAATGTCATGGCAGCGGAGTCCGTTCCCACCGAAAGTCGAACATCTGTAAGAAGATGAGCACAGGATGGTTTCATAAGACCGCGACGATGGAAACATGCTCCGTCCAATCCAAGGATTGCAACCCAAGAAGTGAGGGGTGGAAATGAGCTGTCCACAAGTCATCTGGGAAAGTGGATTCTAACCAAGGTTTTTATTTTTCCGCAATTGGACGTTGAGCGAAGGGATATTAGCTTTTCTAAGCTTGGATTCCAGCTGAACGAACTGTATATGTTAGGCTTTAAACATTTGTGCTTAAGGCAGATGGAATTAGTGTTAGGCTTGTTTTGTCCTCCAGCATGTACTTCCTGTTCTCCGCCATACCCATTTCCTGTTCTGTGTGCGTGGTGGCTAATGTTTTCACAGCCAGCGTTGTTTGCTTGTTTTAGCATTGATCTCATCCTTCCCTGATGAGTGCATGTGTGTATGTGTATGTGTGTGTGTGTGTCTGTGTGTGTGTGGGGGGGGGGGGGGAGAAAGAGAGAGAGCATCGAAAGCAAAAAACAGAGCCAGTGTACATCAGCATCCTCATTAATCACATGATGCCAGAAACATTGTATTGTAATATCAATATTTCTATAAGGAATAAAACACTCGCCCCCAAGTAGTTATAGAAAGATATTCAAGGATAACGCGCTGTAATGTGATGTGACACAATGCAAAGCTGTTGATTATTTGACAATAATGTCATGTCCTGTAGTGTTTAATTCATCAAAATGATTTGCCAAAGATTTTTTATTATTATTTATTAATTAATTACACATTATTATCTTTTTAGACATTCCCACACGGTGTCTCTTTTTACAGTTAAGCCTTTTAAAGAGTCCAGCTCGTCTTGACTGCTACAAAGCCCTAACATTGGACACTCCTTCCCTAAATGTCCCTTCAAGTTCTCATCGCAGACTCGTTTCTCTTTGTTAAACACAGTTTCCTATTAAACCCATTCGTTATTAGTCTTAGACCGTGAATGAGTTATAAAACTACTCAACCGTTCCGACCAATCGGATCCGAGGATTCCGCAGCGCTGTGGGATCAGTGTTAATAATACAGCTATCTTCCCTCGCACCCACATGAGTGATATGTGGCAAGGCAGTGTGTTTAATGTGGACATAGTGTAGTGGGTTTAGTATCCCACAATCCTGCACTCCGCAAAGCGTCTGCCTTTATGAATCATCCTCCGTCGCAGATCTGAATTAATGCAAATCCCTGGCACAAATCAAACTGCTAAATAATGTAGCCAAGACAATAAATTTGCCCTTATAATGCTTAAAGACGGATCCCACGGGGGAGCCGCTGAGTGGAGGAACCCGAGGAAGACAGAGAGAGCCCGAGTCAGATCGTTCTTTATCATGACAGATCTCCTTTGCACACTAATTTTCTTGTTAAAGAAGAAGGAATTGAAGTAAATGTGAAAAAGTGAGGCCTTTTTCTTTTCTGTTCTTTTATTATTACTCCTTCGCCTCCCGTTTGTGCCTGTCAGCCGAAAGGTGTGGAGCGTTTCTCCCCCGCACAGCCACATTAACCCGGCGAACGGCTACATTAGTGCAGATTAGCATCTAACTGGGTCAGTGCTCACGGTTGCTCGCTAACACATCCCCAACACATCCACCATACATCACTGCACACACCACACCGCACCTCGGCAAGCAGATCAGGGAGAATACGCGCCGCTGCCGCCGGTCTGGATTTGCACTAATGATCACAACAAATCAAGACACCGGAACACATGAAGGTCAGCTTGCTTAGAAAGATTTCCCAACATTGATTTTCTTGTCAAATATATGTAATCCTCACCATTAAAGGAATATATCAGTGTTTTTCTAATCTAACATCTATCTATGGCATGTGAGGAAACCATCGATATGAATTTCAGCTTATTTCCTTGTACTTAAATCTCATTCACAATACAAATCTAAGGGGAGATATTGAGGCGATTAAATACAGATTTTAGTCCCCCCACCCCCCACCCCCAATACAAAGAAATGTTATCCATGAGAACGCCACATGTGCTATAGTTAGGAAAAAGCCCTCAAAAAAGTGTTTTGAGAACTTTTTGTCTGCGGCTCCTGCACATGGATGTACTATAGGGTGCAAGACAGAAATAAATTATGGGTATGATTTCTTCTACAATACAATACAGTGTTAATAATGAAGAATGAAAGAAGGAGGGGGAAAAAAATCAAAAGAAAGACTCCATTCCTGTCTACACCCTCTTGACAGATGTGCTTCAAAAAGGAGGGGTTTGGGGGCTGATGGCATAAAGTTAAAAAAGTAAAAAAAAAAAAAAAGACAGAAAGGAAGAAAGAATAGAGCATGACTGCCCAGCCTTTTAATAGATCGGAAAGAAAAAGAAAAAAAAGAAAGACGACCCCGCTCATTTTCTTTTCCGGCACAGAACAGAGGCACGCTCAGCGGGGAAGCTGGCCGAGAAAACGGCAGCGTAGCGGACACTCCATGCCAAGATGATGAAAGTTGTCAGAGTTCAAATTTACCCATACTCCTCACTTATGACATGATTGATTTTCCTTCAGAGTTCTCAAACACACGATTGTCTTTCCCTCCCGCGCCCACTCACTCGGCCCAAGTTAATGTACACCTCTCTCTATTCCCTCTCTCTCCCTCCTTACTTCGGGGTCCAGAGGGGTTTCCAATGTGGACGAACACCACGGGATGATGGGGGGATGAATTTGAAAGCACAATTTTCTCTCTGTCAATCACCAGTGGCTAAAAGGAACAACTTAAGCACCAATCAGAAAGGCCTGTAGCGGGGTCGTGGCAGAACGAGCGCCGGCTTTGTCACGTAGGAGATTGAACTGGATCTGAGAGGAAGCCGGAGAACGCAGATTCATCAATGGGATCCTGACAAATCTAAACGCGAGGGCATCATTCGGCTCGCGCGGCATCCTTAAGCGGCTCTTTTAATATCTCTTTCACGGGAGATGTATCAGGGTGACAACCTGCACATGCTTTCCCGCTCTAATGAGTGGAAGATTGCATTAATAAATAATAAGATTTCATTTCTTAATGCGAGATTCACTCTATCATGGGCTCGCTTCAGAATGCGACCGATTAGCATTTATTAAATTATTAATGCAGAATAAATAAGAGAGAGAGAAAGAGAGAGAGAGAGAGAGAAAAAAAGAAAGCATGTTAAAAATCTTTTGGTTCCAGTCAAACACTCTGAAACATTAATGGAGGAGGCCAGAGTGCTATAAAAACAGATAGGCAGCCACAGTGAATTATAAATTGCTATTGATTTTTTTCCCCTCTTCCTTGGTGATGAGGCTCTCAGGTAATCGCATGTTGCCACATGTAAAGTGCACTTTCCTGGCAGAGGCAAATACCAGCCATCAAATATATATGAGATGGCTGAATGTATGACCAATCTCATTTTGCAAACAAGGAAGACGAGGACAGGGACTCGGGGTGAGGTGGGGGATGAAACAGACACACACCATCGGTGTGCATGTGTGAGTGTGTGTGTGTGTGTGTGTGTGTGGACTCCTCGGGAGTTTATAGAGGTGTAGAGGGGGACCCTGCCGCGCTGCGGTTTGATATGTTGCCTTGTTAGCATGGCTAAGAGGAGCATAAATATTTCTTTATTATTTGCCAGGGCCTTCCTGTCGCCCCCTAATAGACAGGCCACATGGAGTTAAAGCCACATTAGCTGCTGCTGGGCCTCACGATAACTCACCAGAAATAAAACCAGAGAAAAAGAGAAGTGAGAGAGAGATAGACAGATAGATAGATAACAAGGACTTTATATGGGAATGAACCCTGCATGACATTCCTACTACGTATCCAGTATGTACATATTGCTACTGTACGTATACAAGTATGACTATTTTAATATCATATACTGTATGTAGTCCGTCCTTTTTACTCAGTGTGTATCTGTATACAGTACATTGTGTAAGTATTCTACATAAACCACAAAAAAAAAAATTTATAATAAAAATAGACACCCTCCCACTAGTGTGTACTTCGAAATAGTGTTTCTCCCAAGGCAACCTCAGACAAAGTGGACAATTACTATTGGCATTTTACATGTAAATATTTAACACTTCACAGCTAGTTTGGCCCTAAATGGCCATTAGCTAGAGCTCCAGACCCTTTGGTCAGGTTCTCGGAGGACCCTGGCTGCACGCTACACCACGGCTTTATTGGATTACAGTTAACACAAATCTCTGCCTTTCCCCGTACACGACAAAAGACCCAATTTGAGACGCGAGGTGTGTGTGTGTGTGTGTGTGTGAGAGTGTGAGTGCCAGAGAGAGAGAACAGAGAGAGGAAGGGAGTGACAGGGTAATGGCTGCAGTGGCAGTGAAAGCTGCTGTTAAGAGGTGGCTCCGTGCTGGTGAGGGCGCTTTTGTCAGGTTAATTGATAGGCCCGGGCCGCACTTCATTAGAGAGACACATCAGGCTTAGCCATGGACACAAGAGGGACCTGCTTACAGTGATATGTTAATCTGGCCAGTCCGGACACAACGGGCCTTAATTAATCTGTACTAGTAGTCACCTACTCTAACACACACACATAGACACGGGCATGTGCGCGCACACACACATATTCATAAATATTCAGGCGGACTACAGAAGTGAGGTTCGGTTATGCAGAAATATATAAGTGATGTTTTATTATCATCTTTAATGAAAACTAGGTAGATTCCTTGCTGCGGCCTACTCTTAATTATTCTCCAACCTCGACCATTATCATTTATTATGTTTTGCAATCAAATACTAGAACCTCATATATAGACGCGAAACATGCATAATGAATTCGATCTCAGGTTCGAAAAGCACGGATTCGTCCGAATAATGTTCATAATTCAAGCATAAAATGTCACAAGAATGACAAGAATACAGGTCATACTAGAGTCTACGCTTAAAATTAGCATACACATAACTTCCTATAATAAATAATAAAGCGATATACAGGACAGTAATATTAGCATACTGGAGCATGTGTGTGCACCT
>JAOTQY010000052.1:6657502-6681763 GCA_026413445.1 Dolichallabes microphthalmus
ACATGTATCTATTTTTTTTAAACATCCAGTAGAAAAAGTCTAATATTTTTTTCTTAATTTATGTTTATTTGTAATTGGATGTAATAGATCTGTTATATATGCTGTATATATTGTTCCATTTCTACTAAGTGATGCTAGGTGGCGGCAGTTTCAAAACAAGAAAAAAATCAAACTAGCCAGGTAGCTAACATTACTTCTGCATCCTCTCTGTGGTGGAAGCTAGCATACATTAGCGGTATGGACCTTCCGGAATCATATTACTAGCTTCTCAAAGTTGTTTTTGTTTTTTAGCTAACATTACACACCAATTCGAGCTTCATCCAGGTGAAGAAAACAGTAAAGCAAATATCCGGTGCGACTGCTAGTTTACCTGAACGTTTAGTTTTTTTTTTAATCCTGGAAGAGATCAGAAGTGTGTGTGTGAGAAAGAGAGAGAGAGCGCGCAACTCAATGTGTTCATTGTCTCTCGGTTAAACGAGAGGTGGCACTCCGAGGTGTGGGAGATCGGACTGACTCTGCGAGGTCGGCTTGTTTTTCAGCGCAGTTTAACACTGCAGGATCAATGGAAGTGGAGAAAGTGCATCGCCATTAAGCCGAGTTAATGGCTTGTAAAACAAACCTGTTGAAAGGTGCGAAAGGGAGGAGGGAGGAAGTGTGTGTATGAGTAGTTTATATACTTGTAGCTGAATGCAAGATTTATGTGGAGGTTCATTCGATATTGCTTGTGTGTATCTGGAGGCATTGAGTTTGTGAGCGTGTGTAAGTGCATTGGGATCTTTCTGTGTGTGTGTGTGTTACACATTAAAGGGTAGCTAAAGACTTGTCTGGCTTGAGTCAGGTTAACAATGCTGAGCATTTAAACAGAAGGAAGTAAGGGAGTGACCCCAGACGCTTTGAGGAGATAATGTCCAAATTTCTCTCTCTCTCACCTCCTACAGGCCAATTAAAGCTCCTCCACTCACAGAAAAAAAAAAGTCAACCAGGACTTCACCCTCCTTTCCCTCTTCCCCTCTTTCACTCCTCTCCGTCTCTCTGCTTAGCAACTCCTCATCAACACACACATGAACACATACAGTCGCAGCTGTTGCATTCCTCTCCTGATATCCGACATACCTGTCTCTCGTCTCTCCCCGTCTTTAGCGTGTCATTAAAACGCAGCACTATCGGCATGGGCGCGGCCGTGTCGCCTCTCTCCCGCCGTGCACGAGGTGGCAGCTGCTGCCATGTTTGGCACAGACGCCTCACATT
The DNA here is from genome assembly GCA_026413445.1 of Dolichallabes microphthalmus. Lineage (NCBI taxonomy): Eukaryota > Metazoa > Chordata > Actinopteri > Siluriformes > Clariidae > Dolichallabes > Dolichallabes microphthalmus. The sequence continues at coordinate 6,658,751 of JAOTQY010000052.1, forward strand.
GTTGCAGTTGGAGCAGCCTGGCATTCTACAGCGAGCTCTGTGTATAATTTTTGTGTGTGTGCCTGGCAGCGAGACAGGACTCGCCTCAAGTTGATCCTCCACAGCTGGGAACCTTGTCAGAGGAACAGCACTGATCTTGAGTTGGAAACACATCCGGACTCAGGGCGATTTTATGTTTTGGGATCTGTGCTGCTGTATTAAGGGGTAAAAAAAAAAAAAAAAACGTATTCAGAGATTCGTTCCCCCATGTTCATATCCAGTCCCTAAGCAAGCTAAAAACAAAGGCAACCTAAGCTCGTGAAAGATTTGGACAAGAGTGGTGTTGTAGAAATGAGTTAGCAATACTAACCAGGCTTTTTAGCCTATCCTGAACATTTTGCAATAATAGTTTGTTACAGATTTAAAAGCAAAGACATGTAGTATATCCATGTTCTAGTCACCAGCTGGCATTTAAATTAAGGACAAATTCGACTTGTTATTATATTCAGCTCATAAGGATGTTCATAAAATAGAGTAAAAAATATCTCTGAAGATCATTCGACAAAAATGTCTACCCTTATTATTGATGCACAGACAATCGGATAACAAGACATGAATCATCATTGATACATAAAAAATTCCAAAATCCTAATTTCAACACCCATTTTGCCACACCATGGCATCTTATCTTAAAGAAGGATGCTCTTCTGTTTCTTTGGCGCTACTTATACAACCCATTTCATTCCATTTTCCCAGAAGTTTCTGTGTAGACTGAACATTCTCAGTCACTTCAGGAGTAACATACTGGTGGTTAGCCTGAACAGATGGGTTTCTCGCTAAGAAAACAACGTCGAGGAAAAGAGCTGAGAGGAGATGAGAGACACTGATGGTGTGCTGGCCATACCATCAAGCTTAGAGGTAAATAATCAACAAACAGCCGGAGAAGGACGAGCTCTTTCAGTCACCGCCACCTTAATCAACACTTAAGGAATCAAATTGGATTTGGCCTAGACACTAATAGACTCCAGATTGTTTGTGTGTGCACAAGAGGAGAGCCGAGAGAGGACCGTGTGTCTCTGTGTATGTTTGCGTATTTGTTTTTGTAGGAGGTGTGTGTAGGTGCATATATGCATAAATTCTGCTATGTAGGCAAACGCAGGCCAACTAGCCTTAGAGGTAAGGTTTATGTATGTGTGTGTGTGTGTGTGTGTGTGTGTGTGTGCGTAAGAGGTTTATGCTTGCTTTTTTTTCAGTATGTTTTCCTGTAGAAGAGAAAGCAGAAGGATGCCATTTTTAAAGAAATATAAACTTGGTGTTAAATTCAATGCCCCACAAGGATTTGTGGTTTTTCAGTGTTGTTATATAACTGTAAACTCCTGCATGGATGAGATCAGGTAATGCTTTGCAGATGCGGGTGGCTCCTCTGGCCCTGAGGCTTCAGAGATTTGAGAAAGCGTTGCTTCCAGAGCGAAACTTAATGTGCTATAGGCTTTTCCCCATGAGTCAGGGTGGACAAGCACTCGCGGTGAGGTCACTCCATCGCTCTGGGATCTGGAGCCAAAGTGTGTTCTTGTGCGTGTTCAGGTTTGTGCTACTTAACTCACACTCCGCTGGAAACTACCCACAAAAACCCAGCACATACTTCAGCTGTTCTGTCATTAGTGTTGCGAATAAAAAGTCATGCCCTTTGCTTATGACACATTCCAAACACTCTGGATGCTTTATATCCTCTTTTCACCCCCTCTCGTATTTTTACTCCTGCGCTGTCAAGAGCAGATGTTGAAATAAAGAACAGTGGAAGAAGAAAAAAAAGTAAACACATCTAGTAAAATGCAGCCGAGGCCTCTTGCTGCTGTTATTTTCCCTTTGCCACTGTTTCTCCGGCGCTCAATGAAGGGCAGTGGCACGATACTTTTTCATTCAGCATATTGAACAGCCTCCCGGACAAGCCGCCGAGTGTTTTTATTGTTAATCGATGCCAATCCATTCCGAGCCTTGATGTTAAATAGGGATCAATACGACCAAGCTGTGGCGAGATCTGATTTCAGTCAGCCGGTCGAGTGGTGGGTTTTAATCGGAGGGTAAATCAAAGCTGGCCGAACATAAGTCAGGTGAATTAAAACAGACTGCTGGGGACCTCTCTCACCACCTGACCAGCTCCAGGAAATACCTGTCATATTTTATTATTGCCTCCATTCCAGGTTTATTCAGCACCTCTTTCCTTTTAAGACTTTTCTTCTTCGACAGAGCGTAGGGATGGATGTCGCTAAATAGCCGATGAAAAAAAAGGTAAAAAAACAAACAAACATTGAAGTCTTTTAGCTGCTCAACATCTATATAGAACAGAGCAAGGATGTTCGAGCTTCTTTCCACTTCTCGGCTTTAATGATCGAGTCTGCGAGGGAGAGCAGGCGAAATCGATGGTGGCCCCTTAGTTTCAGCAAAGCTACATTCATCTGGAAAAAGATCATAAGGATCGCACTGATTCGCGAATTACAGTAGCTCTCAGGGATCTTCAGGATCAGGATCTTCTTATTCACATTACAGAGGCATCACACTTATGATAAAAAAAAGAGAGAGAGAAAATTGAGTCAGCACTTGAACCCTTTTTTTTTATCTTTAACCTTTGAGGTTTAAAACCCATGGGCATCCATAAAGTGCGCCTCTTGTCTTAAATTTGGCCACTTCTCTTTAAAAAAAAAAAGGCTTCTTTTATCTCTTTTTGTCTGTGTTTGGAGGACTGTTCAAGCAGGCGGCTGTGAGTGTGCGTATGTGATAAGGGTCGTAGGGCTTCAGTGTTTTCCTGTTGATAAGCATCATAAGAGGGCATCGTTAGCCTGGGAAGCCCGTCCACCACACTGGAGTCCACATAACTCACAAGGGTCGGGCAGATTTAATGAAATATGGCTGCCGCCATAGCAGTGATTGATCGGGCGGACGGCCACAGGCCTCTATGTGGCCCTCTCCTCCCACGGTCCATCTATGATGATAAATTAGCGTTAGATGGAGCCTAATGAGTTTACTAAACATTTGGGATTTGCGCTAATAAACTGGCAGGCTAGGAAGCTAGCAGCGAGAGCGAGCAATCCCCGAGCTCCCCCTTATCGGGGGGACATGACAGTTAAACCACGCTTCCAATCTGCCATCGATTCATCATCCTGGCGCCATTGTGCATGCTCCACAAGAGGATAATTATGCAGCCACCGCATCACAAGCACTCATAATTTTTTTTTTTCTGAGAGAGAGCAAGCGGCCACACTAACACCAATAACGCAATACACACTCTACTTTATTGATTAGATTATTATTATCATTATTATTATTAGTAGTAGCAGTAGTAGTACTAACATACTCACATACTATTTGTGTCTCTTCTGTATTGAGAGTAATTTGCTGTCATGTAACGATTTAGTCTAAGCACTAGTTACTTGTTAATGTACATGGCTTAATAGGTAACCTGCCAATGAAAATGATATATCCTTTACTGTTTTATTTTTCCCCTCTCATTCTCTCATCTACATGCAGATGTTGATAAACCAGCAAGTATGATTGATTGCATGATAATGTAATATAAAATAATTTTTCTAACTGTCTTTTTTTGTTGCGAGACCGAACAGCTCTTGATTGTTGGCCAAATATTTGCCGTCTCTAATGATGCCTTATCAACTGCACCTGACCTCCTGCAACACCCATAAATCAGCGTCACACCCCGTATTTAAAGGCATGGAAATCAGACCCTGCTTTTAGCTTAATAAACAGCAAGCGAGGCCTGCTGGACTGCACCGGGGTCCTGGACAGCATAATTGCTGGGAATAATTCTAATGAGGGCTTGGGAAACATGAGTAGAGGTTCTCTTATAATGATAAATCGCCGTGAGCCAGAGCAGGACTCTCCAACCACCGCTCTCTTAACCCTGAACTGCTCGCTCACTCGCTCTCTCTCGCTCTCTCTCGCTACCACTTCTCCTTGGCCAAAACACATCTTTCTTTTTTTTTCCCCTTCTGTGTTGTTTTGACTTGCGGGTGTTTGAGCATTGCATCATCTTTAAATGTGGTGGGCAATCTAGAAACAAATGCGCAGACACGGTCCTGCCATTACAATAAAAATAATAAGTACAACTATAAAAGCCTTTCATTCCTCCTGCGCAATTCGGTGTAATCCGAACGCTAGGCCCGCTTCTCGTTTGATTGGGGGGGGGGGGTGTGCTTTTGTTACCAACAGGACGCTGATAATCTATTGACAGCACTGAAGGGTGGCTGTAAGGGGGTATATATTTAGAGATAACTTGTCAGCTTTAATAAATGATACGTATTTGCTGCAGTTTTTAAAGATTCGAAAAAGAGGATAGATCCAGCACCAGGGACCCCAGGGACCGAGATGGCCAAGGCCCACTGCTTCTCACCAGGGGGAAACTGATGGTTTGTGCCCAATGTCCAGATCGCTGGCCTGTGACCTCGCAGTCCAATACAATCCGAACACAGTTTCCTAACCTAATCTCAGCCGTGTCACACAACAAATTGCCACATTCGGAAAAATGGGAATGGATGGTGATGCAGGAAGGTGGGGCGGGGAGGGGGGGGGCGAGGGGCGTTGTAGAGGAGCTGTAGGTAAGGAGAGAATAGAGAATAAGGCTAGGAAGATGGGATGCTGGGTGGAGAGGCAGGGACAGTATGGATGGATGAATGAATGGATGGACAGATTAATAGAAGAGCGGGATATGTCCTGCTGAGAGTAGAGAGGCAGAGGGGTCCCAGCAGCGCTGATTTACAAACCTCTCCTAATGCGAAACAAATGCTGTGGATGTGAATCTACACTTACTAGTACAGCAGGACAGAGAGGGAGCGAGAGAGAGAAAATCAGTAAATCCATGCCTCCAATGTGTGAGGGCTGCACTTACAACCAACCGTGCTGCGCTTTCCACAAATACACCACTGGCCCATTAACACCATCAAACTCCATGAAGACGTGCGCGCACCGAGTGTTGTGCAACGCTTGCTTCATTGAGAGCGTTTAGAACAGAAAGGAAATTCTGGCAAAGCAAAACCAAGGTGTGACTTGGAGTGACTTTTGGACGTTTTTTTTTCCTGCTTCTTCCAAAAGAGAATTATTTAGGTATAATTAAGGTATAATTATTTGATCTCTCCTGAATGTGTTTACAGGAAGAAGGAAAAATAAAGAAAACATGTCAAAGTGGACCTATTATACAAAACTAAGCGAAAAAATTACGAGAAGTAAATCCTGCTTTTTGTCCTTTTTCTTTTTTGTATCGGCCAGGGTTTACATGAGCCAATAAAAATTTTTCCCTATTATGATGTCATATAAGAAGATACCCAGCCCTGGCTATTAGTATTTACATAGACGATGCATTTGGAGAAAGGAGTGAAATGAGAGTTTGAGGAATAAACGAAAGAAATAATCTGATGTGTATTTCAACAAGAGCATTAACACACACTTTGGGGAAGCTCTGATTTTTGTTTCCACTTGTTAAAGAAAATTGTAATATATGGGACCTTTAATGAAGAAATTCGAACCTCAAAAGCATTTAGCGCACTCTATTGCAATCTATGACAGATCAATCTCTGAGGATTTTTTTTCTACGTTTTTTTTTTGTCTTTTTTTGAGGTTAAACGCTGCATGTTGTGTATCTTCTGTTGTACTGACGTTTCCTGTGCTGTCTGAAGGAAGAAAAAAAGCTCTAATGTCAGGTTTCTGCAGTTCCTTTCTAATCTTTCATAAAAACAAATTGCACAAGTAAAACACTGGCCATTAAAGTTAATGAAGAGCAGAAGGAGGCTCCGAGACGATCTCAGCTGTATGTCGGAAACAGGAACACGCTGCCTGCGTTCACGAACCCTGGCCTTGCATTCCTTACACTCCTCGCCTAACCAAAACTGATCCAATTTGCCTGGTTGTTATTCAAAAAGCACATGCACCCACGCCTGCCTATTGAGTAACAACAGACCCTGTCTAACCGTCTGGTGCGTGTGCGTGTGTGTGTGTGAAATAACACTCAAATATTTGGTTCTGATAATGGTTGCGTTTATTCCAAAATGTGTGTTTTTTTTACATCTTTGTATGTTAAAACTGAAATGTGTAGGTTTGAAATTGATTCTGTTTATTTTTGCAAAGTGTGTCTGTGTATGTATGTGCATGTGTGTGTGTGTGTGTGTGTGTGTGTGTGTGTGTTCCATGTGCAGTTGTACTTGCACCATACTATGATGACAGGCTCAGCAGGAGCATTCACACTGCCCGACAAAAGGGGAGTGTTGCTTCTTTGTGCTTCCAATCAAATAAAAGGCCTTTGTAGAGCACATATGTCCCTCTCCTCACAGTTCTGTCAGATTAGACTCTCAATACCCCCACCAGACACACACACACACACAAAACTCTAGCAGGTTTATTTTTTCAACTCTCCTTCTGCTTTGCTCTCCCTTTCCGCTTCTTCACTGCTTTCTGCTGATGCCCTGTCTTTACAATGTCCACTACTCTTTCCTTCGCACCAGTGTCTGTGCACGTGTGAGTGTGTGTGTGTGTGTGTGTGTGTGTGTCAACAGAGACTCAGTGGAGCCGCTTTCTTCCGTTTTCTGTACCCATGCAACATGTCTTACGACAGCACCAGTTCAGATCCCCCTCCTCTTCACACATGTTAAAGCCATTTCCCCACACAGACACACACACACACACACACACCTATTCACACCCAGAAACACACACACACAAACACACGGTGGAGGCACATACCGGAGTTATAGTCATTACCAAGAACAAAATAACTCTCTGTTAGTAGTCAGTGTTAATGTCTCTTGAAGTATGAATGCGAAATGAATCAGATTGAACTAAACTGAATTGAATTGAATGCGAACTGAATCAATCCAAATTCAGAATGGATAGAATTAATATTATTATTAAAATGAACACAAGTTGCATTACAAAATGAAATAATACTCATCTCATTATACATCTAAGCAGTTGAGGGTTAAGGGTCTTTCTCAAGGGCCCAACAGGGGTAACTTAGGTAGTGCCCCTAGGCGTCTCCAAACCTGGGACCGTCCAAATCGCGGTCCAATGCCTTAACCACTGAGCTACCCTTTAATCACATGACATTGATTGGAAACAAATCAATCCAAGGTGAATCGAATTAAATCGACACCAGGAAATGTTCATTAAACCTTCAGAATAATATCCTCCATTTAAACCATATTCAGGCTTCCTACACAGGCCCATACTATGACCAAATATATATATTAAAAAAATCACCAGCTTTTCTCATGCACTCTTATTCGCCGTTCCCTGAAGTGCAATTCATCTAATCCATAATTCTCTGAAAATTTAGCTTAGGAAATAGTTTTGAGGTGCCGTGTAAAAAGTGCGTAATCGACTACATCTGTTTCGACTGTACTCAGGGTGCACGCCCCGGCTAGCGGCCGTACGGTTTTGGCTTCTCATGCACTCTGTCCATTTACTTTCTGTGTGAGCGTGAACAGATTGCCGACTGCCAAGTGCAGGTTACGCTCTCTTAGATATTTATTTATTTTCTTTTTCTTTTCTTTTTGCTCCCTCTACTTCTGTAGATCTGGCAACCCTTCCTGTGCGCTGTCCCAGAGATCTGGCAACCCTTCGCTTCCTGGCATAAAAGGTGACAATCTTCATTAAAACCTCTTACAGACAACTGTCAGTTATCCTCAGTTCAAGGAAGCCAGCTGTTCTCTCTCTCTGTCTCTGTCTCTCGAAGTCTCTCCAGTGAGATGGCGTTCATGGTTTATAAGCTGTGTGCGTTCTGAAGAGTTTCAAGGTGAGAGTGTCATCTGCTCAGCTCTTGAAGGTATTTCTGAATATCATTAATTTGGCCACAAAGACAAAAGATCAATTAACAGGTTGTTCCAAACGAGCGGCACGCTACGACTCGACTCCGACTGCAGCACAGACGACTTGTTAATAGCTGAGACGCATTTACATATAAAAACAAACACACATTTTTGCAGCTTTTTTTTTTTTTTTTTTCAAAACTTGGCAGTAGAGGTGCAACCTTGAACAGCGAACAGGTGAAATGATATTGGTATCGTGACAACATATCATGTGACGCTTATGGAAGGTAACACGTCACACCGTCGCACCTTCTTTTATACACTTTTGTAATGATGTTAAATAAAATTGATTTATATGTATATATCTAATAATATAATTGGGCACCACAGTGTGACTGGGTTTCTCACCAAAGAGTTTGCATGTTCTCCCTGTGCTTGGTGGGTTTCCTCCAGTTTTATCCCAGACAGCATTGTTATTTGGGACATGTGTGTGTGTGTGTGTGTCTGTGTGTGTGTGTGCTAGTGGCCTGCGATTGGTTGGCACCTCATCCAGGATGTACCCTGCCTTGTGCCCTAAATACTCTGGAACCCTACACCGGATAAACAGAATAAATAATGGAAGGATGGATAATTAAATTTTTTTTGTTGGAACATAAATTTTGCCATAATATTTACAATTCTGTTTTTTTTAAGACATTAAGCCATTAACATAAACATCTTAAAGCAGATATTTTAATCTCATATATTTTTATAAATAGGAAAAAAAATTATAATAGTAAGTTTTATTAGTATTTTGATAAGCTGCTCCTTATATCCTTTCTGTGACGCGCTGTGTGCCAGAAGAATTCTTGATATACTCTCAGTACAGTCATGGATTTGCCTTCAGGTATCATGACATATTTGCCATATCCCTCACTTCTAATACAAACTCTTCACGGACTCAAATGAGAGAGAGAAAAAAAAAAGGGATGTACGTCTTATCATAATGATGTCAAATGCCTGTTGTTTTTGTCCTGCTCCTGATAAACGAGTCTAGAAGCATGCACATAGCATGGCGTACTATCATTTTGCTATCAGTTCACTCCCTTAAAGGGGTTTCTGACATCTCTGACTGCCTCCTTTCCTCCCTGGATCTCAGTCTCAGCTCTATTACTCCTCCACACACACACACATACACACACACACACAGAGACAATCCTTTACACAAGCATCTCCCAGAGAAGGTTCCCATGCCACAGGCGGAATCAGACAGTCCTGACAGGAGCGAGCGGCTGCGGCTCGGTATGTGACTGAAGCTTCAAAAGAGCTGGGCCGAAACACCTGCACCAAAACGGCAGCCGCTTAGCATGGCCAGCTCCATGCAGGCGCGCATTAATGGCCTCTTAGAATAACGCAAATACCCCCCACTAACATGCTGGGCCAGACGCGCACACACACACACACTTGCACAGACACACATACGCACACATGGAAAAAGCACAGCGGAGCAAAGTGAAGGAGCGAGGGAGCATTTTTAGTGCTGCGTCGGCTAATTTGGTAGTGGTCAGTAGAATTTGTAACATGGCCCAAGCCATCACCTTATTCACTAGGCAAGCTGGCTGAAGGGGAAAGAGGAGCAATGTGCTTTATTTGCTCTGTGTGTGTGTGTGTGTGTGCGTGTGTGTACAGCAGGAGCAACAGAAAGCTTGCTGACTGCCTCATAAATAAGAGCAGCAGAACACACCTGTGCTGGTGCTGTAGTGCGGCTCTGAGGCTGTTACCTGGCCAGAGATATATCTGCTGTCTGCTCAGCCATTAATCAGAACTAATGAAGCTCTCTCTCTCTCTCTCTCTCTCTCTCTCCACCAGTGTGTCTCAGTGTATCTCGCATCTTCGACTCGTTTCCTCCCCATCCCTCTCTCTCTCTCTAACACCCAATATTTCTAAAAACAATTCTGCAACACATGAAAAGCTGCTCTCACATGAACTCTCAGAGCCACGACTACGCTTCTTACACACCACATGCACTCATGCACATCTGAATGTCACCTGAGCATGAATAAAAAAGATCTAGACCCAAAAATGGCTGGAGGCTACAGTAACAGCTGAGCAACACTCTGCTGCTTCCTAGAGGAGAGACAGACAGCAAGTGAGTGAGAGAGAGAGAGCAGCAGAGCACCATTCTCCACTTAACACTCTTTTAATTACCCTCCACACAGGTCTGTGAAAACCTGCCATTCAGGAGCATTTCAAAACAAACCATCTCTCTCTCTGTCTCTCGCTCGCTTGCTCACTTGCTCTGGCTCTCCATGGCCAATCACATCCTGCTCTCCTGCTCAGACACTGATATGTAATTAAAGACGTCTCCAAAAATCCTCCTCGACAGCCCAGGAAGCAGCCAAAAATGTAAATGACATTAACAGGAAGAGACAATGAATTGAATTTTTAGGTTTTAAATATCCCTTGATTTTTTTTTTTTTCCTTCTGCCTCTGCTCATTTCCATAGCGCTTCTTTTTTGTTCTCCTCACACCAACAAAAGCTCTGACCTTCTAAATGCTGGCATTTGTTCAGCTGAGCTCGGAGCGAGCCGCAATCGAGCATCTGCACACCGAAGAGAGGGAGGAGAGCTCGTCATGAAGACCTGGGCCCTCACGTGCCAGAGAGGCAAACAAAAGAAGAACATTTTAAGAAATGGATCAGAAGAAGAAAATAAATAGGAAGGAAACATCACAGATGGTGACTGATAGTCTGTTTTAGAAAAAAGAAAGAAAGAAAGAAAAAAAGAAAGAAAGAAAGAAAGAAAGAAAGAAAGAAAGATGTGAATACCTTTAAAAGAGATTCTGCCAGCCCATGAGTGGGGTGGCTAATAATCACCCGTAATCCGTCTCATATGGAAATATAATGAATGTTAAATGAAATCAGCAACAAGCCCAAATGACGCCCGAGCCCAGTAGGAGAACAGGTGCAGGCGGCAGTGTGGAATAAGCTATAGGAAGAAAACCGGCCCAGCGCACAACTGTGCATGAGTATAGGAAAAAAAAAAAAGTCAATCTCATGCATTATTCAGCTGCATGGGGTGGGATGGGGGGGGGGATCTCTCAGGGGTCAGGCTGTCCTGACCTCTGTGACAGGAAGTGAAAGGGAGATCGGTGGCTAGGAAAGCCCCTGATCAGTGGCAAGTATTATTAGTCCCTGAGCCGCAGAATAAAGCCACAATCCTCTCCTGACACACTCTCACATGATCGCTAACCTGTCTCTGAAAGCTGGTGGAGCATCCATCACTTACAGACCACTGTGTTACATCTTGCTTGTACTCTCTCTTTATTTTTCACCTTCTTTACACATCCCCTTAGATGAATAATCTATGCCAGAGCAGTGGGAGGTGAAATATTTAAAGATCCACTGAGATCGATTCTGCAATTCTGCAACAGCTGTTAAATGCGACCAACTTTTCGTTCTTTTGCAGTTATTTTTCTGTCCTTTTTTTTCCCAAGCTGTGCTAAAGTCCAAGAGAAAATAGGATAAACAGATGTCTGGCTTGCCTACAGGAAAATAGGACACATTTGGAATGATAAGTCTCTTAAACTCCATTGAAAATGCCAGCAGCGTGATGGTGCCAGTTACTGCCCGCGCCCGTGCCAGCGAGCAGCGCGCCTGCCCTGAGTGCTGGGAAAATGGTGCTGAGAATGTTATCGATAATGGATCACAAGTTCCTCTGGTCAGCGTGGACCTGTGCTGCATAAGACTCTCTCTCTCTCTCTCTTTTTTTCTCCTTCTCTTCTTCCCTTCCTTTCTTTCTGTCTCTCTCCTCCTTTCGGTTCCCTTCTCTTTCTCTCATTCCCCTCAGTTAAATGTTTTGATTGTAACATAATCGGCCCTCCCTTGTCTGCCTAAACAATCCCCCCATTCATTTTCTAGATTCATTCCCCTCCATGTCCACGCAAACCATTATTTCCAAGCGCTTGTTGAACATGAGCACACGTAGGCCTCCCTCCCTGTTCCTGACACCAATCATTTCATATCTACACATCCCTCTGTCACAATTTTGGCCGACACAAATGAATGCAAAAAAAAAAAAAAAAAAGGAATATCTGTGCTGAGGAATTGGCCCTTTACTGCTTGTTCCACCCGGAATCGCGCTACACATTCCAGGTTAAAGTTTCAGCACTTCTTCTTTTTTTTCTTCAGACCCCGTTGTCTGGCTAAGAGTTCTGGGAGCAGAAGGATAAAATCATCTGCTCATAGTGGCAATAGGTGGACAATGCAGTAGGCTAATGAAGCACGTCTGCCTTTGTGAACGCGCGGGACGGATGAAAACGATACTCGCAGCCTTTTCAGGCGGCCCACAATGAAAATGTGAGCTTTTCTAGCCACTGTTTGAACTTACGACAATATCTGGTCCTTTCGCCTCAGTCTCTTTCCCTGAGACTCAATCCCTCCTCCTCCTCCAGTGTTCCTCTTTTCCTATTTTACTAGTGTTACACGCATTGTTCGCCCGATTGAAGCACAAAGCGCAAGACATCCGATCTCTCCAACTCTATTTAGGCGCAACACAAAGCCGAGCAATTTATGGGAAGAGCCAGTGCGTTAAATATCAATGACGCCCTGTTGTACAGTGTTCAGCATGTGTCTCTTTGAAGGTAAATATATACTCTAAGCTCTCCTCATTAGATGAATAGAACTGACTGGAGTTCAGACATCCCAGGAACTACCAAGAGGAAGTGACTCATGGTTCATCTTTTGCTTGATAAAATGAGAACAAGCTCCTTATAATCTTTTTTTTATTTATTTTTTTATTTTTATATACATATATAATCTTCTTCCTCTCTTCTCCGCTACAGGGCAGTGTAACATAATTCTCAGCCTTCTATTAAAACATCCTGCTACTAATTACTGCTTACGCGCTGGAGCTGCACATCAGCACGGCTGCTCAAACACTACAGTCAGTGAGGTGGAAGAATACAAAGCGCACGTCAAGTTAATGACTGATTTTACGCACAGACATGACAGTAAATATAAAAAATAAACATCACTTCAAAGGTCATAAAATGTGCTTTTATTATTATTATTATTATATATAAATGCATAAATATGGTTCCACTTTTTTTTGCTACTATGCATCCCAATAATAAAGTATACTAGCTGTTCATATATCACTCGTTGGCAATGCTTGTAAAAACTGATTATCATGCAGAACAGCATTGTCAAACCATAACCATATGATGTGTGATGGGAGGAAATTCATAGTGCTCAAAGTATGTGAGCACCATAAATTCAGCAGCAAGGCAGTGAGTCTTTTTTTTCCGACACTTGCCACACAAACACGCACAGTGACTCACACACACACACACACACACACACAAACACAAGTGCTGAGTGGCAGTAGCAACTGGCAGTCCCTATTTGATTACTAATAAGAGAGATGTTCCCTCTGTCAGATACCAAACATTCTCCACTAAGCAAACAGCTATTTCAGCTAGTCAAACATTAGCATTGCTGTCCAGCAGTGGCGCGTATTTTGCCTCGGCTCACGACTCGCTGTCTTTCTATATCCCCAATCTAATTTCTCGCTCGGTGGACGGCAAAGTTCACGATGGGGAGATAAGTTTGCAACATCAACAGAGCAGAGAGAGATCGAGAGAGAGAGGGAGAGAGAGAGAGAGAGAGAGAGAGAGAGAGAGAGAAGGCACTGCTCTCTGGCACAGAGTGCCAGTTGTTCGTGCTGTCTTTATGGAGCATGGTGGGCTTGTTCTACCTCACTAATCTCCAAGAGGCCCGGGCATCTCTCTAGCACATCCCTACTCCTCAGATCTGCCCTCATCTTTTCCACGCTTGTATACTCTGCCAAGATAATTGGTGATAAGGAAGCGCAAGACTTGAATGTTTCTAACCAATGGAAAAGAAAAAAAAAAAACAGAACTGAAGAGAAGAGAAGAGGAGAATAACCCCCCAAAAAAACACCAATCACTCATGCTGCAGGAGATGATGTTATTTAAACTCGCTAATGTTATCAACACGTAAGCAGCAACAACCAGCTGAGCAACATCTCTCATTACCCAAGCGGAGCAGTATGAATGCTCATACACACACGCTCTCACATATATATACAAACGTTATAAGAGAAACGAGGACAGTGGGAGGCTGTGAGCATCACGTCTAGAGCCTACAGAGAAGATAACAGGGGAAGAGGAGATAGAGGCAAATGATGCACTTGTTAACAAATTAGGATGAAGGAGGGAGAGCTGTGAATCTAAAGCCAGCCGCTCTCTAGGAATAAATGACTCGTTGCTGGGAGAGGAAGGGCTAAAGCAACTGCCTCCCCTGGCACCTCGAGCAATTACACACTCCCTGAAGACACCCCCAGGTTTCCAAGTCAACCCACCTGCGCAAAAACCAAAACACCATGCCACACCACCCATCACACAAAGACACCCCACCCAGAGACAACAGGAAACAGATGACAGAGAAGGCCCTTACCTGTCGATGATCACAGGGTCTGAAGGGGTTTCGTTTCTGTTCCCGCAACTTTTCTTGTCGCAACACCGGCTGTGGAGGAAAAGGACAAACGAACAACAGTGGCGATGTAAGATTTGGTCTCAGTTCAGGAAGCGAGTGTTTTGTCTTGCTAGAGCCTGAATCCAAAACCGTCATTTGCGCTTTCTCTTTATAGCACGAGGTGGAGGCGGCTGCCTGGCTCACCGGCTGGCTGGCCATCCCCAAATCGGGCGCCGCTGTGCCGAAACGGGGAACAACATGTTGCGGTGTTTGCATTGGTGCTGAACAGAGAACTGGGAAAGGGGGGGGGGTGCCAAGAGGCAGGAGGATCACTTTCACAGCTTCGCCTTTTGTTTACCTCTAATTGTCAAGCTGTTATATCTGGAGAGGATGCAAGATGCCACCTTCAACCAGTGCTTTTGTGGGGCACTTATTAATTACAGGCTCAAAAGCCTGCATCAATCTTTCACAATGTGCCAATGCCTCCATTTTGAGGCTGCTAGGACGCTCCCATTATGAGTGCTTTAATTAATGCTGAAATGATACAAGGAGGGGAAAAAAAATCTTATGCCTCTTGCATTTAAAGAAGCACACTTGTATAACGGTTACATGTCCAAATTCTCACCATATGGTACGGGAAAATATGTAAAGCTCCTTTAAGCTGACAGCTAAAGTGATTAAAGTGGGGAGGGGGGTGGGGGGAATGCACTACACAACAAAAAAGAAACATGCACGTGAAAGTTACATGTAGTCACAGTGCAAGTCACAAGAATGGTCACTAACAATGTGTGTCAATGTTATCTCTGAAACCGCAGCACACAGGAAGAGGAGTATTTTGTATGTTAATACCTAAGAGCTCAGTGCTGTGAATGCAGCACATCAATGGGACTAATGGCACTAAAGCAGAAGCTGGCCATGAAGCATGACCTTTGGGCCTGTAACTGACGCTTGATGTTAGTGGTTAAAATTGGATTGGTTGTGCTCTTTTATTCCTGTCACAATTTCTATCTGATGTCTGACTTCCTAATTTATCATGGCTTTAAGATATAAAAGAGATGTAGCTGCTGTCAAAGTGTGCCTTTAGTGCAATAATAATAATAATAATAATAGTTATAATAATAATAATTAAAAAAATCTGTCTAATTACGTGGAAATGTTTGGGTGTAAATCGGATTTTAGATCTTTTATCGTCTCTGTGCACTCCAACATGCCGCAATCAGAAAAAAAAATACAGTACTAATAAAATAAAATAAAAAATCAGTGACCTGCTTCCGTTTTCCTTTTTATGTGCGCGTTCGGTAAATCAATTCCAAACCCTCTTAACATCCGGGTGTTGCTCAGTTTATTCGAGACATGTCGATGTGTGTATTATTATTATTATTATTATTATTATTATGCATGGATTAATTAATATTCCTAAAATATTTTTATCAAATTAAAGCATGGAAAATATATGTAAAAGACAAATATAAATAATCCATAAAATTGTGATAGATTTGTAATGCGTGCATAGCTCACTTTTAGGTTTTCCTTACCTGCACATAATTTCGTGTGTAAGCAGAACTCGGCACATTTCTGGATTTTTATCTTGGCCTTCATAAATAATAGCCTTGAAACAAAAAGAGATAGAAAGAGGAATTAGCAAGCAAACTGCCACGAAAAAATGCGCCACGTATTATTATGTATATTTTTGTAAATGTTAAACCTGTATGCTTTTTTTTTATCACCAGTAGATCAGAACGTTTTATTTCTATAAACACATGTGCTTGTGTGAATTGACGTAAAAATTTTTTTTTTAAATAAAACAAATTTAATTTTCAATTTAAAACAATATGTTTGTCTAAACAAATGATCGACAGTATAAGTTAATTTCATAATTTATCAATAAAGCCTCCCATACGGCCTGACCTTTGTTATGTCCATAAATAAGTTATGATGGAGAAGCATATTCTATTTGAGATTAAATATCAACGCCCGGCGCTTCACTGTGATGATAAATAATGTGACATTAATAGCACTTTATAAATGAAGAGGCGCGTATGCTAGGCGTTTAGCTGGTCGCTGTGTTTTATTGGAGAAGATGAGAGGGAAATGCTGGTGCGTTCGAGGCGCTCGGGGTGCAGATGGGCGCGGGGAGCGCACACATCACCGCGCCTATCATCGCCACACATTGGAGGGGGAAAAGTGCTAATGGCCAATCTGCTGTTTATTTTTGAGCTGCTAACAATGATTTTTCTCTCTCTCTCTCTTTCTCTCTCTCAACTCTCTCTCTCTCTATCTCCCTCTCTCTCCTCGTTGCTTTAGATAAAATCACGGTGTCGGGGGGTACGGTTGAGTAATTTTTGAGCATTGGCTTTAACAGATGGCGCAGTGCTGGAGGTGCGCTCTCCTTCACTTTCTCTCTCCCTCTCTGTCCTACTCACTTTCTATCTCTCTCACCCTCTCAATTGCTCTCTCTCTCTCTCTCTCTCTGAGTGTGTCTCAAAATTTAAGCCGTTAATAAATTAAAGGGCTAATAAATTCCAGACATTCGTTGTATGCTACATAATAACAAAAATCACAGGCAGACGCGCACTGAATCCGGCGCTTAAAAATTACAAGGTAATTTGGCGCGTTTATTAATTTTTACATTCCTGATACATCAAAATACAAATAAGTTTTAGAAATGCAAAAGAAAGTTATTTGTCTGATGCTACTTTGTCTGTCCTTATAGTCATGATTTATTTTTTTTTCACTCCCACCCCTTTTACACACGCGCGCGCGCACACACACGCTGTAAATACGGGAAATCCATAAAGTGTCTGTTCAGCGCCATTGACTCTTTGATCATTTTCACACCAATTAGGATACGGCCTATATTTCTCATTTCTGTTGCACGTGCAACACTGGTAAACTGGTCTAAGCGAAGGAAGCACCAAACCCGAGAGTTGAACTTGTCTAGCCATGATGGAAGGAAATGAGACGGTTAAAATGCGACATCATGACGAGGAAACACTACAATATCAACTCGAGTGGCCCTCTCAGGATTTATTTCTCTTTAGCATATAGAGCAAGAAGTTCCAACCCTCGGGCTATACATTATAGGCTTATATAGTCAGAGCTAATAAATGCAGGAGCAATTAAGTAAAACTGTCGCTTACCAGTTAAAAAAATAAAAAGGCCTTTTGAAAGAAAATAATGCATTATAGAGATTATATTAAAATATACACGTGCACAAATAACGAGGATGTAATTAAAAGCTTTATAAACATTTGCATCTTTTGTTTATTTACTTGTTTATTTTTAAATCACAGCGTTTTTAGTAAATGTACTGCTTTTTTGCATGGAATATTTCGCACAAACTCCACGCGCAGAATTTTTCACGATTAACTCTACGCAAGGCCTATCGAATACATCAGACTGTCTCCCAGGCAATAAGTCATAAAGAAATATGAATGGCACGGAGAGCTTAAATACGAGCTGAATAATAACGAGGGAAGAATGAGAGCTCATTTTATCCCCCGCATTTAGAGAGTGCGTTTCATGAACCCTGCACATCGCCCTCTCTTTCACTGGTGCGGGGTTCAAAGCGCG
Source organism: Dolichallabes microphthalmus (assembly GCA_026413445.1). NCBI lineage: Eukaryota > Metazoa > Chordata > Actinopteri > Siluriformes > Clariidae > Dolichallabes > Dolichallabes microphthalmus. Next base: position 6,676,583 of record JAOTQY010000052.1, read on the forward strand.
TGCTCAGTCAGGTCGGGGTTTTCCCCCTCTTATATATATAGTGTGGCGTTAATAATTAATACTAAATTGTACTGCATCAAAACAACAAAACGCACAAAAACAACAAAAATGTATAAGAAAAAGAAATGATCAAACGTGCGTAAAAACAAGCAGCAACATCAGAAAATAATAATATTTCTTTTTAAGTAAAAGAGCAAATTAAACACACAGAAAATGCACGATTATTAATATACTCACAATAATAATAATTTTTTAAAAAGTGGTTCTTACCTGTTTCGTCATGGAGTCGATTAACCGTACATAAAGATCCTGTTCTGTTCTGACGCCTGTGGGAAATGTTTCATTCAGTCAGCGCCATGGCTTTGCCACACTTTATTTATATTTTTCTTTTCTTCTTCTTTCCTTTTTTTTTTATATTTAGTATCATATGAAAGCTCACACCAAAAATATGCACGACGCTGAAACTATTTCAAATAAGATATGCACCTAAAAAGTTCAATTATAATTTGTAATGCAACGGAGCATTTTAAACTTCCATAATAAATATCCTGTTCATATCATGTTCATTATAATTTTAAAGAAATTGTTATTAATTACGTGATACTCTTATTAGTATTATTGTGTTGTTTATTGTTGGATAATAGTATTATCTTTAGCAATCCTTGTTGTCAGTATCAGGATGGAGAAGTTGGACTTACCGTTGCTGTATAAAAGCTGTAGTTTATAATGTATCCCATTGTTAGTTTTTTCGCTGTTTGGTTCCTGAAAATAAGCACGGGTGGCAATCAGACTGATATTTTCTGCATTTTGTTTAAATTTTGTATTTGCTCTAAAATATGCATGATCTTGTTTTGCTTTGCAACTATGCATGTCCACTAAATGCATGTGTCAAACTTTATCTATAAAAATATCAAAATGTTTAGACTATGTTATATTTCTATAAACAAGTATCATTAAGCAAAATTAAAGCCGGTGTGGGATAAATAATTTTTGAGCAGAAGATTGCAATATAATCATCGCGTTTGCAATTTTATACGGTGGTGCACAATTTTACTAAAAATTATTATGACATGCTAAAATATTCACATATATGTTTTTTTTTTTTTTTTTACATGTAGGAGAATATGTATACTAAAATTTCTGTGATCCTCCGGTCAAATCAGAACTCTTTTGGCGCATGTGCGTAAAGTTCTGTGAACTTAAGATGGGGAAAAATATCAAGATCTTGCGCGGCATTTCCCCCCCAAAAAAGCTGCGCTTACTTTCTCCTTTTCCACAAAGTCCACAAAAGCTGTCCTTTCGATCTCTACGGGCTGACCCTGTCTGTCGTACAGAGCCAAGACGAAGTGGAAAAAATTGGACTTCCTCAGATTGGACGGCGGTTGTTTCTCGTAATGTGCCCGCGCCAGACCCACTCCGCTGCGGGGGAAAGAGATGACAAACCGAGGTCGGTTAAACAGTAGGGACAGAGGGAGCAAGGGAGCTAGGGAGGGAGGGATGGATACACACGAAATAGATATAGTATCAGGAAGAGAGAAAAAACAAGCATCTAAACTGGTGGAAAGTGACCGAGAGAGTATTCTTGATTTGTCACTTAAACAGTAGTAATATGATGTAATGAGCGGCGGAGAGAAGAGGTGCACGGGGAGACCGTAATTGATACATGGCATAAGTGGGGATTTAGGGTTGGTCTGAGAAATGCATGAAAAAAAATCGGGATGATTTGGCAGACGTACCTTTGGGCGGCTGTGTTAGCATCCACCACCCCGGCCGTGTGCATCCATGATCGGACGGGGTTCATGCCGCTGCCCAGCGGCTCCTCTTTCATAGTCGTCCCCCCTCTCGGTATATTCTCCTGAATCCCAAACATTAAAGCGGCGTGCGCAAAAACCAGCTCCAGCCGATGAGGTCAAAGCGAAAATCGAGGGGGGAAAAGAAGCGTCGTTTCTCCACTAGTCTCTCGCACTCGGATCTCTGCGAGAGTTTGGTCGTGATTTGTTGAAGAAAAAACAAAAACAAAACAGAAACAAGCCCAGTTCACAACAAGTCTCGGCTCCTTCAGCGCGTCCTGTGTTGGCACGACATGGGCGAGTGGAGGATTCTCTGTCAGGATCTCTCAGCGGCTTGTTTGGATCAGGATCCCGTTGGAGAAGTCGTCGAAATACCTGGATGATGTTTTTTTCTTTTCTTTCTTAAAAAAAAAATCAGTTCAACATGTCTTGTAACTTTGCGCTGTGATGATGCTCTCAGGCTCGTGTCATCATCCCTACAGGAAAAAAAAAAGCTTCAGGACACTGCTGAATCGACCACTTTCTGGCAAGCCGCTTCAGCTCCAAAAGACAAATAAACGGGAAAAAAACTATGATTTAGCGCGGAGGTGTTCCCGGACGCGGGAGAGAGCTTGATGAGGGGGGCCTTTAGCGTCTCTCGGAATGGATGGAAGCGTACAAAACTCAGCCCTCTATCCCCTAGGACTGAAGCCTTTCCCGGGAGCCAAAACTCTAGACCCGCGGGATCCGCACTGTCAGAGCGATGACGCGCTGTGGGCGGGGTCTTGACCATATATGGAGGAGAAGGGGTCTGACATTTCCGGTCGCTGGCGTTGCCCAAGTAGCGCGTGAGTGAGTACACACATCCACACACTACAAGCAGACAGCAAGATGCACTTTCTATTCACCTTTTCAAGATATTAACGTGCTCAAGTTAATCAAGGGAATCATCCGAAAACATACACACGCTTTTGCATGTAAGCCACCAAAAATATTCTGTTTTGCATTTGTTTGTTTTTTTTATTTAGAATAAATGCGCAAAACTAACACAGTTTGGTAAATGACTTGCACACAAAAGGAAATAAATGTTATGAATTGTGAAAGGTGAAAAATGGTTGAACATGGATTTATTAGCGCTTCAAGAGCTCGGATGAGGAGGGCATTTAGGGTTAGGTGCATCCATGCACACTGTGGTTCACATGCAAAATAAAATCATTTGTTGGCCCCTTGTCATCCGCTCAATCACCGTGTCGTGCAAATGACAGTGACGGATATCTCAGATGCCTAATTGGCCCCTGTGTCGCTATGAAAGTCAAACGGAGCGGGAGTAGCAGATATGAGGCGCACCAATCAATAAAATGACCGAATTCTATTTCAAAATCACGCTGTCTATTTGATAATTTATAAGGATAAGTAAATGTCCCCTACTATAATGGCTGTGCTGATGCTCTCCGTGAGAGCGCGATGCGCAGCTGAAGTCGAAGTTCAAACTGAAGAATAACACGCACACCGATCGTAGGCTGCAAAGTGTTCAAAACACACCAACACACACACTCACATTCTCTCTCTTCTTCTTCTACTTCTTCTCCTCACACACATATCCTCACACCCGTGCCGAGTCGCGAACAAATGCTCAGAAAATCCGCAATGCTTTTTTGCAAATCGCGCTAAAACTGCATCTGAAAACTGTGGAAGGACTCGAGGGATCCGCTGCGTCCACCCTCTCGCTCCATGAGCCCTTTTTTCCCCAATAAACAGTGCGTTTTAAGGATAATAATGCGCCCATTGCTTATTTAGTTTTGTGATATGGGAGTGTAAGGTGTTTCTTTTCTATTTTTTGCCACTTGGCAGGGTGTGCATTGATGTTAATATTTTAATGAATGGTTGAAAAATCGAGACTCCGATGTGGGTTATCTGGGGAGCCGGAACGCAGCGCACTGGAGGGAGGGATGCGGGGACGGAGAGGAGAAAGAGAGAAAGAGAAGGAGAGATGTGTGTTTTAGAGTGTGAGAGAGCAATCTGTTTGTGCTGGTGTTGGGGGGTTAATGACTATTGCTAAAGATAAGTGAATTATCAAAGTTGTTGCTCGCCTGAAAAAGTCTATTACTTGCCTGGTCGTCCAGTTAAATCCGTAAGTAATAAAATTATATTATATAAATTTCTTCTTCTTCTTCTTCTTCTTCTTCTTCTTATTATTATTATTATTATCTGTAGTAGTAATCATTAATTCTTTGTAGAAAAACAAATTAACGCGTTTAACGCGTCTATTAATTAATTATAATATATACTATACACTATATTTAATATTAACTCGACGGTGTTATCTCGTGTCTTTGAATTGTCAATATTTATTGCGATTGATTATTATTATTATTATTATTGTTATTATTATTATAATGTTGTTAATAGAAATTAGTTCTGTCATTATAGCCTATAACAACGAATGTACCCTAATTAGTAATAATTATATTAGGAAATGCAAACAATCTTGCATTCAGTTATTCTTTTCTTCATTTCATTTATTTTTATTTTTTTCTTAATATTATATGTTTAAATTTCCCTCACATTGACTCTCTGCTTGGCTAACCGCAATCTACAGTATCTTTAATACAGATTACACACCAAAGCGATTTCAATCTGATTATCAAATTAGGGTTTTATCTTAAATCCTTTTAAAGCTGATACTGTTGACTAGAGAGGGGGGAGGGGAGGAGGGGAGAAAAGTTCAACAATCCCATCGCGAAGGTAACGATCCCCTCCTTAAAAAAAGGGAGTTTTAAACCTTATTTGACAACAAATGCAGCTGCCCCTCTATTTTGGAAGATATTAAGGCGAAAATGAATGCAAATCTGTGTTCAGGAGCCATCTGGCCAGAGAGAATCAGCTGCTCCGCCTGCATCTATCTCGGCTCATTTTCCAGCCTCATCTGGAGCCGAAAGCGCGTGCACCAAATACAATAATCCGCCAAGTTTCTCCTGCACTCCGACATGCTGAGAGCACACGCTGCAGTTTTATGGCTTTAGCTTAAATACTTCCCCCCCTTTGTAATCATTTAATTGCTTTTGCAAGATTAAAAAACGTGAAATTTCTAATAAAGCAAATCTAGGCTTTATTTATTAATGTACAAAATATTATTCAGGAGACACCTGCTAATGTATGAATATGCTGTCAACATTTTATAATATACTGCATTTCTTATGATATTCTTTTCTTTTATAGATTTCTCTTGATCCTGTGTAAGTTGTATAAAATTGTTGATAGCGAGGATCATCATCATCATCTTCTTCTTCTTCTTCGTTGACAATAATAATAATAATAATAATAATAATAATAATAATTGTGTGTGTGTGTGTGTGTGTGTGTGTGTGTTTGAGTCCTGCACTCAGACATTTCCAGATGACTCTGGATGGAA
>JAOTQY010000052.1:6712794-6728058 GCA_026413445.1 Dolichallabes microphthalmus
GGTTATACATAGGCTGTTTATATATTTGGGCCCAGGGGCCAACAAGTTATGTGTTAAAAGTGCGTCGCATACATACTACCCCCACCCCTACTCACCTCGGGGGCAAGGAAAAAAAGTTCAGGCTCAGAAATTTTTTCCACTATCAGCCCTGTGTATATATATATATAAAGCCGGGAATTAGATAGCCAGACACCGGGAAATATATCTGTTGACAATATTTCCAATTTATTTTTAATTATTATTTTTTTTTACTGATTGCTGCAGCTCAGTTTTTTCGGCTCGCTGCATGACCACCATCACGTCAGGCTTCTCATGTGATAGCATGACCCTGTGAAAAGAGATCAGTGGATTAGCTAACACAGCAGCTTACTCAGGTTTTCTCTTTGACATTTACTTCCACTCATTGAGAGAGTTTCTGTAACCCTTCCTCGTTAAGAGGCACTTAACCTCTATTGAATGAAAAAAATTAATTCTGCAGGATGCCACTAAGAGGTGTGTTTTTCTGAGTGTGTGCGTCAGTGTGTGAAGCCCAGTTTAACATTTAATTATGTGTATAATTCAGGAGCTGGCTGAATCAGGCGAGCTTGAAAATACCTGTCCCAAAACTGCCTCGCTGGAACAGAGGTAATGCTAACACACATGCACGCGCACATACACATGCATGCACACGGTTACACATACTCGGTTATGTAAGAAGAAAAAAGATTTTTTTTTTCCAACAGGCTGAAGTCTCTCATTAACAAATCACCTGTCATGCTCTTTATGAAAGGAACCAAAGAGGTAAGGAAAGCTAAACCTGCTTATGTCTCGTAACAAATTCATGTGTTTGCTGTTATCTGTGGTATATTGATTAATGCCCAAGTAGCTTTTATATGACATAAAAATCAGATAATGTTTTGTTTACATTATTGATGAATTTTTTTAAATAAAGGGAGAGAAGCATGATGTGCTGCATTAGTTGTCAGCTGTGTGTGAGAGCCCCTTGGTGCTGGTTAAGGAATGGAAAAGTTTTCCTCTTTAGTCGGGCATAGGCTACTCAATTAATTTCAGTTTCTTTATAATGTACATGAAATTATAAGAAAATGGAATATGTTGCCTTCCAATAAATATTTTTTTTTAAATTTGTGATACTTTCTTTTATTATAATTGTATTTGTGGACTGTTGTTTAGAATATATATATATTTTTTACAGCTATGAACAACAAATAAATAAACTGTAGTATATAATGAATAGAAGACTTTAAACTGAACATCCCAATAGCGCACACCAGTGATTGGCATCAGCCGATTCTGTTTTGTGTGATGGGATCTGTGATAGGCTCTCAAAACTCTGATTGGACCGCCTCGTATAGGGTGGCCCAAAAATCTGGATCCTTAAGCAACGTTTTATTTAAAAGTATGGATCACAGCAAATGCTCCAGTTCACAGCATCTGATTCTTGTGTGTACGCTGAGTACAAGTTTATTGAACATTTCTTATTACATCAGAACTTATGTTACATGCAGAGATGATTTCCTTCTTTAGTGTAGCAATTGTTCTGGCCCGATTCTGATTCTGCTGACCTCAGATGACCATGGAGAAAAAGCTTTTGGTTAGGTCTGGTTCTGTTCAGTCTTCTATTGTTAGCCATTTTGTGTCTGAAATAAAAAAAAGTAAAATATTAAATTAGTTAAATAGTAAATTAAATAAATTATTTAATAAGGCATTGTTATCTAGACGCATTGTATCAATCTGTCATAGACGCCATTTGTATTTGTGCCTTTTTATTCTACATGGATTTAAAAAGTGAAATAACTGCAGAATCTTTTGCATTGGCAGTTCCATTTTTTGGTCACTTTTCCAAGTGGCTGATTTGAATTCTAATCAATATAATTTTTTTCTTATCTGTGATATTCTGTAGTACAGCCTTATAAAAAAAAAAAAATCAGATGCAATGTTGTTTATTGAAGACAGACCTTGTAGTACAATATTCTGGGTCAATAGTTCAGGAATTTTAGATTTGAAAGAATTTTAGTGGAACTGGATCAGTAACCTCAGTGACATAACACAATTTATTAGAACAAACGCTAGCAAATAAATATGAAATAACGCGAATCAAATCTGTACAGGGTTTTCATTCAAGGAATTCAAATGACAGGTGAGGCAGAAAGAGCTGAGAGGCCTGGAAGAATTATTGGTGCCCTTAAGGAATATTTTAAATGAATGAAAACAAATTGTCACAATTTTTCATTTGCTCAGACTGCAAGCAGTGAGAAAGCACCCACTGTAAAAATGTGGTGGTGGATCAGTGATTCTTTGGGGCTGTTTTGAGGCAGGTGGATCAGGGGCTCTTGTGAAGATTGATGACATTGTGAATTCTGCTAAGTACCATATTATTTCAGTTCCAAGTAATATGCCAGTGCCAGGAGGCGGTATAGACTTGGCCATAAAGCTTTCAGCAAAACAGTGAGCCAAAGAGACACAAAAAGGGGTTGAAGAAATACAAAATCAGGGTTTTGCAGTGACCTTTTCAATCTCTGGACGAGAACCAGGCCTTACGGTTCTAGACTGAACTTTTAATTCAAGCTTCTAACCACCAACTCTGAAATCACCTCTGGCACCATGTCAGTGGAAAACAAGTAGCAAACATCCTGCCAGAAAATGGATGACATCATGCGCCAGTGCAATAGTTAGAGGTTTTTTCTCTCTCTCCTTTTCTCTTTCTCTCTTTCTTCGTATATGTCACTTTCTCCTGAAAAATGACTTAACGAGAAGACTGTAAAGAAGACATTAACATACATTTAGGAAGGTTGTCTGAAAAACAGGGCAGCACAGGAAATCGATGTCGGGCGAGCACTGGAGTTCCTCATCTCTAATAGGGGAGAGAAAAAAAATCACTGAGACCACTCACCTCTCACTTCATATCGTTATTGATTTCTGCAGCTCCCACATGAAAGCAGTTCTTTCAAGGAGTTTTAAACTGGCCCTCCCGAGACATCGTTTCCTCTCAGTCTGTCTGTCTCTTACCGTCATCTTGCTCCTTCTTCCTTTTCCTTTTTTCCCCCCATTGTTGAGTATCAGCATTCTCTAGTGGTAAAAAGAGCAGAATCTAAAGACTAGATTTTACAGTCTGTACATTTCAAAGCCAGTTATGGTACGAAACCTGCCAGCACACACACACACACACACATACACACACATATACCATTATATATTTTGACAGCTTGAAGATTAAATGCCTGCTTCCTCTAATTGCACTGCTCTCTGAACTTTCACTTTTTACTTGTATTTGTGTTCCTTTCCTAATGTGTTCTTCAATGTTTAGGAAGCCAAATGTGGATTCAGCCGTCAGATACTTGAAATAATGAATGGTGCTGGGTAAGTTTTTTTTAATTATTTTTAATTTTTTACATTTTTATAACAACTTTATTCTCATATCTGTATACATTGTAGAGTTTAGGGATCATTTTCTTGATACCATACATTGTTAATGCATTAAGAAAATCACATAAATATTGATTTATCTCATCAGCATGAGTAATTTATACTGTTTTTATTATTTATTACAGGGTTGAATACGACACATTTAATATTCTCCTGGATGAAGAGGTAATGTATTGTTTTGTAATAATTTGCCATGCAACATGCTGTGTTTGACTTGCAGGGCTACAAACACATTTCTGGGTGTGTGTGGGTGGGGATGAGGGACTTAATCTTTTTCCAGTCATTAGTTTGGACCAACCTTCTAATCCCATGGTGTTTCCTGATTTTCCTGAAGGCGTCCAAAATATTCAATAATCTCCTCTGAACAGTTGATATTGAGTTGTGTCTGATAAGTTTGCTCTGTAAACCTTTCATAACAGCTCTAATCTGAGGTGCTGCTTGTTAAGTGCTGATTTTTGAGGCTGGTAACTCTAAATGAACTTCTCCTCTGTAGCAGATTCAAGCTTGGACTAAATGAGAGGGAGTTTCATTATGGTGCTTGATGGGTTTTTGCAAATACACTTGACAATACTGTTCTTGCAAGAACTATTCCAGACCTCAGTGTCTCAAAATAACAACTGTCAGTTGTTTTTGTTGTTACTTAATGACCTAATTCTGTGTGTCATTTTATAGTTAAAAAAATAAAATAAATCCAGTGTTGTTCTAGAATGTAAAAAATAAATTCAAACTTGTGTCCAATCTTTTGACAGGGACTGTATGCACCTCGTTGTTTGCTTCTTTTGTTAGCCAGCTAACTGTGCTGAGTGATTTTTATTTGTCTGTTCAAAACCGTGCCGTCAGTGTACACATATTTAACAAGCCAACATGTCAGTATGTTTATTGTTGATTGTGTGAGCAGACATGTTAATTTGGGGGCATTTATTTAAGTCATTCCTAGTCAGAGTTCTGACTATGTTTTAGTCAAACTCAGCATTAAGTCTGATCAGAAGATGAAAATATTTTTAATAACCAGAAGATTAGATGTCGGGCTGTTTAAAAAAAAAAAATTATTGTTGTTGTGTGTCTGCAGGTTAGACAGGGTCTAAAGACTTATTCCAACTGGCCAACATACCCACAAGTCTACGTGAAAGGAGAGCTCATCGGAGGCCTAGATATCATCAAGGTATCTAAGCACAGACTCACCTACACTTAAATTGTATTTATTTTAGGGATAGCTCAATGGTTTAGGCATTGGACTAGGGTTCGGGAGGTCCCAGGTTCAAATTCCAAGACTACCAAATTATCCCTGTTTGGCCCTTGAGCAAGGCCCTTAACCCCCAACTGCTCAGATGTATAACGAGATAAAAAAATATAAGTCGCTCTGGATAAGGATGTCTGCCAAATTCCTCAATGTAAAGAACTTAAGGTTTTGGGTTACTGATCGGGGTTGGGCACTTGAGTAAGTACTTTAACCCTTTCCACTCCGGGCAAGCTGGAACCAATGCTGTGACAAGGTGGGTACTGTACTGTACTGTACTGTATATTTGACCACCGAAACCTGCTGCTTTGTTCTCATGTGTAAAAAAAATAAAAATAAAAAAATTTATAAAATCTGGCTGCAGTATCACTGTGTGTCCATAAGAGGGCACACAAATCCCACATATAATCAGAGTGTTAACGCAGTAAAGCGTGGGCAGTGTAGGAATTAGGTGGATGACCAATTAAAGTTTGTCCATATTTTAATGCACTACAGTTTGACATGCAGTGTGAGGATTTATCATATCACACTTGATTAATGTCCAAGTAGAGAGCTGCCATAACATCAGATGGCAGCTCTGATGTTATGGCAGCTCTATCCTAGAGCATTAATCAGACGACAGTAACATTAGATGGAATTCTGACTGTGTGTGGAGTCTTGTGAACTCATTTAACATGGACAAAAAAGTAATCAAGCTGTAGATAACGTCCAGCTACTTCTATAACGTGCACAATCTATATTGGGTCCACAGCGTCCCATTGTGTGCTGTAAATAATTCATTCAATTGGTGCATTATAATAATCGCCATGCTGTTTCTTTTTTTAAACAGTTGTGGATAGTGGATTTTGTTAGATGATTTTATTTCCTTTGTGAATATTTTACATTTTAAATGTTTGCACACAATTGTGCTGGTTTGTCAGTTTCACATAGAAATTGTAGGATTTGGCTGTACATACAGAGTGATTCAAACATTGTGTTAGTTATTACCAGAGGACAGCATTTATAAAATTAAGTGTATTCCAGGTTTAAATTGTTTAGTGTATTTCAAGCTTTTAGCATCCTTTCTATTGTCTTCTTATTTTTCATATTTACAGTTGTCTATAAATGTGTTTCACACATTGTAAATGCAGTCCATCTCAGCATAAAATTGACATACTGACTGAACAGGTTGTAAGTCCTTCAGAGTTGCAGTAACACAAGTAGAGACTAGAAATTAGTTTGAATAAATCTGATGTATGATGTATTTTGTCAGGAGCTGAAAGAGAACGGTGAGCTGGAGTCAGTGCTGCGAGGGGTGAATTAAGAGGAGATGGGAACAAGTTACACTGAAGTCTTCACTGCTGTCTATGTAGACTACATTCTAAAGGTCACAGGAAGCAGAACAGCAATATTTGAAGCAAATCACATCTTTTAGGTGATCATTGGATTAACATGGCGGTATTAATAGCTTCTGCCTGTTGGCAAAACATGTCAAGAAGTCCAATAAAGCTGATCTCTCAATCAAGTGAAGTTGTAATGGCTTAATTTTAATTACAAATTTCTATTTTATTTCTGAAACTAGGCTTGAGGTATGTCTTTATCATGGAAAGTGTGTTTAATGCTTTATAATAAAAAGAATCACAAAGCCTTCACAAGTTTCTCAGTATTCATACAGCGAACACGACGAGCTAGTCTGATGAGACGTGACTGCACCTCTCTCACCTGTTCAAATTGCAGCCAGTTTCAGCCGCTATTATGAATAAACAAATCATAAATATTTATTAGCAGGCAACTGGGAGGCCGACTCTCACCTTGTCTGGCTGTGAGCCACGAGCACGCAGCAGCAGTTAGCCTCTTGCTCTTACACACACACTTGCACCTGTGCTACATTCAGTAATTACTGCACTCACGCTGATGACCCTTTTGCACTGAAGAGGAAACTGTGAACGTTGTACAATCTGTCCCAAAAGTCTTCTATACGGGAAATTAACACTTTTTTTTTTAGCAAAATGTAACTTTATTTGCAAAACATCTACATGACTTCGTGTGTGTTTAAAAAGAAATGGCAGTCATCTTTCCCACTGGTGTTGAGCTTGTGCTACCACAGCTGGTGTTCTGCATGTAATTGCACTTCAAATGCGTTCCCTGGGACAGCTTTTACATCTAGCTATGAGAAATATTTAAGTATGTTCTTGTTTTGTCAAATATAAGCTTAAAATCTAATCAGCCGATCACATGACTGAAACTCAATGCATTTAGGCATGTAGACATGGGCAGGACAGACTGCTGAATTTCAAACTGAGCGTCCGAATGGGAGCGAAAGTTGATTTAAATTACTTTGAACGTGGCCTGGTTGTTGATACCAGATGGGCTAGTCTAGGTAAGTCTGAAACTGCTGATCTACTGGGATTTTAATGCACAACCACACCATATCCAAAAAATATCCAGCGAGGAGCAGTTGTCTGGATGAAATTGCCTTGTTGTTGCCAGAGGTCCGAGGAGAATGACTGACACACCCAAATGGATCACCCAAATAAGGATTGGTTCCCTGTTGAGTCTGGTTCCTCTCAAGGTTTCTTCCTACTGCCATCGCAAGGTGTTTTTCCTCAGCTTGCTCATTAGGGCCAATCTGATCATTTTGATTCATACACATTCACATTTCATACAAGCTTTCAGAATTCTTATGATTGTGTAAAGCTGCTTTGTGACAATGATAATTGTTAAAAGCACTGTACAAATAAAAATGAATTGAATTGACTGGTTCAAGCTGGTAGACAGGCAAGAGTGACTAACATCTCAGATCAACTGAGGAATCTTGGAGGGCATCTCTGCATGCACAGCATATCAAATGTTGAAGCAGAGGGACTATAGCAGGAGGAGACGACCATAGCAGGTCCTTCTCCTGTCAGCTAAGAACAAGAAACTGGGTATAATAAGTCTTGATTCCTGCTGTGACCTTTAGAGGTCAGAAAAAATGTGAAATTGTGCATACATCCTGCTTTGTCTCTGGTTCTGATGGTGGTGTGTTGGTCTGGAGGACATTTTCTTGGCACGCTTTGGGCATCGTTTAAATGCCACAGACTACCTAGATATTTTTGCTGACCATCTCAATCACTTTATGATCAAAGCTAAACTCATCTCAAACTGTTTTCTTGAGTTCAAATGGCCTTCACAGTCAGTAGCTCTCGGTCCAATAGAACACCTTTGGGATGCGGTGGAACAGGAGATTCACATCACGGATGTGCAGCTGACAAATCTGCAGCAACGGTTTGGTGCCATCATGCCAATATGGACCAATATCTCTAAGGAATGTTTACGTTACCTTTTTGAATCTGTACCACGAGAAATACGACTTCAAATAAGAAAACATGGTCCAACACAGTACTAGCAAGGTGTACCTAATGAAGTGGCTTGTAAGTGTATATTAATCAAAATATTTTAATATGACTGATGATAATGAACAACAGTTGTTAAATATACAGTTGAGTGACACGTTTTTTATAATCTGTACACCAGCACAATGGATTTGATATGAAGAAATCAAGGAGAGATTAAAGTGTAGACTTTCAGCTTTAGTTCAAGTAATTTAACAATTCATTAAACTTTTATGAAGTATAACCATATTTTATAGTCATTCGATTTATACTGGCTCAACTAATAATTATTAATATTCATTATGTTTAATACTTGGATGTCTGGGTTGCATGAACATCACCAAATGCTGATTTTCCTCACCAGAAAATAGAGCTCTATACTCTTCAGGATTCATCCTTCTATTTCCGTCGACAGTCGCATCATTAATAAACACCAGTGACCCAGTTCCATTGGCAGCCACACATGCCCATGTCATACTGTAACCTCCTCCACCATGTTTGATGGATGGTGTGGGATGCTTTGTAACATGAACCCTTCTTTTCCTTGTCCGTAGTCTTCTCTTCCTTTTATTCTAGTACAAGGTGAATTTGGTTGTCCAAAAAAGGTTGTCCAAAATTGGGAGGGCTTTTTTTTAAAGATGTTTTCTAGCACCTAATTCTAATTCTAAGTCTAATCTCTAGCCTTTCTGTCCTTGATTGTTGCCAGTGGTCTGCATCTTTAGGTAAACCATCAGTATTTACATTCATTACATTCATGAAGTTGTCCCTTGATTGTAGACATTGAGAATGATATGCCCACTTTGCCACTCTTAAAGTTTCTGCTGTGATGGGTCTGTTTTGTCTGCGTAATGATTGCCTACTTAACTTCCATCGAGACACCTTTGGACTGCATATAATGTTTTCCCTGAATACTCTGGATCCCTGAATATTGTGACTCTTCTGAATACAAGTTCAGCACATGGAATCAACTCTAAACCTTTTAACAGATAAATGTGTTATGAAATAGCTAATATGATGCAACTGGCCATGACGAAACTTCTTTTTTTAATTGGCTAGTTACTTTTGAGGCTGTAATAATGGAGCATTTTTTAAATGCTGTATTTTCTAAACTTTCATCACGTATTAATTGCTTAATTTTAAAACCACTGTGGTGGTACAGAGGAAAAGTTATGAAAATGGTGTCACTGCCCACATACATTTGTGGGCAACAATTATTAAACTAATTCAGTTGTTTATCTTCAGTGGATCTTGTCCCTTATTCCCAGAAACCAAGGTAGTAATACATAATGCACTCAACACTGGTCCATTGCAGCACATTAAGCTTTCATTTACACACTTTGGAAGCAATTTAACATGGTATTTTTGGCATGTGAGTGGCAACCACTTAGAGTCTTATAGAATCTTGTCATGTCTCTTATCATGTTTGTCTTGGTTTCCTTTAGCATATCCCTAACATCTAGTATGTCCTATCTAGAAAGTATTTTCACCAAGTGATATCAGAATAGCCATCTACACCAGATCTAATGTTGATCAGGACAATTATTAAAATAAATAAATTAAGTAATAATCTTATATATAATTAATAACGCATCATTTATATATACTTACGAAGTTCGTTCTGGGAGCATGTTTGTAAGTTGGATTTGTTCTCAAAGTGAATCTTATCCGTTTGACATGAATATACAATATAAAGCATACCAATCCACTTGACCAAATCTGCCCTCTTCCCCAACACAGCAAAAAAACGTAACCATGCCTATGGAAATGGATCTCATAGTGAAATGTTGTCTCTGTGCCTTTCAATCATGAGAGGAATCCCTGTCGCCATTTTGTCTCAGAGCGAATTTCCTCACAAGAAATAATGGAACTTTCGATGATTCGTGCCACAACCCAAAAATATTAATATAAAAATTTATATTAAGAAATGTAAAGTGACCATAAAACTAATTAACCTGCACTTAACCTTTGAAAAGAATCAGGCTATGAGGAGAGGAGAAGGAGAAGGGTCATTGTGTAGAATGACACACACACGCACGGATGTTAACTTTATTTAGACGGTAAATTATTTTACTTGCAATCCAAGGTTTTACTGGTATATGAAATGTAAGTGTTGTCTCTGCGCCTTTAAATCGCGAAGGGAATCCCGGAGGCCATTCTGTCAGCTGTTTTCCACTTTCTTGAACTGTGTACTGTTTTGTTGAGGATTTCCAAAATTAGGTTTATTCACCATAAGAACAGCTTTATAGGACAGCCATTTTCTATCATTGTGCTCCCGGACTCAATCATTGAAACCGGTGTGGTCGACTCATTTCTCCCACCCTGTGCCTGTAGTGCTGCACGAGTCAAATATCTTACACCAGATAAACAGATTTGTATTATTTATAATTACCAGTGTCTGAGAAGAAATGTCAATATATTACTACATACATTAATTTGGGGGGGGGGGGGATCTACTTATGTATTCATCAATATAAGATAAAGACTGTAATTACATTCCTTTTTTGTTTTTTTCTCCTCTATGCCCATTTTCTTTTTCTTCCTAAGTAACACACACAAACACACACTCAGAGACCTTTGCTAATGAGAGCTGCAAAGCCAATCCAAACTCTCAGCTGATTTGTTTTTTGGTGTGTATATTTGCCCTCAATTTTCCAAGTTAACGCCTGCTGCTTGATATGTATCACCTCCCAAGTGCTAAAAGCCAAGTGTCAATCAATTCCTTTCCCCTTAAGCTGTTTCTTTGCTGCTGTTCAGGATTTTTGCATTCTGCATTGTGCATCCACAACTTTCCTTATGCTGATTTCTTCCTTAGTTCTTTTATTCTCTCACACTCTTGACTCGAAGGGCGGGTGATTACAAAGACACATTGCAAATGATCACAGCACAAATGTTTGAAGTGAGAGTCTCCGGGCTGCCTGGGCCAGTTCTGGAGGATAGAAAGAGCTGTTTATGGGGATGGTAAGAGAGAGGCGAGGGTGCAGTAACCTTGCTCCGTCATTGATCCGAGTGCCTTCGCAGGGCCTTGTTATAGCGGATATGAGATGAAATGTGGTTTAATATTCTTCTGTCAGAGATGCAATAAGCAGTCAGTCGATAGGAACATAGAGATGGAAAGCTTCTGCACGAGCTCATGCACTTCTGTATTTTAGAACATATTTCTCTCCCTCTACCCCCTTTAGTTTAGCCTCTCAGGAATATTCGACCTTGATCCGTGGAAGCCTCCGTATGTATATGAAATAGTGGAAGAGACGGAGGACGAAATAAGCGGCGACAGGCTGACAGCCCAGATCAATACATACTTCCTCATCTCCTCAAAGAAAATAAAAGTGCCTCTGTACTGCATTTCATCTTCTGAATAGCTCTACCTACACCTTCCTTTCATTTTCCTAATGACAGCAGGAGGGCTCATTCATACTGTACCCACCGTATCATAATTACTTCACTTGCACTGTACTTGTAATGTATTTCACTGTCAAAGCCAGGGAAGATGAGGGACTGATTGAGCTTTGATGGTGAAACCATGAAAGATCAGGCATTTGTCCTGTGGTTTGCCAAGGCTGTGGTAATCATAAGTCAGTATGCTGGTCAGTACAGCAGGAGCTTTGATACAGAAAAGGAAAGCGAGGCAGAAAAATAATCCAAGTGGTATGATAGAGCGCTTCTTGCTTTGTAATGATATCCATCTCCCGGAGGCCCTTTTTATGTATCTTTGGAGCAAAGAGCCAACAACTGCAGCACTTTTGTTTTATAATTTGTCAGCAAAAAAAAAAAATGACTTGGTTTGTGTGTGAAACGTTGTGAGATCCACTACATATCTTTATGTAACTGTGCAAGCAGATTTTCAAACCATAATTACGAGGAGCATTCAACTCAAACTGGAACTTGTTATAAAATTTCTCATGAACGAAGGCATAAAACTCATTGACATTTACAGAAGACTTAAAGCACAGAACGCCGATGAGATTCTTAGCTGCAGTAAAACATTTAACTGGTGCAATGTTTTATAGAAGGCCACACGCCTGTGAATGTGGATCCCTGCCTACAGTATGTGGCTCGGAGCCCAATTCAGTCATTTCGTTGACCGTTCAGCAAGTGGAACACTTGAATCTTGAAAACCGATGGATAACTTGTTGCCAACTTGTAGAAAAGATGTCCGTCTGATACATACAATCATTCACAAACACTACTTGCACGTTACAGAAACTCTGTTGGAAGTTTTGCCTAAGGTAAAAAAAAATGTTAAAAGTAGAGAGGAGGACTTTTAAGAGAAGTAAATGACGCTAAATGTAAACACTGCTCTTCTGTCCAATTTGGTTTTCTTATTCTTTTACTCCCTTCCACATCTCTTGAACTGTTGACTACCTACCACCCAAAAGTGCAACTTAAATAGACTTTCCCGCAATCATGGTAAAAGGTGAGCAATTTTGCTCCCATCAATCTGAAATGGATCAGTATGGTAAATAAATGTAAGAACTGTAATATAGTAACTACTGTATGTAAATCAATTGCTTCAAAAGTAGACACATTTTCAACATTTGGCTGTTTTAATTATCTTTACGATTTTTAGTCTATAACAGAAACTTTGCATAAAGTATCATGTACTCATAACTTCTTTATATATAAACATTATGATGAACATCACTATCTGTTCTATTATCATATATTCTATTTTCACAAGGAGCGCATTTTAAGACGTTTACAGATAAAGGTAATAGACCTTTACAGATAATTTTTATCGACCAATCACAGTCCTTAAATTGGTACATCATCCCGAGCAACGGGGTCAACCACACCTTCTCACTAAGATAAAGGTTTTTGTACTTTCCTTACTCAGAGTTGCTCTGAGAAGTTTCCTAAATCACTTTTAGTTTAGGACTCCCAGCTAGGACTTTTTACGCTAAGATAGGAGCTCTCTGAGAGGATTCTAAGAAGCTTCGTTAATATGGACCCTGACCTCACTCCACGACATTTCCACATATTTGGGCCATTAAAGGAGTTCCTAGGAGGCCATCATTTCAGACATGGAACAGTCAGTCTGATCATGGGTCTGGCATACTGAAAAAAATTACCTTGATGGTATCCAAGCACTAGTGAAGAGTTGAGATAAGTTATTAGTGTTATTGTAGCAGCATTAGTGCAGCAGTGGATTATGTAGAGAAATAAAGGGGGCTTTTATTCTCATAACGGTGTTCTGTTATTCTGCACAAACAATCAGTTTGACTTGAACACCCCTCCTATTTAAGAATCACCCTGGACTCATTCCAGGATATGACGCTTTGTTGGATGAATGAGCTGAGGCTGTAAACATTTATTAATTTAGTTCACAAGCATGCTTGTTGGTGTGTTTTTTGCATAATAAATTAGCTGAGAAAATTTTTCTCACATTCTTACTAAAGGGAATACAACGATCAGCATAAACACAGGCAAGGAACGGTTTTTACTGGTAACTCATGAGTATCCTGCATAACTGAGGCAGAACATTCTATTAAATAACATTTTGCTAATCCATTGTGATATGTCACGGCTGGAAGGGAAGCTTTAACACACTTTAACGCACTTGCCTCTGAATGTGTCCTTAGTACTTGGTATGCTGAGCCAGTTTCAGCCCTAAAACCACTGAATTGAATCTCTTCTGTTAGACCTGCTTTCTTCGCTGAGTATGTCGGAATTGCCTTGCAAATAGGGGTCTAAATGGATTGTGAATCCTATTTCTTAACACTTGTTTTGTAGTAATGAAACCGGCATCATATGAATGAAGAGCTTTAAAGCCGTTCGTGCCCGTTTCCCTTTTTCTTTCATCAAACTGCACTGACTTGAAGCCCATAATCCATTTTGTAGGTGGATTATGATGTGCAGCTCCACAGTGTGGCACCAGAGACTGATGGAAATCATTGCCTGTACTACCACATTTAACCTATTGAGGTAGTGAAGGCAAATATGTACCTGCATGCTGGGAGACTGGCATTTATGTCCTTCAGGATTACATTCTTACATTTGAGACAGGATACAATCTAAGCATTTGAAGCAGTAGTGCAGGATCTTGGTCAATGGCCCAATGCTGGTTGTCTGTGAATTCGGAGGATTTATAATATACAAATTATAATTAATCAGTGCTCAATAGGTCATATTTAAGAACAGTTTTCAAGTTTTAGTATTCACCTTATTTGGCAGTGGCAGAAAACTTAGGCCTTACATCCAGGAACACTGGATGGAAGGCCAGTTTCTCACTGGGAATGTATACACATTGCATGGTATTGTATTTAGTATTGCTAGTGTGTTTGCTTTCTCCCCAAAAGCATTGGACCAGCAATTATTAATCTTTATCCTGAAGTACCGCCATCCTGCATATTTTCATATGATAAATTAAAATAATTAATATATAAATAATCTATTGCTTTTTCCGCTTGAGGTGGGCGTGGCTATATGCATCACTCAATAGAACCAGTCACTGTGAAAATTCACCGTGAATATGGAGTGTGTGGAAGAAACCAAAATACTAGAGCGAAACAGTAACTTACTCCAAGAAAAGTCAGAACTGAACCTTCAAAGAAGAATGGGCAGATCAATATATGTTTATTCTTCCTGCAGGAAGTTTAAAAGCAGTTTGTCTCATATGATCTGAAACTGTGGCGATTATAAAAAGAAGTAACGTGATGCGCCACTATAAGACAACATGGGTCATTAGTGCGACTGAGGGCCCAGTATGACAGAGCAATCAGAGACCTTTCACATTCATTTACAGCCCAGCAGCGTGCAAATGAAGATTCATTAAAGATTGATTGAAGATTGCTGTCTGTATTCCATACAAATACAAAGAAATATACACGGCCATCAAACTTCAAATTGTCCTCATGTTTAATGTAGTCACTTGAATATTTACCATAATTATTATTGAAATGCTATGGAAATTTTAGATAGCTTATTTTTATAGACTTACAGCGAACATGAAATTGGATCCTAGCTCGAAATTTTTTTTATTGACAGGGCCTTCTTACATTTTAATTTTGTATCCCTTTCCTGGGAACTCGGGAAAGACCCTGGATGGGGTGCCAATCCATCGCAGGGCAAAAGCACACACACACACACACACACACACACACACACACACCAGGATTTGACATTGGCACCCGCCCACCCGCCAAATGCGGGTAAAATTCAGCTGTGGCGGGCAGTCGTGTCAAAAGTATTCACATTCATTACTTGAGTAGAAGTATAGATACTAGGGTTTAAAAAGACTTCTTTAGAAGTTGA
>JAOTQY010000052.1:6796875-6810330 GCA_026413445.1 Dolichallabes microphthalmus
TCATGTTTGTGGCTGTAATGTGACAAAATGTGGAAAAGTTCAAGGGGGCCGAATACTTTTGCAACCCACTGTATATAGGTAAGGGCTCAGATTACATTTATTTTTATTCTCTTGACCACATTGTGTGTATTTTGAGAAGCTGTCACTGTTGGCTAAAAATAAATAAATAGATAAATAAATATGGTTTTGATCATAATTCATTTGATAATAGATTTCACATCTAATCCAGAGTTTTGGGAATATATCAACCATGTACCAGATAAAAGTATTCAAATTTGACTGCCTCTAAATGCAGCTTTGGCGTTTGGTGTTTTTATCTCATTAGTATGGTGACACGAGGACGCCTGCCTCAGTCAATGCCGTTCAGCTAAGTTCAGATTTAAATTTCAAGTGCCGCTGTCAAAATATTTTAAAGTAGCGATCTTGTAATACACAGGAAACTGTCAATCTGACAGCCATGGATGTGTGCGCGCACACACACACACACACACACACACACACACACACAAAGCCTGTAAAAAAAAAAAAGCCATGCATCAAATTATTTATGCTATTTCATGCTCTTTTAACTAGACAGGTGTCACTGGAGTCCCCTGGGAGATTTGAAATAATCCGCAAAATTTGAAAGTGTGGAATTAACAAAGATAAACAGGAGTGGAACAGTGGTGGAGTAGGTAGCACTGCTGTTGCACAACTCCCTGGTTAAACCCTGAGCTTTGCTTAATGTCTGTGTGAGTGTTGGAGATAAGTGTGCAAATGTGTGTGTGCACGGTCCTTCTGGATCCAAAGTCTATTCCCACATCGCACCCGGTCTTCCTGGCATAGGCTCAGGATAAAGCAGTTACAGAAAGTAAGTGTGTTAGAAAGAATAAACCTGACTGCTTAGTTCCTTTTCATTTTCTGATTTAAATAATCATAATCACTGAAATTGGACTGAATGATGTTTTATTACCTATTGCCTTCCTCCCATTAGAGCAATAACTGAGCTGGTGTCACACTGTTTCTGGCCTGCTTACTCTGCATGTGTAAATAGAGGTGTGATTAACTGGAAAAAGCTGCACGATGCTCAGAGAAATGCACCTCCCATCTGCCAAATGACCAATGCACTGTCAGCTAGAATAATACTGCCAGTCAGCCAGATGAAGTGTCTTCATTTTAAGCAACATTAAGTTTGTGGGTTTTAATTTATCTCTGTAAGAGGACCTGGCAAACACGCACACACACGCTTCTCTTCACTGGAAAATGAAAATAAATACTAAAAAAAAAACACACATTAAGGTTGAGGTGACATGTCCTAAAGTGAGAGTGCTATACATCTGGGGTTTTTTTTAAATCACAATTTTCTGGAGCTCAACAAAGAGGAAAAAATCTGACGTTTTCTAATATTTATATTTAGTGAGGCGCTTACAATCTCATGCTTTTCATACACTGTTCATTGCACCATCACCATTTCATCGAAACACATTACTATAAGTAGACCCATACTGTTATCTTATTTGCTTGCTTGTTTGTATTTGGAAAATTGCAATCTGCTCCAAGTGACTACAGTGAAGTAAAAGATGGTAAGCCTGTAAATTGTACAAAACAACGAGCTGCTTTTCTGTGACATCCAACCCTTCAGATAACAGCAGGCGAGGGTTGAATAGGATGCAGAATGAGAGTGAAGCTGTGAGAAAGGGGAGAATAACATCTCACACAGGTTTTCTTGATTACTTACATATTGGGGCAGTATCTCTGCAAACCACTTGCTGAACGTTAATCACTGATCGTAAATTGTGATTTTATTATTTCTTTTCTGACTCCCTTGGGCAGTGATTACATTTTTTTTTAGACTTCTCACAGAATGAAACACCTGCATTTAATTAAACAAATAGGTACAAGTCTGTTGTCGGATAATTACTGCAGTGATTAATATGGTTCAGCTATATCAAGTTATTTAACCCTACCTGATGCAGTGAGTACCTTCTCATTTATTACACAAACATGTCATAAGACATATCCTGTGGTCATGGCAAAGATGTTTCAAAATCTGTTTCAGAAGGGTCAGTTAATTGGCCTGCATCAAGAAAAAGGAACCAAATCTACTAAAATTGGGTTATGCACTGTCCAAGGCATTATTAAAAATTCTTTGACGGAGAAATGTGGTCATATAAATGTTTGTTGAAATCAAATTGTCAAATAACAGCTGTGTAAGCTTTAAAAAAAGATTTACCCTGTCTACAGTGTAACTGGCCCATCAGGGTAAGAAGAGAGAGAAAGGTGCAGTGCTGTACCCATCATGCCTACAGTAGTGCTAATTAACTGTACAAGCCTGGAGGAGGTTTTATGATCTGCGGTTGCTTCTGTTGGTCAGTTCTAGGTTCAAACAATGTTATGTGCCCGAAAAAAATTAAGACAGCTGATGACCTGAATATACAGAACTGACCAGGTTTTCCATCAATTCATTGATGACATGGGTATATTGCAAGATGTCAATGCCAGAATTCTGCTTTATCCTGTATTCAGGGTAGCGGGGCCTGCAGCCTACCCAAGGAGACTTAGGGCATGAGGCGGGGTACACCCAGGACAGGGCGCCAGTCCATCGCAGAGCACACACACAGACATACACTCACACACTACATGCAATTTGAGAACATCAGTTAGCCTAATCTGCATGTCTTTGGACGGTATGAGGAAACCGGAGTACCCATACTGTAGGAAACCCGAGAACATGCAAACTCCATGCGCACAGAGACAGGAATCGAACCCGGCCGGGAATCGAACCCAGCCGAGAATCGAACTCGGACCTTGGAGGTGCAAGGTGACAGTGCTAATCACTACACCACCGTGCCGCCATGCCAGGATTCATTAGGGTTAAATTGTGAAAGCAGTTGAGGGAGCAAACCCTAACCGCATGGAAAATGTTTGGTATGTGCTGAGGAACGCTCTTGCTGAACTTAACACCGTATCACAGCCCATCTATCAAATTAGACTAAATAACCGAAGAGCACGGGAATGTTCTGTTCCCAAAAATTCCCTATTATATTATATATTATATTGGGACTAGATGTCTCAAAAATACTCAGTGTATGTATAAATTTTATTATGCATAAACCTTGTATTTGATGTTCTTCACAGAGAATGGGTTTCAGCAAGATGTTATAAGAAGGTGAATACATTATATTTGGACCTACAGTATTCTTGATGTAGGAACACAGGCCTACGGTCCAGGTCCTAGCAAATGGCATTGTCTTAAAATTGAGCCCCCAACATTTTCTAATGCATGTGTTTAAATCTATATATTTTATTATGTTAATTGATGCAACCGTATACGTCATGTTTAGTATTTGAATTATTATAAAATCATGATTCAAATATTTGATAAAAAGTTTAAATAAGAACAAGAAATCTTTGCTCCACAGCAAAATTTAGCAGAATTTATGAGGCTCACTTTTCAGCTAAAATGGAATTTCCTCGCTGGTCTACAGGACTACTGTATGCACTCTATGTAAATTGGGACTTTCTTACTCTTACTGCCATGATAATGAAGGTAATTTTCCATTTTCCTACACTTAGGGAGCTTTTTTCCCGTTAGTTTTCCTCAACTTTCCATCCATCTGAACGCCTTAGCGGGTGCAATGCACCAGCAGGAGCCCGAAACCATTTACCCTACAATACTTTCTCAACTACCAGAGCATAGCTCCCCCCAAAGTCTGAAATATAGTAGCCTTGGTAAGTTAAAAAAACTACCAGAGAATTGTGTTTTTAGATATCATCGTGTGCTGAAGGTCCATAACTATTTCTTGGATTATGTGTGCATAACTGTGTGTTCATGTGAGTATGACTGTCTTTCACTATATATGTCAATCTTTACTTGTATTAGTGTAGTTTTTAAATAAATAAGAACACGAAATACAG
Organism: Dolichallabes microphthalmus; assembly: GCA_026413445.1. Taxonomy (NCBI): domain Eukaryota; kingdom Metazoa; phylum Chordata; class Actinopteri; order Siluriformes; family Clariidae; genus Dolichallabes; species Dolichallabes microphthalmus. The sequence goes on from JAOTQY010000052.1 coordinate 6,800,773, forward strand.
TTGTTTTATGAAAGAGAAGCACCTTACCTAATCAGAGTCTTTAACCATTTTTGATGACCATTTCCCACAGATCAGTTTAATCCTTCTTTAGTTTCCTTTACATATTATCTTTGGTGGCTATTAAGTCTCTTGCTCATCAGCTATACCGCTTTATACAGGGTCATAGGGCACCTGCAGAACCATCCCAGGATAGACAGGGTCTATTGGCACTGGACAGTTCATCAAAGGACAGGCACACTCATTAACACACACTATGGGCAATTTGGAAACGCCAATTAGCTTGATTTTTATGTCTTTGAACTGTGGGAGGAAACTGGAGGACCTGGAGGAAACCCACCAAGCACAGGAAGAACATGCAAACCTCATGCACACAGAGGCAGGAATCAAACCCAAGCTTAAATTGAAACTGAACCCTGGAGATGCAAGGCGACAATGCTAACCAGTGAGCCACCATGCTGCCGCTAATTTCTTTAATATCTAAATTAACTACTGTACAATCTTTCAAGTATATCACTGGACAAATAGTTTCAAGAGTTTTTCACAATTGGGCTAATCAAATATTTTCATAATTAAGGAGACATTTTTATATTGGATCTTTAAAACCAAACTTTCCAGGCTTTCCCCTAGATAAGCTAATTTCCCTACACTGATCATGGCTATGCAGAAAGCCTTAGTGATAGAAAAGTGTAATTGAGAAACTCCCTGAATACGTATAAAGCACAAATGAAACACAAAGTAAAATTATCTAATAGGCACAAAAATATTGATTATGATTATGCCTTGCCTGATGATTTGTTACACTACATTGTACAGGGTAATTTTTTTAAAGGGCACCTATTATGGAAAACTCACTTTTTCAGTGCTTCTGCATGTACACTGTATATGGGTATCTGGAGTGTATATTTAGACACAATCTGTGAAATTAAACAAATTACTCATTTTTAGTTGGTGGCATCAGTCAGAAATAGTATGAGAAAATGGGCCTTTTAGAATCTGTGTGTGTTTCCCCCGTAAAACCCAGCTCTCATAAGAATAACCCACCCTCTACCTGAGTATTTCTCCATTCACGGACTGGCCGGATAAACTTCCAAAGAACTGCCACTGTGTTTTTACTCACTAATGGGATGGGCCCGGTTTCCCGATAACGCACACTCTTAGCGCTCTAAGAAGACTCTTAAGATATATCTTACGTAAGTTGTTTACTATTCTAAGTGTGTTCCCCGTACTGTCCCTTAGGAGTCTTCTTAAGTCGCAGCGACTTAAGTCTTATGTCATAAGGACTCTTATGTCCGATGTTACAAGGCGCTGTCTACAGTGAAATTACTGAATTAGCTGACATCAATCGATTTTTCACTCCTTTTGCATGACAGTGTTAAGAAAGGCAGCACTTTCTATGCAAATTAAACATTGCACAAAATTCTTCCAATAAGTTTATTTTGACATAGGTTAACTTATCAATAGCATGCCATAATAGACAAATATATAAATGAAATCACCAAACTGTCACTAATATTCACTGTAGTGGCGGTGAAACGGTATACAATCATAGTTGATTGACAAACAGCTGTGGCACCGCACACTTGATTGCCATTGTTTGAAACCTGCAATAAAAGCAACCTACCTACACTAAACAAAGAGAGAGATAAGATGGAGAAGATGGCAGAGAAGAGGCAACGGAAAAAAGGGCACCAGTCTTCTCATCAGAAGAAGTTGGAATTTTGCTGGACGAGGTGTACATCCACAAGACAACACTCTTCGACAGCTTCAGGAACAATGTGTGTAACAGTGATTAAAAAAAGAAAACTGGAGTGACATTGCGAGAAGGATGGCTGCCTCCAGTTCAGGTGCACCCAGAGACTGGCAGGATGTGTGGAAAAAACAGCATGATTTCTCGAGCCATGCCAAGGTCAAAGCAGCTGCAGTCCGAAGAGGCCGGGCATGGACAGGTGCTGGGTCCAGTTAAATGTCACCACTAACACCACTGGAGGAGAAGTCACTGGCAGTAATGAGAGAATCAGCCTCTCATGGAATCCCTGGGGAAATTGATATGAGAAGAGGTGCTGCTGAGCATGCCTCATGGTCACAGGCAAGACCATCGCCACCTCCCAGTACACCATGCTCCCCAGTTACACAGAAACCTGCAGCACCCTCCTGTCCTGGTAGCACTGAGCCTGAAGAGGCTCGGTGCTACTCCACCGCCTACGGAACGTGCGTCGTTGCCAAGATGACGTTGCTACAGCAAAACACGCAAATTGTCACCATGCCGTTGTAGCAAGGAACTGGTAAAAATAGAAAGAGAAAAGTTGTTGGTATTGCATGATATTCAGCGTCAGCTGACCGAAGCAAACAACCTCGCTCGCCAATCACTGGAGCTGAAGAAGGCCAAGCTGGAGCTGGTCTAACAACAGCATGTCCTGGCAGAGGTGCAGTTCGACAGGCCTACAATCTCCGTACCAATCTTTCTGCAATCTGAAGGTTTTCATTGTTCATATTTTGATGTTTCATTTCCTTAATCTGATGGTCTGTTTTTGTTTCTTTCATAGATGCTGAGCGACTGTTGCTTATTGTGTGTGTGTGTGTGTGTGTGTGTGTGTGTGTGCGTGTGTGTGTGTGTGTGTAAATATTGTTTGTATGTCATTTGTAGTGTATGCACCTATTTCTTTAAGTTGTTTTTTTTTTTTTATGTTTCTGCAACTAAAGCGTCGAGGATGATTCAAGCTCCCCAGTCTCAAGTGTGTGTCTTCCTTAAGACTAAGTAATCGTGTGGCATAAAGACACAATATCATTTGTTATCCTTCAGGAGTCTGGAGAACAACTGATTCCCTATTGCAATAGGAAACCTAAAAGGTTGGTTCTTATCCATCCATCCATCCATCCATCCATCCATCCATCCATCCATCCGGAAATTAAAGAATGTTAATGTAGGTGACGTTTATTTTTAAGAGACTCGTTTGTAGTAGCAGATTTGAAACTCCCAAGTTTATTTTCTCATTTAACTAAATCAAATTTCATCATAAAATAAAACACGTCAAAAGAAAAGTCCATCCAGTCATGGATGATGGCTAATGATCAATGCAACATATTTTAAACAAAAACATTTTCAATCAACTGTTGCCTTGCCTCAACCCCGGCAGCATGCAGTGCAGCCCTCTGTGGAGGATTGAAGACCTCAACGCCTACCTCTGCATCTTCCTCCTCATTCACTTCCTCCTCCTCCCCCTCTGGTAAAGGTGCGTTTCCACGCACAGCCATGTTAAGGAGCATGACTGTTGCCACCGTAACTGCACAAGACCTGTAAGGCTTCATGCGCAATCCTCCTGTGGACTTGTGCAGACACAGAAAGCGTAGCTTCCAAAGTCCAATTGCATGGTCAACAATGTTGCGAGTGCGAATGTGTGCAACATTGATGGCTCTTTCAGCCTGAGTCTGTGGGTTGGATACTGGTGTATGTTCTGAGGGGGTATCCACTGTCCAAGTTGACCAAGTTCACCTCTTTTTGCTTGCTCACCGACGGCAGAATTGGCACAGACAAAACTGTCATGGGTGCTGCCAGGCCACTTTGCCACCAGGTCATTGATTAGACCCCTGTGGTCCACCACTACCTGGACGTTATTGCTGCACATCCCTTTTGCGACATGTATGCCTGATCAAGCACTGATGGAGTGGAGAGTGGGATGAGTGTTCCATCCACTAAGCCTAGGACTCTAGGAATGCCAGCAATGGCATGGAAGTACAGGTGCATCTCCTGGACCTCCTGGCGTGTTGCGGACAGTTGGATCCAATCCCCAGCATGGCGCAGAAGAACATTGGTAACAGTAAGGACGCACCTCCACACTGAGTTTTTACTGAGGCCGTAGCCTTCTCCCATGACCTCCATGAAGCTCCCGGTAGCATAAAATCTTAGCGCTGCAAGCAGCTGGACAGCTAAGAGTGAGGTAAGGTTGGTCCAGACCAACCTTACGAACTTGTGACTTACCTTATAATTAGAGTATGAACGTCAGGAATTGTGCCATAACGTTATGAGAGAGGTTAAGGTACAACTTAAGAACTACTTAGCGATAAAAAGCTTTTGGGAAACCGGGCCATGGCTAGTACCATAGGCATGAGGAAGGCTTGAGGTAGGCATGGGAGCTGCAATGCTCTGGGTTCCACAAACCAGCACAAAACATTACATCACCTCCCTGGTTCAAAGAATATTGCATAAAAAGTTGCATGAATTAACTTCTTTAGCAAAAAACCTTGCTGATGTCACCTGCTGAACTTGCCAACGATTTTGTGTCCGACTGCTTCAGTAAACTATGGCAGTACAACTGGCCACTAAACTTTTTTTTAAAAAGATGGATCAGTGGCAACTGTCAATGGCCAAACTACAGGTGAAGAAACTCACTCACTCACTCACTCAATCACTCACTCACTCACTCTCTCATCGTCTATACCACTTTATCCTATATACCGGGTAGCAGGGGACCAATACACACATGCTTTTGGACTGTGGGGGAAGAACTGAGTACCTTGAGGAAACCCACAAAGCACAAACAGTGTCATGCAAACTACAGTCTAAACTTTTAGCTTTAGAATATCAGCTACTGTAACTTCCAATATTTTGGGGTTGAATTCCAAATAGTGTTAAATGGAAGGCTAATGCACTATGTACAGAAGTTGTTAGAATCCCTTGTTCCACACACCAAGTAGTGTCTTTGACCGGGGGTTAGAGATGGGTTTGGGATTAAGCCTTTTGTAGCTTGTGTTATCTGTGAATAAAACACCAATTTGGAATGGCTAGTGAGCAGTTACTAAGAAGTGTTGTTTAAGATGACAAACCGTTATCAGATGTACTTTCTTGATGAAAATGCTCCTGTGACTGGAAGCCACTGCCTTGCATGTGGGTGTCTACCATATTGGAGTGGTCAAGATCCTTTAGTATACAAATACAAGGTGTTTGAAAGATGTAGACTTCTCTACAAAATTGACTATCATTGATTTCATTCTAAAATTGTTTGATGAAATTTGGTTTGTTAACTACAATACTACTTGAGATGCTGGCGACATAATCACTACAGCAACCATGCTGTATGGCCATAAAGGGGGTAAAAGTTTTATAGCTTATAACTAACCATTCCAAAACTTCCCATTTTACTCCTGGTTGAGGGGTAGGGTGTCATTCTCACTTAGGCAATGCTGATAGGAGGTGGGGGTTGGGTGAAAGTGGTTAACTTGCATTAAAGCACCAGCCACAAAATCCTGCTGTTCTGAAAAGGGCTAGACAGTGAGAGAGTCTGTGGCAATTGATTCTTGGGAATTTTGATCAAGACCTGTCACCCACATGTCATTAAGACTACACAGAATTGTATTAATTTGTAGGGAATGGGTATAATATTTCTCCTTTATGAATTGCCAGAATTTTGAATTGATCAACAATCAATCAATTGAATTTGCTCATTAGTTGATTTCATTTGCCCATGCCATTGTAGTTGATCCCTGTCAGCAACTTGCTGCACATTTGGAGAGGCTTGAAAAAGGCAGAGACAGCATACCTGGCATTCTCAAGTATCTGGGGTTTTTGAGAAACTGGATACAAGTTTGGCATTTCCCAGATGAATAAGAACACGTCTTGCATGCATTCATATGTTTCACGCTGCAATACATTTTCAAATTCCAAATATGGAAACAGAACAGCTGACAATATTATGGTATTTTCACACCATTACTGGTTTTCCAGATGTAATTAGGGCACCCTATGTCACACATAGTCATAAAATTACCCTTTCAAAGGTAAGACGTTTAACATATAATTTAAAGCAGATTTCCTTTTTATATGTATGAAATTATGACTTGACTGATGCAGATCTCGATGAATGGCACCCCAGACTTCAATCTGTCCACATTGATAGCACCAACACATCAGATTCAGCACCTTGGACATCAACAGCGACAAAGTTTTTTTTCTTTTCTTTCTTTTATAGGCGAGACAGACTTGGCAGGATGCAGGCACCGCTGGAGGGGAATGATTGCGGTAACTGTTCCCAGCTGGGGGCATATCTGTAGAGGAAACACGGTAGTGCCAAGACACAACAAGCAGAGCTGATGACGGATGAGGAGAATTGTCAAGACCGTTGTTTCTCAAACTAACATTTATCTCTTTTTTTTCACTATACAGAGTCTCCTGAGAAAAGCTCACCCTCCAGCATGCTGTGGAGATGCCAGCCTCCTAAACTTCAGAGACACTAGATGTGTGCACATTGAGGCCCGGACCACAACTCCAGTGGTCTTTTACATTAGTACACACACCTACACCACCACACATGCTTTCCTTCCTTCCCTCCTTCTCCTGCACAATATATGGTAAACAAATAATGCTTCAGGCTTCAGCCAGCTTTCCTTATTGGTGTGTTTTCATGTTCAAACGAACACTAGAAAATATCACAAAATATTGTAGTCAGTGTGTGTGTGTGTGTGTGTGTGTGTGTGTGTGTGTATAGACTGTATATAAAATCTTAATTTGTTTACTCAGTTGATATATTTACAGAATGTAATAAGAAAAATAAAGAACAAATCTGCTTAACAAATTTAATTCAGATTTCGATAAATGCAACCCCGGGCTTCAGTCTCTCCAACAAACCAGATTGGGCACTGGTTCACCTAAAAGGGGCACATTTTTCAGTCTTCATCTTATAACTTTCAGTGAATTTGTGCTCTAGGTATCCTCTGATTTCTATGCTTGTCTAACAGGTGGACCCTGGTGTAGTGGTCTGCTCTTCTTGCCCATTTGCCTTTTTACATGTTTTGTATTCATTTTGTAATGAATAACTTTGAGGTCAGGCTAATTAAAAGCTAACTCAAAGTTAATGAACCTGGTAAGACTACAAAGAAAAAAAAAATACAAGATTTTAATTGATAAAGAACAGCCTCACAATGTTTGGCTTATGATTAAACATTATGACTTATGACTGATTTATGACTGACATTACAAAGCTTTCTTTGGTTATGGTGTAATGTATCTGAGTAAACCTTGGAGTCCTTTCCAGTAACAAAATAGTTTCTTTTGATGCCACTCCTTCTCATGCTTTGTGTTGATTACTGCTTGCATGGCAGAAAGCTGCATCGCAGGCTGCACTAATTTAAATCAAACTCCTCTTGCATCACAGTGTGATCCAGACGGCTCAGTCTTTAATGTAATATTGATCAGTGAACACATTGTTTAGTAATTAGCACTGCAGAGCAACTTCTTTCCCCAAGCATCTAACCAGTCACACATTTTTTACAGGAGTAGATGCAATTCCAGCAGGATTACTGTTATTGAAATACGAGTTCAATGATTCAAAAACAACGAGGGATGAAAAGTGCATGTTTTCAGTCTTTGCAAAAAAACAAAAACAAAAAAAAAAGTAAGTTTTCCCTATAAAACTCTTAATATTCCTGAGCAGATCTCCCAAGCATACAGTATCTTTTCAGAAACTTAGGCAACTTTAATAAGTTCAGTTTTGAGCTTGGCTCCGGGCTTACTGTATGCCTATGTTTTTATATTTATGTATCCATAATGTATGGCATGCAGTGAAGTGAAATTATATACCTGTACATAGATAAACCATAACATTATAATGCAAAATATCATGCATCATCCCATGCATGCACAATCTAATTGGGATCTGGGCAATTTGGAGGCTGGGTCATCCACCTTGGTCTCCTTTCCTGCTAAGCACCATGCGCAGCAGATTGGAGTGCGCTGGGTGTTCAAGTCCCTTTCTATCATGGCCTGCATTGACTTTTTTTCGGTTAGGTGTGCTGTATTGGCATTTCAATGAGATTGGACCAGACAGACTGGCCTTTGCTTCCCACAGGTCTAAATGAGCCTTGGGTGCCCATTATTCTTTTTCACCAGTTTACTGGTATATAATTGATAATCAATGTCAATGTGTTAATGTTATGTGGTGTTTATGTTTTGGCTGATTAGTGTTTTTAAACCTGCAACCATTGATGATAAATTATTGTATGTTTTAAATGAGAAATTGTTCTTTGTAATTGTGTGAATGTTTTGTCGAACACAGTCAGGCTGTTTACTTTTAGATTATTTTACTGGAACAGTAACTTAATTTAGTTCTACCCTTTTTTTTTCAGAATTTTGACACTAAAATTAAAAGATCATTTAGTAGTCTGTGTGAGATGAGAGCTGTGAGTGCTATAATTACCTTGATGTCACAATAAGAAAGTAATTGGTTTGTGAATAGGATATATAAAGCAAATGACTAGATTTGTCTCATACTTCAAATTCATCAAATGGTGAGCATTAATTTTCTGTACCAGCAGCTCTGACAGAAGTTCAGACTGTAGTATAAATAAATTGTTTAGAATTGCATTATACAGTATAAAGCTTTGCACTTATCAGATTTCCCAGCTACACAACACCTGCAATATTTGTCTCTTTCAAGAGACAAAAAAATAAGAAGTTGATTTTGGAAGAACTGTGCATAGCTGCTGTAATGGAAGCTATAACAGAAACCAGCTTGTTTCATGGACATTCCATAACATTATGACCGTAACCGTAAAGAGTTAATGCATCCCAGTTGTTGGTGAATGACTATGCTGTATAAACACTTATGTTTCCACATGATTCCATAAGGGTTTTTCATACCAACACAGCATTGGATATTTTCAACAACAAAAAAAAATTTCCAGATGTTTTGTTAATTAAACCTTAGGCTGGTACTGTACATTTATTGGGTTATTTCAGGCTAATGCTTAAGGGCCTGGTGGTCATTCTGAAAAAAAGTCCTTATAGCTGAATTCTAACAAACATTTTCCAAGGACATGAACCCATGAGCAGTCTCTTAACAAATAGTAGGAGATGTTTGAAAAATTATTACTGGGGTCTAGAATATGAACATGACCAAAGTTCCTTAGACAAGATCCTTGAAACCACTAACAGTTGTGTCATGCTGTGTACCTGTTTTTCAGTTGTAAACAGTGCTCAAATTTTCCGTCTCTGCTGTCAAACCTGATGCTGTGCTGTTTAAAATGGAACCACAGTGTATAGATTATTGCTATCACATCAGATTACTGCTTCAAAGGAATGATGTGGGGTTCTCAAGGTGAATTCAATCTGCTATGTCGTGTTTGAAAAATACATATGACATGGAAACTTTTGTTTGTAATACAGTAAGCCCTCATTTCAACCATATACAGTACAGTGGGTACAGTACATAGTGAAATGAACCAACGTTCCTTTATGGCCATGATGCAAACTACACAAGACTACACATATCTTAAATAATTGAATTAATAAAGACAAAGTACTCAAAATGATATAAAGGGCATGAGTGAACATGCATATTCATTGCTATCCATATTTTAAAAAATTACTAAATACAGTTGTGTGATGCCCCAAAATGTATAATTTTCCAATAACAGCATGTCCTAAAGTAGTTATTTTTATTTTAACTTAAATCACAGCAGTTTCTCAATTATTGCAAAGTTCATCTATAATAATAATAATAATGGCGGCACGGTGGTGTAGTGGTTAGCACTGTCGCCTTGCACCTCCAGGGTCCGGGTTCGATTCCC
>JAOTQY010000052.1:7051314-7071087 GCA_026413445.1 Dolichallabes microphthalmus
TTGGACTGTGGGAGGAAACCGGAGTACCCGGAGGAAACCCACCAAGCACGGGGAGAACATGCAAACTCCATGCACTCCTGCGATCAATGAGTGGAATTTTAAAGAAATTGTATATTGCGAAGGCGGTACGGTTTCATAATGGTTTGGGTCTCGGGTCTGTGTACAGAAAGTGGGTCTGCGATGTACATAAAAATCACGTGATGCCCATCTTTGAAACTGCTATTCTACTGTATGTGTATAAAAAGTGTTTTTTGGAACATTGGAGAAACTGTTTGTTTGGGTGTCTTTCTTTTCAACCGTGTGTCAGCCATGCTTCTTTCTCAAAAATTACAGTGCTCCATAGTTATACTTTAGAAATGTTCATGAAAAATTGTACACCGTTCACTTATTTAGTGGTGGTGGTGGTGGTGGTGCAGGTTGTCACGTTATATTTATTTCTAAACTTCATCTTGAATGTGAATCTGAGACATAAATTCCCCTGTATGTTTGAGACTTTTAATTTGAAATCAGTTCTCAGGAAGCACTATGGTCCTGTTCAACGCTTATGGCCGCCGCCTTCACTTTGCTAATACATTACAGCTAGCTTTAAACTGTGTACAAATAAAAAATGGGACTGTAATTATACAATAAGTAATTAATTTTGGTCTGTGGAGACAGTGCGGGATGCTGCATCGCAATGGGAAATATATTTGGCAAAAAGAAACGAAGTCGAGTCACAGAACAGGACAGAGCTGTTTTGGTGAGGAACGCCAGCTAACATGCTAATCTCCAGCACAGCTAGCCAACTACATCGACATATATAGACACAAGATATATTATTTAATATATTGGGAGTTTTATTATAGTAGTATTTATTTATTTGTTTATTTATTTATTTTTACTTGTCATCACCATTGTTGTCACAACTATAACTAAGTTATAAATAGCTTTAGCTTTGTTGTTAGCTGATGTAGCTGGTAAACAGGGAGTGGTTTTCCTAACAGAGTAAAAGTTACTTGTTTTTCTTGGTAGTTTTATTGGTGTAGGTTTACTCACTTTATTGACTGAGGTTTTGTTTTTAAGAGCTTTAAACTAGTTTTCTTTTATTTCCTTTCTTTAGCTAGCAGGTTACTTTCAGTTTTGATTAGGCTCGCTAACCTAGCTTCATATAGGGCTGTAGGATTTGATCAAAAACTCACATTTTGATTATGTAGATTTTTTATCGATTGTGATATGGACTTCGATATATGACTATTAAACGTACCATTTTGTATTCAAACATATTTATGTAGGCTAACAGCAAATCATTTTTACAAATGAGCTCATTAAGTGGATGTTTGCTAATGTTTGTGTTATCTCAAAATTTATATATGAGGTGGTATCAAAAAGTTTCAAGATTAGCTCTGTTTCTACGAAAGTACTTTATTACTTATTACTTACTTGTTAATACTTTATTATTATTTGGCGAGTAAGGTGGGTGTGGAAGATGATGTTTTGGTCTTGAGGCACTCGTGATGCTCAAAACACCTCGAATGATTTGATATTGCAGCATCACCATAAACTTGCTGAATCATGCCAAACGTCTGTGTGGCAAGTTTGCCCAGTTTCACACACAAAAAAATTACAACTCTAACTTGCTGTGATGAAATCACAGATGTGGTAACGAACATGGTCAGGATACAAAACTTTTTGATACATCTCATATAATCAAACAAAGTTTAATATTGCACAAAGATAAACTGAGTAAATACCAAATGCAGTTTTATTTCATTTATTAAGGGATATAGCCCGTCCATACACCTGGCCTTTGTGGAAAAAGTAATCCCCTAAACTGTGAAGCACACTAAAAGATCTAAGAAAGCAACACGATCTAAAGAAATTTACAGTAAGAACAAAGCAATTGTCATGTATCAGTCTGGAAAGTGTTACCAAGCCATTTCCAAGGCCTTGGTACTCCAGAGAACCATGGTGAGAGTCATTATCCACAAATGGAGAAAAATTGGAACTGTGTGGATCCTTCCCAGGAGGCCTCACTTACCTGGTCAGTGTTCATGAGTCAACAATAAGATCCATCCATGCCATCCATGGGATAGTTCCAAGGTAAAAGCCACAGCTAACCATAGAATAAATAAGTCCACAAAGGCTTGTCATACATTTACCAAAAAACATCTCCATTAACTACTTCTGGACCAATATTGTGTGGAGTGATGAGACAAAAGTTTAACTTTTTGGAAGGTTTGCATCCTGTTTCATCTGATGTAAAACTAACAGACCATTTTATAAAAAGAATATCATACATAGGTCCATGCAGCTTCAGGACCTGGACTACTTGCCATAATTGATGGAAATATAAATTCTGCTCTCTACCAGAAAAACCTTAAATATCAATTATGAATATTAGAAATATGAATTCTGCTCTCTACCAGAAAATCCTTAAGGATGATGTCTGGCCATCAGTTTGGATTATGCAGCAGGACAGTGATCCGAAACACACCAGCAAGTCTCTTAAACAACAACAACAAAAAAAAAAAATTGTTTTCGAGAGGTCAAATAAAAGTCTGGAATTCAATTTGCTGTGTCATGATCTTTAATGGGTTAAACCCTCCAATGTGGCTCAATTATAATACTTTCTTCAAAGAAGAGTGGTGCAAAATTCCTCCACATCGATGTGAAAGACTCATTGTCCGTGAGGGTGAGGTGAAGCCTCATTTAACCAATAGTTTCACCAAAAGGTTCATTTCATTGAGCTTCATACAAGAGCTCAATGTACTGCCATTTAGTAGACAAATTTTCTATAGCAACTAGATTGTAACATTGCAAGCCGAAAGATTTGGTGTGCATTTTCCTTCTTCATAGATTATATAAGGCCTAAATGTAAAGTTCATTATGAAATGCAAAAAAAGTTTTCCAAAAATCTATATAAGGGGGCAATTACTTTTTCACAAAGACCCAGGTAGGTTTGGACAGCTTTTTTCCCTTAATAAATGAAATTATCAATAATTTTTGTATTCTGCATTTTGTATCTTAGTGTAATATTAAAGTAATAATAATATTTTAATACATTGCAGGCTTTTGCGATTAAATGATTGCACAGGTTCATTAAATGATTGCACAGGATATTTTCATGTGATTAATTGTGCGGCACTGGTTTTAAATGAAAAGTTTTATTATTTTAAATAAATTTGATCTAATAGATGCCTTTAGCCTTTTTTTGTGTTAAAGATGATGAGGATGACGATGACTGGTGATTATCGCTTTATTGTGCTTACTGTTATTAGTAGTATTAATAATAATGAGTTGTGGTGGTAATAGTAGTATAAGTAATTGTTAATGTTTTTATCGTTATTTATGGCAAATATCATTAAATATTACACAACATTGGTCAGTTCGCAGCTCTGATCGTCATTCCATCTTTATGACAAATCTTAGGTTTATATTAATGTGCTTGTTATAACACATTGTCTCTATAGTAACAGCAAATTTGCATGAACATCTATGACAGACGTCTACTCTCAACCTAACTATGAACTGATTCAAAATGTAATTTAGCATTCAAAAAAAAAGAAAAATTCAAATGATGGATCATCCATCGGAGGAGACATTTATGTAACATTTACAGAGTGAGCCTTCAGCGTCAGCAGTTTGTAACACTAAGTATGTTTCCCCTGCGGGAAAGTCTTCATTTTTCTTTTATTAAAACATAAGAGATCAAAAGGATTGAGCATTCTAACATTACAGATCACAATCCTGCCCTCAGTTACATCCCTGACATGGAAAGGTGTTACGAAAAAGATTTGACAAGGGCATGTAAAATGGAAACCACTCAGTGGAAATGATATTAAATCATACATTGTGCTATGACAGTTCTTGTCTATGGACTACAGTGAGCAGAGTGCTCGTACATTTGTAGCATTATCAGATTAAAATGTCTAATCGTTGGGTAAGGGCTTGGACAATAACCTACCACGGAGGGGAATCAACAGGGATCCACCAATATATTGTGTTTGTTTTTGCGATTCTGTTAGTATCACTATTTTATATATGCATATATATAGAAAAATCACTTTCAGAGCCAGTTTGGCGATACATGAATTGCCATATAAAATAATTGAGATGAGTAACTGAATCTATTGTTTTGTCCCATCACTACTAATTACTGTTTATAAAGAAGTACATTTAAGTCATTTTCTCCATGTTGAGCGCAGCAACTGAAGCAGCAGAGAGATAAACTGAAGCAGTATCAGAAGAAGATCACTTTGCAGCTGGAGAAGGAGAGACAGCTGGCCAAGCAGCTGCTGAAAGATGGCAAAAAAGAGTGAGTATAAACAGATCTTTGGCATTTCAGTACTTTGTCAATATTGTAATTGCACAACAGAAAACCCTACAATGCCACAATTATCCATAGTAGAGAGTCCATGTTGTTTAAGAAGCCCATGGTAATAACCTTTCTCCCAGAATCTAGCTCATACATGTGAAAGAGGGAGATGGTACTTTTTCCTGTATGTATTTCCTGAGCAGCAGTTTAAGGGGATGTGGATGGCTGGCCTGATGACTTTGGTTGCTGTTGGATGATTGACAAAAGTTGCCTGATGGATGGGAATCGAACACAGTTGAACCTTGGATTAGACAACTTAAACAATACTCTGGAGTCTGGAAGTTTACCTAGTTTAAGATGTATTTCCAAGACCTTCAAGAACATGGCACGGTGGCTTAGTGGTTAGCACTGTGGCCTCGCACCTCAAGGGTCCAGGTTCAATTCCTGCCTTAGGACTGTGTGTGTGAGTTTGTATGTTCTCTCCATGCTTGGTGGGTTTTCTCAAAATTGCTGTAGTGTGCCTTAATGTATTGGCACCCCATCCAGTGTGTGTCTAAGTCCCCATCCATGCCCTAAGTCTCCTGCGATCAATGAGTGGAATTTTAAAGAAATTGTATATTGCGAAGGCGGTACGGTTTCATAATGGTTTGGGTCTCGGGTCTGTGTACAGAAAGTGGGTCTGCGATGTACATAAAAATCACGTGATGCCCATCTTTGAAACTGCTATTCTACTGTATGTGTATAAAAAGTGTTTTTTGGAACATTGGAGAAACTGTTTGTTTGGGTGTCTTTCTTTTCAACCGTGTGTCAGCCATGCTTCTTTCTCAAAAATTACAGTGCTCCATAGTTATACTTTAGAAATGTTCATGAAAAATTGTACACCGTTCACTTATTTAGTGGTGGTGGTGGTGGTGGTGCAGGTTGTCACGTTATATTTATTTCTAAACTTCATCTTGAATGTGAATCTGAGACATAAATTCCCCTGTATGTTTGAGACTTTTAATTTGAAATCAGTTCTCAGGAAGCACTATGGTCCTGTTCAACGCTTATGGCCGCCGCCTTCACTTTGCTAATACATTACAGCTAGCTTTAAACTGTGTACAAATAAAAAATGGGACTGTAATTATACAATAAGTAATTAATTTTGGTCTGTGGAGACAGTGCGGGATGCTGCATCGCAATGGGAAATATATTTGGCAAAAAGAAACGAAGTCGAGTCACAGAACAGGACAGAGCTGTTTTGGTGAGGAACGCCAGCTAACATGCTAATCTCCAGCACAGCTAGCCAACTACATCGACATATATAGACACAAGATATATTATTTAATATATTGGGAGTTTTATTATAGTAGTATTTATTTATTTGTTTATTTATTTATTTTTACTTGTCATCACCATTGTTGTCACAACTATAACTAAGTTATAAATAGCTTTAGCTTTGTTGTTAGCTGATGTAGCTGGTAAACAGGGAGTGGTTTTCCTAACAGAGTAAAAGTTACTTGTTTTTCTTGGTAGTTTTATTGGTGTAGGTTTACTCACTTTATTGACTGAGGTTTTGTTTTTAAGAGCTTTAAACTAGTTTTCTTTTATTTCCTTTCTTTAGCTAGCAGGTTACTTTCAGTTTTGATTAGGCTCGCTAACCTAGCTTCATATAGGGCTGTAGGATTTGATCAAAAACTCACATTTTGATTATGTAGATTTTTTATCGATTGTGATATGGACTTCGATATATGACTATTAAACGTACCATTTTGTATTCAAACATATTTATGTAGGCTAACAGCAAATCATTTTTACAAATGAGCTCATTAAGTGGATGTTTGCTAATGTTTGTGTTATCTCAAAATTTATATATGAGGTGGTATCAAAAAGTTTCAAGATTAGCTCTGTTTCTACGAAAGTACTTTATTACTTATTACTTACTTGTTAATACTTTATTATTATTTGGCGAGTAAGGTGGGTGTGGAAGATGATGTTTTGGTCTTGAGGCACTCGTGATGCTCAAAACACCTCGAATGATTTGATATTGCAGCATCACCATAAACTTGCTGAATCATGCCAAACGTCTGTGTGGCAAGTTTGCCCAGTTTCACACACAAAAAAATTACAACTCTAACTTGCTGTGATGAAATCACAGATGTGGTAACGAACATGGTCAGGATACAAAACTTTTTGATACATCTCATATAATCAAACAAAGTTTAATATTGCACAAAGATAAACTGAGTAAATACCAAATGCAGTTTTATTTCATTTATTAAGGGATATAGCCCGTCCATACACCTGGCCTTTGTGGAAAAAGTAATCCCCTAAACTGTGAAGCACACTAAAAGATCTAAGAAAGCAACACGATCTAAAGAAATTTACAGTAAGAACAAAGCAATTGTCATGTATCAGTCTGGAAAGTGTTACCAAGCCATTTCCAAGGCCTTGGTACTCCAGAGAACCATGGTGAGAGTCATTATCCACAAATGGAGAAAAATTGGAACTGTGTGGATCCTTCCCAGGAGGCCTCACTTACCTGGTCAGTGTTCATGAGTCAACAATAAGATCCATCCATGCCATCCATGGGATAGTTCCAAGGTAAAAGCCACAGCTAACCATAGAATAAATAAGTCCACAAAGGCTTGTCATACATTTACCAAAAAACATCTCCATTAACTACTTCTGGACCAATATTGTGTGGAGTGATGAGACAAAAGTTTAACTTTTTGGAAGGTTTGCATCCTGTTTCATCTGATGTAAAACTAACAGACCATTTTATAAAAAGAATATCATACATAGGTCCATGCAGCTTCAGGACCTGGACTACTTGCCATAATTGATGGAAATATAAATTCTGCTCTCTACCAGAAAAACCTTAAATATCAATTATGAATATTAGAAATATGAATTCTGCTCTCTACCAGAAAATCCTTAAGGATGATGTCTGGCCATCAGTTTGGATTATGCAGCAGGACAGTGATCCGAAACACACCAGCAAGTCTCTTAAACAACAACAACAAAAAAAAAAAATTGTTTTCGAGAGGTCAAATAAAAGTCTGGAATTCAATTTGCTGTGTCATGATCTTTAATGGGTTAAACCCTCCAATGTGGCTCAATTATAATACTTTCTTCAAAGAAGAGTGGTGCAAAATTCCTCCACATCGATGTGAAAGACTCATTGTCCGTGAGGGTGAGGTGAAGCCTCATTTAACCAATAGTTTCACCAAAAGGTTCATTTCATTGAGCTTCATACAAGAGCTCAATGTACTGCCATTTAGTAGACAAATTTTCTATAGCAACTAGATTGTAACATTGCAAGCCGAAAGATTTGGTGTGCATTTTCCTTCTTCATAGATTATATAAGGCCTAAATGTAAAGTTCATTATGAAATGCAAAAAAAGTTTTCCAAAAATCTATATAAGGGGGCAATTACTTTTTCACAAAGACCCAGGTAGGTTTGGACAGCTTTTTTCCCTTAATAAATGAAATTATCAATAATTTTTGTATTCTGCATTTTGTATCTTAGTGTAATATTAAAGTAATAATAATATTTTAATACATTGCAGGCTTTTGCGATTAAATGATTGCACAGGTTCATTAAATGATTGCACAGGATATTTTCATGTGATTAATTGTGCGGCACTGGTTTTAAATGAAAAGTTTTATTATTTTAAATAAATTTGATCTAATAGATGCCTTTAGCCTTTTTTTGTGTTAAAGATGATGAGGATGACGATGACTGGTGATTATCGCTTTATTGTGCTTACTGTTATTAGTAGTATTAATAATAATGAGTTGTGGTGGTAATAGTAGTATAAGTAATTGTTAATGTTTTTATCGTTATTTATGGCAAATATCATTAAATATTACACAACATTGGTCAGTTCGCAGCTCTGATCGTCATTCCATCTTTATGACAAATCTTAGGTTTATATTAATGTGCTTGTTATAACACATTGTCTCTATAGTAACAGCAAATTTGCATGAACATCTATGACAGACGTCTACTCTCAACCTAACTATGAACTGATTCAAAATGTAATTTAGCATTCAAAAAAAAAGAAAAATTCAAATGATGGATCATCCATCGGAGGAGACATTTATGTAACATTTACAGAGTGAGCCTTCAGCGTCAGCAGTTTGTAACACTAAGTATGTTTCCCCTGCGGGAAAGTCTTCATTTTTCTTTTATTAAAACATAAGAGATCAAAAGGATTGAGCATTCTAACATTACAGATCACAATCCTGCCCTCAGTTACATCCCTGACATGGAAAGGTGTTACGAAAAAGATTTGACAAGGGCATGTAAAATGGAAACCACTCAGTGGAAATGATATTAAATCATACATTGTGCTATGACAGTTCTTGTCTATGGACTACAGTGAGCAGAGTGCTCGTACATTTGTAGCATTATCAGATTAAAATGTCTAATCGTTGGGTAAGGGCTTGGACAATAACCTACCACGGAGGGGAATCAACAGGGATCCACCAATATATTGTGTTTGTTTTTGCGATTCTGTTAGTATCACTATTTTATATATGCATATATATAGAAAAATCACTTTCAGAGCCAGTTTGGCGATACATGAATTGCCATATAAAATAATTGAGATGAGTAACTGAATCTATTGTTTTGTCCCATCACTACTAATTACTGTTTATAAAGAAGTACATTTAAGTCATTTTCTCCATGTTGAGCGCAGCAACTGAAGCAGCAGAGAGATAAACTGAAGCAGTATCAGAAGAAGATCACTTTGCAGCTGGAGAAGGAGAGACAGCTGGCCAAGCAGCTGCTGAAAGATGGCAAAAAAGAGTGAGTATAAACAGATCTTTGGCATTTCAGTACTTTGTCAATATTGTAATTGCACAACAGAAAACCCTACAATGCCACAATTATCCATAGTAGAGAGTCCATGTTGTTTAAGAAGCCCATGGTAATAACCTTTCTCCCAGAATCTAGCTCATACATGTGAAAGAGGGAGATGGTACTTTTTCCTGTATGTATTTCCTGAGCAGCAGTTTAAGGGGATGTGGATGGCTGGCCTGATGACTTTGGTTGCTGTTGGATGATTGACAAAAGTTGCCTGATGGATGGGAATCGAACACAGTTGAACCTTGGATTAGACAACTTAAACAATACTCTGGAGTCTGGAAGTTTACCTAGTTTAAGATGTATTTCCAAGACCTTCAAGAACATGGCACGGTGGCTTAGTGGTTAGCACTGTGGCCTCGCACCTCAAGGGTCCAGGTTCAATTCCTGCCTTAGGACTGTGTGTGTGTGTGTGTGAGTTTGTATGTTCTCTCCATGCTTTGGTTGCTGTTGGATGATTACGAGCATAATTTGTTCCGGAAGCGGGCTCGTATTTTAAAACGCTCGTAGATCAAAGCAAATTTTCCCATAAGAAATAATGGGATTCTTTGAACTCAGATTCTTTGTTCCACAGCCCCAAAAAATAAACGTGTTTCCGTTTATGCGCGCTGGTGCTGTGTATGTGTGTGAAAGCGAGGGGAGGAGGGGTTTGTGTGTGTGAAGGGGCATGGTGTCCAATGACAAAGTGCAGGCTGATACAGAGAGGGGGAGAGAGAGAGAAAATGGATCTTTAATCTCTCTAACGAGACTTGCTTTTGCTTTACACGTGCACACGTGGTCACAGTGTTCTAGTAAGCAGTACACGTGTGCACGGATGTTGATTATACCAGTAAGAGACGCACACTAAGACCCAGCAGGGGAGACGATTACCCACAATTCCTCAGCGTAAGAGAGAAAAAAAACGTTGGCTTAGTTGTGATCACGTGACACTCTGCATCAAAACAAGAAGCACATGCATGATACATGATACTCGGTACTTGTAAACCAAGACTTATTCGTTTTCCAAGTCAAAATGTATCAAAATCTCGCAAACCACGTTACTCATAATCCGAGGTTTCACTGTATGAATAATTTAGAGGGAAAATACATATAAAATTTAATTGAGAATGTGCCTTTCTTTCCACTTAACATTCATGTTCGTCATGTCTCACACCAGTCTTAATTGTGCTGAAATCCAAAGATCCAGCTAAATAAGCTTAACTGTATAACAAAGTACAACGGTACCTCTGCATACAAATTAAATCTGTCCTGGAGGCATGTTCAAAATTTTCGAAAAAGTCGTAATTTCATATCATAAGACGCATTTTCACACCGGAAATAATGTAAATGCAGATATTCTGTTCCAGCCACCCAAAAATATTAGAAATGTTGGCAATTTCCAATACTATACTAATTTTTTGCATATCAAAACATAAGAAAAAATTGAGGAAAAAAAGAATATGCTTGGCTTTCCACTGCCGCAAACCAATTTTGAACGTCCCTTGGACGTACGCGCAACTTAGTTAGAGTTTGGTTCAGCTCTGCTCCTTTGCTTGTGCCGAAAGTGCTTTGTATACAGAGTCTAATTTCTTGCAAAATGTCAGCTCTTAAGGCTAAAATTTTTGAGGCGGTGCATTTGTATGCAGAGGTAAAACTCATGTTAACAAAAAGTAAACAATTTTGTGCTTTTTTTTTTCAGGAAAGCTCTCCTGTTGCTTAAGAAGAAACGCTTTCAGGAGCAACTACTGGATAAGACTGAGAACCAGATAAGCAACCTGGAGCGTATGGTAAATAAACTTAATAGCTGTATCAGTGTTTATAAATGTACTGTATTCCGGCTGATTTGAAAATGGCATATAAAACTTCTTCCAATACAGCTACACAACCCTCTTGATCAGTAAGTTAGTGCTTTGGTTTTTGGCAAAAAGTCCATTTTTAAATTCATAGCCACAGCATATGTTGAACTTCAAAACACTTTTGTACTTTTACTGTGTTCTAGCCTGTATTGATTCCTATAATTTTTTTCAAAGAGGAGTTAGAACTGTCCACTCTACCATCAGGAGATCGCAAGTTCAAGTCATGACGAGGTCCAGCCATCTGTGGTAGAGAGCCTAGAGAGCAAAATTGGCTGTGCTGTCTTGGTGGGAGGAATGGCGTATAATTAACACTTGGCAATTTTTGGCCGTGCGTGTTACTTTGTGTGTGTTTCCCCTTGACGCAGCATGAGTAGCAGTTCGAAATGATGCAGTCGGCTAGCTTAGTGTGTCTCAGAGGAAAAGCGTGTTAGTCTTCACTCTCCTTTTTTGTTGGTGGGTGTCAAATCTTAGTTGAGAGGTAGCTGGTGGTTAGGAATTGTTAGGCAAACAAATTGTGGAGAAAATATGTGAGAGGGAAAAAACTTATGAGTTCTCTAAAGCCTATATGTTATTTTTTAAATTCCAATCATTAAATTTTATTTTAAAGCTAATGTTGTGCATGTTATTCTGCTGAAAGGATTGTGCAGGATGATTGTGATTCAGCGTTTAGATGATTGCACTGCCCTTGGTAAGCACTTTTGGAGTGCCATGTTTTCCACGGCCTCTTGTGATTCAGCATAATGAATATCCCTAAATGTGATAGCCTGGGAGTGATAATATTCAGGTCATCAGCTGACTTCATTTAATTGCCACATTTATTTTTACCTGACCAACTGAAGCAACCACAGATCATAACACTACCTCCAGAGGCTTGTACAGTGCGTGATGGATCGCTTGATCCATTTCCCTTCTAACCCTGAAGCGCCCATTGCTCTGGAATAGGATCCATCTAAACTCATCGGGCCACATGATTTTTTTCCACTGCTCCAAAGTCCCAGTCTTTATGTCCTCTAGCAAACTGAATTGTGCTCTTACTTTTACTACTAGCTGTGATTTCTATAGACATTCATATATTTATTTATTTATTTATTATTATTTATTTTAAACAGTTTATCTTCACCAAGTATTTAAAAGATTTCTGATAATGATCATTTAGGATTTTTTCCTGCCATATTTCTTCTATGAATTCGAATCGTTCAGCAATATATTTCCAGGGTTTAATAATGTCTTGGACAGTTCTTAACTCAATTCCAGTCAGTCGAAACATCAACTTTTGTAGGGCTCAGGGAGTGTATTATCGATCTAGGTAATTATAACCTATTCTAAATCAATATACGGAAAATCATTGGTCCCAATCTCCTTCTTTTCAGGTTCAAGACATTGAGTTTGCTCAGATAGAGATGAAGGTGATTGAAGGACTGAAGGCTGGCAATGAGAGCTTGAAGAAAATGCATGAGGTGTGTATCAGCTCTAGTGTTCTCATTTTAATGTGCAAATGAGGATTCGTGTTTTTTTTTTTATTATTATTACTTTGGGACCTTTACATATTAATTGTGTTTATACTGTATGTACTTACTTTGTGTAGATAATTTTTTCTTTGTGGGATTGTTTGTTGGTTTACTGGGACAGAAGTATCATACAGCTTGAACTTTAGCTGGTCAGTGATGAGTTGTATTCAGTGTTTTTAATTCTCTGTGTGTGTGTTGTTAATGCAGGTGATGTCTATAGAAGAGGTGGAGAGGATTATGGATGAGACTCAGGAAGCCATTGAGTACCAGAAGGTAAGACTTTAAAGATTACTGTTACTTAAAATGTTACTGCTGAGAATTAAAATAAATTACATGTCTGTTCACAGAGTGTTGCTCAGTTATCACTACTGTTTTTTGGGGTTATTCAGTACATCTGAGTTTCCGTAAACAAGAAGATGCATATTAGTTTTTACAACTAACCACTATGAAACCGATTGTGTGTAACGGCTGGATTTGTTCCTGTGTGCAGCAAATTGATGACATTCTGGCAGGCTCTCTGACACAAGAGGACGAGGATGCTGTATTAGCAGAGCTTGAGGCTATCACTCAGGTGTGTGTTTGTTCAAGTCACTGAATTATTTCTTAGAGCTTAGAGTCTTATTAGAGGCATTGTTTAATTATGAATACTTGTGTCTGGCTGTGTGTGCATATTTGTATGTGTGTGTGTGTTTGTGCAGGGTGATGTAGAGCTTCCTGAGGTGCCTGATGAACAATTACCAGAGATTCCAGATCAAACTCCAGGTGTGTATTCTCTCTCTGTAACATCCAGGCAGTTAAGAAGGACAAATGCAAAAAGCAGGTTTGCTGACTTTGTTCTGTACACACTGTCCAAAAGAAAAGTGCTCAATTCTCTCTTGTGTATTTATCAATGCTTGGTGTAATGAAGAAAAGGGGTGATTTTTCTTTTTGTTTTCCAACAATAACTGTCAACTAATTAACTAAATGTGTTATCATTAACCTTTTTTTTTTATCTTACCTTCTAGACCTTTCATGATTTAACCCAACATTTTAACCATCTGGATAGATAAAATGCCACTTTGTTCCCTTTTCCTTAAATAGGGAATGATTTCATCAGTTGAAATATTGTCCTGACTTGTAATAAAATGCATGTGATGCTTATAAGAGTATCTTGTCAGAATTGTAGGCTAATAAATGCTGTATAAACGCTCCTTCAATTTATTACCTCTACACGGGTGCTAAAAAGACAACCCTTCTCTTTTGTTTAAGAGCCCCATTTTAATGATCTTAACATTGCCATTGAATGCTGTCAAACATTTCTCGATTATTTTTTTTTATGTCATGAATTTTCTTTAGCCTTTTTTTTTCTTAAACCCCAAAGTTTGTCTTTCCTCAGAGCTTATACCTGCTGTTGGAAAATTATCTATATCGTGTGACTTCTGGTTGTACCTAATTTTATTAATTTTTTATTAAACTGTTAAGGGGAATAAAAATTAATTACCCTTTTTACTTAGGATTATAGACATAGTAAGTTAGTTATTTATAGTATAGTCTTTAATTGACTTGGACTGGAGCATTAACTGAACAGCCTTGTTAATTTGCAGACAATACCCAGGTGTAACAGTTGCTTTGTAGTTGGTGAATATTTAAAATAAACCAATTTTTGGAGGATGTATGATATGGAAATGATGTTTACAGACTCGGATATTACTGGGATTTTCCCAGTTCCTTTTGAATGTTTCCTAGTAGAGTTGTTAAATAGTTGCTCTCAAGTGCTATTTTGTTGCATCTCTGAGTAGATAAAGTGATTGCATAAATCCCAATACCATCTGAATCTGTATTTTTTCCCCCCTGCTTCTTCATGGGAATTTGACCAAATCTTCACGGAAGCTTAAATATGCACTAGCTATTTCATTTCTACAAGTAGCACGTTCAGTGGGCAGGCGACACATGTCATCTTTGGAAGACTTATAATTTTTTTATAGTCTTAGATGTCCACTTCAGACTGAAAAAAAAATCTTATTGAACAGCTGAGAGTAAAAATGTGTTATTAAGAGTAACACTTGGCGGGGTGTAGAAATTAAATGCAGCAGTAAATCTTAGGCATGACATTTAAACATGATATTTGCATTGACATAAAACAGTTAAGCACTTAATTTTTCTAGTATATGCTGAAAGAATTGCAAACAAATTTTAATTTTACACTTCAGCCCAACTCAGGATTCAGCATGTTTAACTGATGACATCTCATAACTCAAACGCCCCTTGGACCTAAACACAAACCTGGGTTAAAAGATAGAAACGACATGGTTTACTCCCTGACAAGTCACGACAAGAAAATGGTTTGCGAAGGTGATGTTAGAGTAGATTAATGCTTCATATCCAGCCCTTTTTATCCACCACTGAAGAGAGAGAGAAGAGACATTATGCGCCACCGAAATGCTGGATGTAGAGCACAGCATTTGAAAAAATGTCAAGAACAAGGGCTAATGATAACACATTTAATTAACTAAATGTGTTATCATTAACCTTTAACTTGTCAAACAGTTTTTTTTTCCTTTTCTTTCTTTTTATCTTACCTTCTAGACCTTTCATCATTTAACCCAATATTTTAACCATCTGGGTAGATAAAATGGCACTTTGTTTCCTTTTCCTTAAATAGAGAATAATGTCATCAGTTGACATATTGTCCTGACTTGTAATAAAATGCATTTGATGCTTATAAGAGTCTATGATTTCATAGTGATGCACAAGTTTCTATGCATTTAGGGCTGCTTTTAGGGTTTAAAAGCTTTCTTTAGATGAGAAATGGATTGAATTAGGCTAGTTTAGGTAAGCTATTAGGCTTTCTGAATTCACTTTAAGGAACATAATGTTATCTTACCTTACATTTATTTTTAATATTATGCCTAACTGTAAAACATGACCCCTTTGGTATTGTTTCAGAGCGGGAGAAGGAAAGGGTGAAGAAAAAGCCGGAGAGAGAGCTGTTGGCCTTGTAGAGCCTCACCAATGCACTTTAATACTGTTCCTGTGACTCCTGGGTGTAGATGACAAGTCACTCCTTGGTAGAAAAGAAACTGTTTAGATGCATTAATGAAAACCCTTAACCATGTGAGCCCATTTATGGCCCATCATAGAGATTCTTGGAGACCCACAATCCATCAACTTGGGCTTTTCCGCTGGACGGTGCTGTACAAGTTACACTTACTAAACCCAATCTATAGCTGTTCTTTTGCCATACAACTAAATCCGAGTTTCCAGGACAAACCTTTAACTGACTGTCTAGTTTTCTAACAATTAGTTTGAAAGCAGAATTGCACTTGTCTCAAGTGACAATTCTGTAACTATTATTTTTGACCACTCACTGGTCAGGACTATTTCTGCTTTTGCTTAGTAACTCAGTGTGCCATCCCTGTACAGGGCAGTTGATAAAGTAAATAGCATAAAGCAGGTTTGCTGACTTTGTTCTGTACACACTGTCCAAAAGAAAAGTGCTCAATTCTCTCTTGTGTATTTATCAATGCTTGGTGTAATGAAGAAAAGGGGTGATTTTTCTTTTTGTTTTCCAACAATAACTGTCAACTAATTAACTAAATGTGTTATCATTAACCTTTTTTTTTTATCTTACCTTCTAGACCTTTCATGATTTAACCCAACATTTTAACCATCTGGATAGATAAAATGCCACTTTGTTCCCTTTTCCTTAAATAGGGAATGATTTCATCAGTTGAAATATTGTCCTGACTTGTAATAAAATGCATGTGATGCTTATAAGAGTATCTTGTCAGAATTGTAGGCTAATAAATGCTGTATAAACGCTCCTTCAATTTATTACCTCTACACGGGTGCTAAAAAGACAACCCTTCTCTTTTGTTTAAGAGCCCCATTTTAATGATCTTAACATTGCCATTGAATGCTGTCAAACATTTCTCGATTATTTTTTTTTATGTCATGAATTTTCTTTAGCCTTTTTTTTTCTTAAACCCCAAAGTTTGTCTTTCCTCAGAGCTTATACAAGACAATAAATGGACTTTCTTATTCCTTGATTGTGATTTATCTTTATCATGAAGGAATACACTCTGTTGTTCTGCCTGCTCTCTGAGCTGTCCAGCACCTCTTAAAGGTCTGTTTCATTTTCTTATTTTACAACAATAAAAATATTTTAATTAATTGGTATTTGCTGTGGATTTTATTGCCACTAGAGGGCAGAGCAGCCATTTATACTTGGAAGAATTTGATGATCACATCATGACTGCATTTTTGAGCAGGTTATGTTCGTGCAGTATTTATTTTAAATACAAGTTTGTAGAGTGCTGTGTTAAGAAGTTCTGGATATGAGTAAGTCTGTTCAGTTGGTGGCTGATGTGGAGGCAGGTTATTTGTGTTTGGGAAAAGGGCAGAGGGAAAAGCGTGAGAGGGGGTGGTTCTGAATGGTTCCTCCATGGTTTAATTTACTGTTTATCTTCACTAGAGAAGCAATAAGTCCAAATTTAAGTTTAACTTTAAGATTTGACATTCAAACAGAGAATGAAAGTTTGAGAAGTTCCTTCATGTCTATTTAGCTACATGCATTGCTATCACTACCATGTGATCATAGGAAAACTCATGTAATGGTGAAGACGGCATGCTTAATTGGCATTTAAAAGGTATTCATCAAACCTCTCATTTGAGTGATCCATATACCTTTTCACTATTTGTTACACTTGTTAACAGGTTGTAAGCCTGTACTCGATCCTGGACCTGCAACATTGTCTGTTTGTGTCACAGTCTTGTCTCATCACAAGGTATTATTGTCATCCAGAGCATTCGACTTCAACACTGATTCGGACTTAATCCGATTTCACTGCTGTGTAATGATGCTGAACAACCTTTAATCCTGGCTACTGATCCCTCATCATTTTGCAGCTCGGTTATTTTATACTGCGCCTTTGTGTTAACAGACTTCTGATAAGACATCCACATTGATGTAGAATCAATTGTGTGTGAGTGTGTGGGGCTAGATAGCAACAAAAGTAGTATGGTCCATCACAGTAGCTGAGTTTCCTTTGACCTTTAAGATGTTTGCACAGTGGCCTGACAATGCTAGGTCTCTGTTACCCAGTGTTACCTTGGTGGGCACATTTACTTGGTCACTTTAGAATTTTGTTCGTTTATTTGTTTTCATACATACATACAGTACACTGATAACATAACATTATGACCACCCGCCTAATATTGAGTAGGTCCACTCTTTGACCTTTGGCACCAAAATAGGAATGATCTGTGTGTTCTGACACCTTTCTCTTAGAACCAGCATGAACATTTTCATCAATTTGAGCTATGGTAGCTCTTTTATTGGATCGGACTTTGCTTACACGGATCGCCCTTTACTCTCCATGTCCATCACTGAGCATTGGCCACCCATGACCTTGTCGCTAGTTCACCGGTTTTCCTTCCTTGGATTGCTTTTGGTACTGTATGTCCTGACCACTGCAGACCGGGAACATCCCACATGAGCTGCAGTGTCGGAGTTGCTCTGACCCAGTCCGATTGGCATCACAATTTGGCCCTTGTCAAAGTCACTCAAATCCTTATGCTTGCCCATTTTTTCTGCATCCAACACATCAACTTCAGTTCACATTCTGCCTAATATGTCCCGCCCACTTCCAGCAGCCATTGTAATGAGATATTGAAAATGCAGCCACATTGTGATGGCTAGACAACTGGGTCAGAGCAACTCCAAAACTGCAGCCCTTGAAGTAATCCAAGGAAGGAAAACCGGTGAACTGGTGACAAGGTCATGTGTGGAAGAGAAGGCTGACCCTTGGTAGTCAGATTGAATAGAAGTGTAGATCAAATTGAGGAAAAGCTCAATGATCGTTGTGAAAGACAGTCAGCTTTTCTTTAAGAGCTAAAAGGTTACCTTTAGACTATTGAGATTAAAGTTGGAGTTAGGTTTGGGTTATTTTTTTTATTACTTTATTGAATTAATAAATGTCACTGAAAGAAAGGTTTTTACAAGGATAGTAAAGCAAACCTGTGTGTGGCTGAATAGTAACAAAAGCAGGATAGTCCATTACAGTAGCCGAGTGTCCTTGACCTTTCAAATCCGCGCCCTCATTTTCAATGTGGAAAGTCTGGAACATTCTTAAAGGCCAATGTGTGTGTGTGTTAGAGAGAGAGAGGAGGTACGCCTGTGTGTGAAACCCACAATTAAACCCCGCTAACATGCTCTGCGTGGGTCTCATCCGTCATGATGTGAAAAAGTACGGAGGGATCCCTCGCCTACGTCTTTCTCTATCTCTCTCTCTCTCACACACACACACTTTGCCACCTCCGCCAGGAATCCGCAGTGCTGTGAGTGTTACGTGTTCAGCACCGCTCCTCACCCCCGCGCACACACACACACACACACACACACACACACGCAGGCAGTGGACACAGATCAGGTTTAGGCTTAGGCTGTATTGTGTGGCATTCGTCCTCTCATCCAAAACCACATAGTACTTCACTAAACATGCTACACTTTTCAAACAATAGCCCACACCACCACTGAAATCTATTCTTGGTGTATATTTTTTATATAATATTCTGAAATGGACCAAGCCCACATGTCTAAAATGGTACACACCAGGGTGGGATGGACTCTTTACAATAGCATAGCTCTCATCAGCCTAAATAAATCGACATCTAGGCTACTTAAAAACAATCACTTAATACAAAATTACCATTTGATGTCATTTGTTTATTAGTTTACTAACTGAAATGCGATGCTTACTGTAGCAGTGTGTCCATCCTACACATCCTCTGCTATGGAGAAAAAACATGTTTTTACAGTCAATGCTCATCTGTTAGTGGTGATAATAAAAATCGAACCTGTGATAAGGCGAGTAATTGACCTGGCTCTGTGCACAGTTTGAACAGACAGGAGCTACCATATACAGTACCACATGCATTAATTAAGCAGATCTGATTTGGGTGATGAACCATCCTCAGCACTGACCATGACATTGTGTGTGAATGGATAGGTGTTGCAGTGCTGTCTGGATCCTAAAATTTGAGTCTGGATGTACTACAGTGTCACGAATCACAGACTGTGCCATGATGCACCTGATGATGAGTTCAGGTTAAATGTCTGTGCGTGTTCTTCTTTCGTCCGTGTATTTTAGGATTTATCAGGGTTCTCTAGTTTTCTCCCACCTCCCTAATGTTGTTGATCTTTCGGCTGCTCCCGACAAGGGGCCGCCACAGCGGAATACCCAGTCCGCACAACAACTTGGCACAGGTTTTACGCCGGATGCCCTTCCTGACGCAACCCTC
>JAOTQY010000052.1:7079656-7091356 GCA_026413445.1 Dolichallabes microphthalmus
ATATACTGTATAATGATTAAAGAAAAAAATTGGTCCGTCCAATCCACATCCACCGTATTCCCTTCCTGACACAACCCTATCATTCTCATCTGTGATTGGGACTGGCACCGACGATGCCCTGAATCCAGTGGTCGGGTTTGGATACTGGCTGGAAAGTGACTTTAAATGTGTTTTTTACATGTGATCCAGCATAAAACAAAACAAACAAAAAGAAAGATGCAGTTGACAGTCTTCTTCAAATCTAGGACGAAGCATGTGGTGTCGGGAGCTGTTTTGTTATAGGGAAAGCGAACTGTTGGGTTGGAATTGACAGATGACCAGACTGGGAGAAAATGGAACAAAAGAGACAAAGGATCCTCATTTAGAGGCTCAAAAGCTTGGATCGATAGCCGGGACACCTGACCTTTAAAACATCACTATAAGTGAATTGTAACTTAATGTATTGAAATAGTTTACAATAAAGACTTGTTTTATCTTTCTGATTGTGTTATCGATCAGTTTCATTTTCCTGAATGGTTGTCATTTAATCTTATCACACACTAACATACAAAAGACGATTGTTGTAGCCCTCATCCCATCTTTGAGAGTGTAGGTTACTTAGTGTAGGGATTTGAGATGTTTGTCGTCATGTCAGTCCGGCTAGAGACTAACACAGTCTAGTGTTCGCTGCTTTTCCAGAGTCACATTTGTCATCAGCTGTGCATTTGTGCTGGATTTCTTGCACTCTAGCGCTTCACACGTCTGCGTTTCACAGATCACTCTCTGACTTCTTCCTTCCTTCCTTCGTTTGTTTGTTTGTTTATTTATTTATTTTTAGATGTGTCAGCATCCAGTGTTGTCAGGCTTCTTATCACAGCTGGAAAAAAGGTTTCAGCTGAGCTTCTTTTGTGGAATGGCCCATAGATTATGTTACTGATGAGAAGCCGAGACGCGGGCGGCGCTGTGGCGCAGCGGGTAGTGTTGCTGCCTCAGGCTCAGGTTTGCCTGAGTGGAGTTTCTCTTCCCATGATCTTCCCATGATGAGATGTGTTTCCTCTCATCTCTGGCTACTTTAGACTCCTCTTTTGTGTGCGTGTGGGCGTGAGAGTGTGTTTGAGTGCAAGTGTGTGTGCGAGCGAGAGCGAGTGTGTGCGAGTGTGTGTGAATGTGTGTACATGTGTGAGTGTATGTGACTGTGTGTGAGCGACTGTGTGAGTGTGTATGCGAGTGAGTGTGTGTGCGCGAGTGTGTGTAAGTATATATGCGAGAGTGCGTGCGCGAGAGTGCGTGTTCGTGTGTGTGCGAGCGAGTGTCTGTGAGTGTGTGTACATGTGTGAGTGTATGTGACTGTGTGTGAGTGTGTGTGTGAGTGTGTCAGTGTGTATGCGAGTGAGTGTGTGTGCGCGAGTGTTTGTGCGCGAGTGTGTGTAAGTGTATATGCGAGAGTGCGTGTTCGTGTGTGTGTGTGTGCTCTACGTTTTCCTGTTGTGCTATCTAGTATATTTCTTATCTTTCGGTAATTGAAGCTGTGGATGTTTGCAGTGTGTTGTTGGTATTCTATTCACATGTGTATATTTCTGATCTTTAAGTGCAATAACTTGTTCTTGAAGAGCTTCTTGAAATAGGAACTGTTTGAAACATATGCACTGAAAGAGTGATTTAGTTTTTTCTTTGTGTGTATATGCGTGTGTGTGAGTTAGATGTCTCTAAAAACTTATTTCAAAATCCAATTTTGGCAGACAATATTTCTGAAAATAACCGTTTTTAATGATGCATTAAAACGTTTTAAAGTTTTTATGGAAATGTGGTGCAAACAGATGAAAATAATTTCTTCCTCTCTGTTTCTGTCTTTGTAATAATGGATTTCGCAATACAAAGCGTCAGCTGACTAAATCAATTTATGACTTAAATAAATTACTTTTAATAATAAGAAGAAATAACATTAAGTAATAAATAATAATCGTAAGCATATTTTTTATTAAATAAATTTCTGAACCCGATGCTCTGTAGTCATGCATATGCCGCACCACACATTTTTGTGGAAGGCGATCTCTCACCTTGTTTTTTTTTCTTCTTCTTCTTCTTCTTCTTTTTAAAATTAAAAAAAAAAACCCTGATCCTTGTTTTCTCAGAAGTGAAACAGTAGGAGGCCTTGAATCAGTTTAGCTCACAAACAGCTTCACTTCACTTAACATCTCAAGTGGAGCGTTTGATGCTCACACTCTCCGTTCTCATTAACCTTTTCTTACAGTCGGCGCTACAGTTGTAGTTTGTAAAGCTTTGTTACCCTTCTGCTCTGTCGGAATCGTTTCCTTCTCCTTCGCTTTTGTCCATAATTCCGCTGATTCAAAGTGCCTTAAAATTTCTTTTCATGATGAGCATTTCTTTTGTGGCTGATTCTGACGAGCCGAAGAAAAGCCTGGGAATGAAGACAAGAGCACTTGTAAGAGAAAAAGGCTGAGATTATTGTGATCCGGACGCTCAAATGGAATGCAGAGAGGTTTTTGTAGCGCAAGGGTTTTAGAAGGAACAAATGGACTCGCAAGGGCAGCTGTGAACGTGGGATCGGGTGAGTCAGTGTAGGAGCGAGTGTGGTTCACCACGCACCATAGTGCCTCCTCGCTCCATCCTCAGCAGACCGTGTGTGTGTGTAGGTGTGGGTGTGTGTAGGTGTGGCTGTGCCCACCTCTGAAAGCGAGAGTGTATGTGAATCATCAGGGACTTCGGTGGCCTCGATCAGAGACGGCTGTTGATTTTGGGTACAAACTGTGTTAAAGACATGCGCAAAAAACATATCTTGGTTTTACAGTAGGTGTAATTAAAATTGATCATTGAATGTTAATGTTAAGATCTAACGGCCATATCACAAACAATTGTGGTACAAGGGATTTGTCACAGTTGCCTTAAAGATACAATTGCAAAATTGGTTGTTTATGTGTATCTGGACATGCCAGTACAGTATAACAACAATAAAGGAAATACACCTAATGCTTAGTTAGTATACTTTGTAAACTTTGATATATGCATAGGAGTGGCAAGCAACAAAGGCATATTAAGGGATTAATGGAGAAAATGGAAAAAAACAAAAAACCACATACACACACCATATATGGTTCCTAGGGTAATTATAAATGTCTCTGTCTGTCTGTCTGTCTGTCTGTCTGTCTGTCATTACCCTAGGATCCGTATATGGTAAATTCAATAAACTCATTACGCAATATAAAAATTCCATATTCAAGAATCAAAGTACTTTATTAATCCCAGAGGGAAATTGCTTTGTCTTGGTTATACAGTTGCTTTGATTCATTTACCAGGAAGGAAGGAAAAAATTAGATTAGACAGGAATAAATTTAAAGAAAAATAACAATAAATAGAAGTAAAAATAGAATTACATATTGCACTTGAAATGTAGTGTAAATGAAAAGAAATATTGCACAAATGTATTGGTACTCAGATATTGCACTTGGAACGTATCTTGAGTTGTGGGAACAGTAGAAAATGACAACAGTGTTGGAATTTTTTTTTTTTAAATCACCAAAAAGTAAAAGTGTTGAATTTCGAAAAAAAATTGCAAAAAATTTAGCAAAAAGTGAATTTCCAAGTATTTCAGTGAGTGTCCTGTATCGGGTTAAAGAACTCCCGCGGTGTATCTAAAATGAACAACTACCACAACAAGGCTTGCGTGTTAGTACTGTACAGTACATCCAGGGATTCCATTATATTCTCTGTTTCAGTGACTGTACAGTATGGTCATAAGGGTGACTTTTCCTCTCTGTTGATGGTTCTATAATTGTAACTGTCGACTGCCTGCATGTTTACCAAAGCCTCTATTTGTCTTTCAGTCCATCATGGAGCAGTTTAACCCATGCCTGAGGAACTTTGTAGCCATGGCGAAGACGTACGAGAAGGCTCTTTCTAGTGAGTACATCGACACCAGTTTTCTATTATACAATCACAGGTATTTGTCCGGCTCACTTGCTTGGTCTGGAGCAAGTGTACAAAGTGAACGGTGAGCACATACAGTACACAGTCTTTGGCTTGATTAGCTTGAAGCGCAATGAATTTGGCATATTTTTGCATACATGAATGCTGTTTATATGTTCTAAATGTACTGTATGTTATTGTTTATGAGGACCGTGGCTTCCTCTGTTGTACTGATATCATCATGAAATGTTCTACGTCACCATCCATCTGCACCCCCTGGCACCCCTCTCACCCATGCATGGCTTCATTAACCATGGCGTCAGTTTGTCTTATGGACTGAGTCTTTTCGTTTCGGTTCGTACGATCGGACGTCAGTTTGCACGCGAAGGAGACAGCGTCATAGCAAAACAGGCATCACCGCATGCATCAAGCAGGCAAAGTGGAACACGGAGCAGGCAGAAGTAGGCCAGGCTGAGATGTGAGAGTTAGCATAGTCTCACAGAAGGAGAGAAGGAAAAAGGAGAACAGTGCACTTTTTTTTTTTTTTTGTATCCAGGACAAATATGGCTGAAACCTGCAAGAAGTACAAGGACAAGCAGGTTTTTTTTAGGTCATGTCAGGTACATTCCTTGTTAGTGTATTCAACAGGGCCATGACATGTCTAAGTGTCTATAATAACCATAGTTTAATATGTAAAAGGTCTGTCTCATAGGAAAGATTATTCAGCATTAATGTTGTGTTAGAGCGCATGGACTAACATAGAAATTTGTGAGATGGATTAATAATAAAAGTTGTGATTTAATTCATCATGTACCCAGTTTAATTTTAGTTTTAGTTCATGCACTTTATTATCTAGCAGCTGTAGAGAGTGTGTGCGTGCATGCGTGTGCACGCGTGTATGTGTGTGTGTGCGCGTATGTGTGTGTACACCCATGCAGCCTGATGAGTTAAAAATAGTTCCACAGCTTAGAGTGGGAACTGCTTTCCATCATGCCAGCCCTGCCTGGGCGAGCGCCACCGTGGGCTGAAGGATCTCTTTTCTGGAATAGTAAATATAGCAAATCTCGCAGACTGAGAACAGAAATCCTGTACCAATACACCAGTGCAGATGGGCTTTCTTAGGGTAGCTTTAAAAGACTGAAAAGATGACATGTAAATCAGCTTCTCGATGGGATTAAATGGGATTTTTTTTTCTTCTGTATTTTCAAAGCTGAACACCTGATCCATCTCATCTGCTGTTTTATTACTTTTTTTCTTTTAATCAGCGCACATGTGAAGGGCAGTGTATTTCCGAGGTTGGCACTAAGGCATTTTGGCAATCGCTGTTTTAGATTTTGGATGAGCCGCTTGGTACACCAGAGCTGATTTTGGTTTGATTTGTGGTTTCTTTGATTTGAGCAGCTCCCATTAACCCCTCGTGCTTCTGCATTTAGCATTCTGACTGAAGGAGATGGTAGAAATGGTAGAAATCATCGTGTCATTAAAAAGATATCATGAACTGAAGTGGTCCTGCTGGTCGCTCTGTTTAACCCCTTTTTAAGTCGTTTACGTTTGCCAAGGGGTCTCTGCACTGTTTCTCACTTTGAGAACTTTTCATGAACTACTTTCTTTCTATTCGTGCTAATGGAGCACATTTTCTGCCCCTAATCTCTCCTGAACCAGGACACACTTGTCATGGCCTTGCATCGGTGCTGGATGATGGGTCTACCTGGTTGAAGTAGAAGCTTGCGTGCACCACATCCACCTTTTCCACATGCCATTTCATATCGCGCTCTAGATAACGCTGCTTTATAGAAGCTTTCATCACAGTTCAAGACGCACTTTAAAGTGTGACTTGGATTTTTTTTTTTATATGCTTTCTTGAAATATTGCAGCCAATTAGGTCCGAGTGTATCTTCTGCTAAGACACTTGCATTTCCTAACCTATTTAAACATTCAGAATCTTTTGGTCGTAACTAAAGTGTTCTTCTTGTTATCAGTTCAGACAGTATGTCTGCTAAGCTGCTAGATTCTTCTGGCTCCCTTATAGAGGTGAGACTCTGTGCTCATTTATGTGGCAGGACAAATAAAGCTCCTACACAGACTGGCTTTTCATATTCCAGCATTTTTTATTTATTTATTTATTTATTTATTTATTTTTTGTGCAATACAGTGCTATCCCAAGCTGCTCCTTTCCATCATGGAATACAGATCCTTACGTTTCCCCCACACCTGTCCACATAGGTTAAGGAAGCCATTACGGGTGTAGGGATGCCCGAGGGTCATATAGATCTAGAACGTTCCCATTTCTGATGTCCCAAATGCTTCCATGTTTTCAGGTGTGACATTTGCAGCAAAAGGCTACTTCGACGCCCTGGTCCGGATGGGTGAACTGGCCAGCGAAAGTCACGGCTCTAAGGACCTTGGTGAGTTATAGACCATGGCTGCAGTGCCCCATGCAGTGCCCAGGACTTTGCACAGGGCTCCAGCAATGTTAATTTTGGGGATTGTGTGAAAATGTCTGATTTATAATTCATCGGAAAAAAAACTCAAACACACACAAAAATCACAGTATAAATGACATATTTGTGCTTTTTCAGCACAAAAATCTTAGATCCATGTCAGACTGTCTGCTGTTCTGTTCTATCCAGAAGGCATCCTCCAGAAACTCCAGGCCACTGTTACATATAGTGAGATATTATTGCCTTTCTTTGACTGGTATCTCGATGCAGGAAATGTTGATTATTTAGGTGTAATGTGTATCTGATAAGGCCCTTGATATTTCTAGCCCTGTACCTACATTTGGCAGACGCCCTATTCGAGAGCAACGTACATTTTTATCTCATTGTACACCTGAGCAGTTGATTGTTAGGGGCCTTGCTCAAGGGCCCAACAGGTGACGACTTGGTGGTTGTGGGATTTGAACCTGGGACCTTTTGAACCGTAGTCCAATGCCAATTCTTAAATAAAAGTTTACATCAATATCTATTTATAATCCTATAATGATATAGTGAAATTGCCCAGTCTTGTCATAAATCACACTTTATGTCCTGTGTGTTAATAATAATAATAATAAAAACGAAGTTTAAAGGAGCAATTTGTACAGTATATACATGCAGTAAAGGGACATGGATTATATAGTGTTATTCTGGACACTGTAAGCTTTAAGGTCTATAAATGAATGCAGGTAAAACATGCTTTAGGGTGGATCAAGTTCAAGGTCCGATAGCTTGTGAGTAAATTGGATTTAGTTGGCTTTCAGCACTGTATATATTGATACCAGAGCAAACACTCACATGGTGTGATGGAGTTGTGTGGCAGCTCTGCAGGGCTCTCCAGCTCTCTTCACCCTTCTCCCTAAAGCAAATCTAATTCTAATACCAAATCTCACTGGACTAGGAGAAGGGGACTAGGAGCTTCCATGTGACTGTATTATTCATTGCAGTGACTTGAGCGAATCTCTTACAGCTCACAGTAGCTTCAGCTGTCATTGTCTTTCAGGTGGTCTTTCTGTTGATTATTCTAAATCTTACTACAGTATGATTGAAAAAAGACATGCAGAATGGTGACCATGCATGATGGGTATATCTCTTCTGAAGCGCCCATCGCACAGAAATAGGGTCAATCTGGACTTACCCACCATCTAACCTTTTTTTCATTGCTCCAAAGTCTAATTTGTATGCTGAGAAGAACCTGAAGCCTTTTTTTTTCTGATTAGCCTCATTAACAAGTGATTTTCGTTACGGACACACACCTGTCTAGTCAACCAGTCTTGTGTGTTTTCACATTGTGTGCGTATGGAAATACTCTTACTTACTTACTCTTACTTTTTTATAATTTTTTTTTATCATGCAGCTTCAACAAATGTTTAAGTGATCTCCATTCTGACCACATGTCTTTCACAAACTTGACGACTCAGCACGATCTTTCCAGGTTTTAATAATGTGTTGAACGGATCTCAACCCAAATCCAGGTACTTTTCAATAGCATAGTTTCAGTATAGTTGTGGAGGAAAATCAAATTCAATGCAGATTTACAAGGATTTACAAGGAAGGTCGTCAAATCATATTGGCTCAAGTTCAAGCATGCATTTCCATAGAGCAAGACCGAATCAGTGTCCCATGACTGAAGTTTTGAAGATACATACTGTACCAGGAAGAGCACTTAAAAAAAAAAAAAAAAAAAAAGTCAATTCTCCCTGTGTAGTCCTGAATATTTTGTAAAATAGTTTTTCTGTTTGTCATTTTTAGTTCTTATCTTTTTGAAGGAGTAACAGGAGATGATTTGTCTGATGCCATAAAAGCATTTGTATTTTAAAATGCTGACAGGCGTGGATAAACTGAGAGACACTGATGCAGTGTAACAGAATTGGCTACAGCTTATCTAATAAAGAGTCTGTGTGCAAGTGTGTGCCTGCGCGTCTGCAAGCGTGTGTGTGTGTGTGTGTGTCAGGACCTCTTAAATGCAGCTGCTCTTTCTTACTGTGTCTCCTGGCCGCACCCTTCTCTGTCTGTTCTTCATGCATCAGTTCTCTTGTTTACTGTTTTGACCTGTGATGAGTATCTTTAAATGCTACCTGCAGTTGTAAAAGAAAATCTATTCTATTCTAATTATAATGAAATCTATTCATTCAGAACTGTAGGGTAGGATGCAAGTGTTGAGTATGATCATTAAAAAAAAAAAAAAAAAAAAACAGTGTGTATGTAGCTAATGTTTGAGCTGGTGTCAAGAACTGGAATTGCCTGAATGAGCATTTCCTATTTTGTCCTCCAGGCTGTTTTTGCATCAAAGCTGTGTGTATGTGTGTGTGTGTGTGTGTGTGTGTGCGCGCACATTGACAGTATGTTTGTGTTTCTGAACTCTCTATTGATTGAAGAATTAATCAGGCTGTTCACCACATGGGCCTCTTGCTGTAGACCGTACAAAGAGCTCCTCATGTTACATTAAGGATGAATCCTTTTAACTTCTAAACCGTATGCTTTAAATCTGTTCACAACTTCTCCGTCTTCACATTCTGAAACGTGTGATGCCACCCCCCCACCTTCCCCTCACACCTTCGTTTTTTTTACCTTTGCTTCTATATAAAGCCAGGTATATGATGTAATGATATAAAATGGGGGTGTTGATTAGGGCTGGGAATCACCAGGTGCCACCCAATATGATATTATCGCGATACCTACAGTATACAGTAGGTGCTATTTCGATTTGTATTGCGATACATGAAGTATCGTGATTTTATGACCATCCCAATTTGATTTTTGCAAATAATTTGGTCCTACCACAAAGGACGCTGTGCTTCCTGCCCTTTGGGAATAGTTTAGAGCCATGCCACCTCCAGGACTATATAGGAACAGCAACATTTTTCCACCACAATTGCAAACATGCGCTACCAGATACACATTCTAATCGATTAAATTTTTTTCTAATCTGTAAAACAATGCTGCAGGCATTAAAAATATACCATAATCTCCATTGAACAGTAAGGACTTGCTGTAATTGGGTGATTTCTGAGGCTGGTAACTCAAAATTTCTGATTGATTGTGTAAAGCTGCTTTGCGACAATGTCCAATGTTAAAAGCGCCATACAAATAAAATTTAATTGAATGAAATTGATTCTTCTTCAGCAGAGCTACGTTTTGGTCTTGCTTTCCTGGGAAGGTCTTCATGACAACCAGTTTCATCATCATGGTGCTTGATGGGTTTTGCAAATGCACTTGACAATACTGTTCATGCAAAAACTTTTCCAGAACAGCTGATCTTAAAATAACCACTGACTGTTGTTTTTGTTGTTAATTAATTACCTATTTCCTTGTTATTTCATAGTTTTGAAAAAAAAAAAAATATCCAGTATTGTTTTAGAATGTAGAAATTAAATCCAAACTTGTGTCCAAATATTTGACTGGTGAGTTCAAATATTTAACTGGTACTGTAAATAAATGTAAACAAATTAGTAATAATAATAAAGTTGACAATAGTGGGCCGTAGGTCAAATGTATAAAATTTTCAATTTCAATAATAAAAAAATACCTTATTTTCCTGATTCTTTGAAAGAATTGAGAGTTTTATTCCTAAACACTTGAAAGAATACTGACCAAGCTGGTTACTCCAGTTGTCCTAGAAAAAACAGCATTTCTTCGCTATAAACCCCACTGCTTGTGAAGTATTTGTTAGGAGCAGCGGAGAAATCCTGGTGTCAAAATGAGGCTGAGGGATCCCGCTTTCATGGAATCCTCATTAAAATATTCCAAAAATGGGATTTTGACTTTTTTTCCCACCAAGCCCTTCCTCATAAACAAATTCACCCTCGCCATATCTCAAAATGGAGCTTATTGATCTAGAAAACTTTTATTTATTAATTTTTATTTCAAGAAAGAAACAGAACCTGATGAGGGAAGCTGCTTTGTGACAGGGCTCACTGTTAAAATAGCTGCAGGAATTACATTGAATTGAATTAAAAAGTATGAATTGAAAGTGACATTTCCGCCCTCGAATCTGCCATTGCTGACTCAAGAGGAAGCAAGCATCAGCCCTGGGTAATTAAAATACCCTCACGTGAGTCATAAAATGTCACACAGGGAAGGTGAGAGGTATTGCAGGTTGCTGAGTTCTTGAGAATGATGTGAAAACGGACCAGAAAAGCATAATGATGCTGATTGCACTCGCAATGAAGAATCCGTTACTCTTGGTTATGTGTACTGCATCAGCTGTACGGAGCAAGAGGTCATTTGGATTCTGCAAGACAACAATACATCTGTAAAAAAACAAAACAAAACAAAAAAAAACACACCATGTGCCATAAGTTGGGGAGAAACATTAACACTTAAACCCAAACGTCTCTGATTAGTTGATTGTAATCTCCCTGTCCCTTGTGTAACCTCGCTGTGAACTGCGTGTAGCTCCGTTACTCATTCTGCATGCATGCAAGAACGTAGCCTTCCCGAGGAGAACACTGCTCTAAAAATAGAGCACACACACACACGCCTTAGTACACTCTGTTCTGCCGCAGAGAAAGGCAAAATGGGGAAAGAGAGTGTAAGATCGAGCAACAGCGCTGTCCTAAAATGGCTTGTTGGTGATGTCAGTGTTGCAAGAACCAGCCTCCACTGTCTGCCTCCTGCTCGTCGCACGAGTGTGTGGGATACTAAGCATCTTCCGCTTTCCTCCAGCCCAAATATGGTCAACATCCTGGGAAGTGACTGTGCTTTAGAGGTTGAGCTCTGAATGCTGCACTAGCACAGCTCCCTCTGAATTACAAGTAATATGGTGATATTTTCTGTGCAAACATTTCAGCTCGAAGCTGATATTAATTCCGCCTCAAAATAGACTCTGTGCTTTCGCTGTCAGGAAGGAACCTTAAGAGCCTTTAGCTAATGAATGCCTACGAAAACAAAGATCTAATTAAAAACCTTAATCAGCAGTTTACAGCCAATAGCCAGATACAGCAGCCGACCAGTTGAAGGGATGCCTGATTTAGACCCCCAGCAGCCATGTAGTTGTTTATAACAGTCACATTAATATGCAATTTTAAGTCATTAGTAGCTGAGACATATTTATTTAATTATGTTTTGTGCAGTATGTGACCTCGCAGGCGGCCATTTTTTGAAGCACCAGCATCCTCATTAGAAATATTTAAAATACATTTTTAGCTTAGGAAGAAAATACACACACACACATGTATTATATTTGTGAAGGATTAAAATGTACGTCATGTGCACATTGGTCAAAGATGCATTACATATTAAAAGTACATAATGTGTACTTTTGAGAGTAGAGTCGCAGTGAGTAAAGTTTAGTACTCATTTTATTGCGAGCTATTAT
>JAOTQY010000052.1:7122346-7137086 GCA_026413445.1 Dolichallabes microphthalmus
TAATTAAGTAACACAAACAATTTATAGTCAGAGCCCTTCTACTTTTAGTGCACATACAAGCTGTGCACATACTGTATGGACATGCTCAGAAATGTTTCTAGAATATGAGGAATGAAACACTCAACAGCAGGACAAGCGCCACCAGAGCCGCCAGCGTAGAGGATGTTTCAGAACATTACCCCGAGCAATGTTTGTGTGTGCTGTGTGCATCTGAGAAGGGGCTGAGAGAGAGAGGGAGGGAGGGAGAGAGAGAGAGAGAAGGAATGAGAGATGACATTACATTTAAGTAAGAATGGAAAAATGGAGTGACTGTACAGATTAAAATGTATGACAGCTAATGAACATCACTCATTCATTACTGTTTATTTGCTTAAATGCTTACATCCAGCAAAACATTTAATTATGACTCAAATTGGTTTAGAATTAATTACAGTTGAAATGACAGACCGTGAGGAAATGTAGAGTAAGTGTAGCGGCATAATGGTTAGCACTGTATGGCATCCCTAGGGTTGATCCCTGATTTCCACCATGTGTGAATTGCCCGTTGCTTAGTGGGTTTCCTCGGGGTACTCCGGTTTTCTCCCACAGTCCAAAGGCAAATTGGCATTTCCAAATTGCCTGTAGTGTATGTGCCCTGTGACAGATTTCCAATCCATGTGATTAACACAAGGTGTCCCCTTCCTTGTGCCCTGAATTCCCTGGGATAGGCTCCAGGCCCCCCTGTACAGGATAACTGGCCATGCAGAATGAGTGAGATAAGAGAGTAACAATCGTGTTAAACTGATTAAAAAGTCTAAAACTTTATTAAGCACTGCTCAGTTCTATTCTTTTCACATGTACTGTGTTCTGATTGTTGTGTTGCACAAATAAAATGCACTCTTCATGCTTAAATCAGAACAGTACACTATGTTCTGCCCTGACTTTGTCTATAATGCACTTTAACACACTTTGTAGTGGCAGTTTAACACGCTACTACTGCCACCTGGTGGCCATTCAACACCTCACAAACATGAACCCTCTGCCTGAGGGTATGAGATTCACTTTAGCTTTGCTATTATGCAGCATCATTAAGCAGAATAATTACACAGCCTTTTTCTTTTTTCCACAGCAAGGGCATGACGGCTACGAGGCCCGATTTCCAACAAGGTAAGACTTTTAGATATTACTTTTCGAGTCTGGTTAGTAAATACTATCATTAGTATTAGGGAGGTTTTAGATTCTGTTAAATTCGTTTCTGTTTTTGATTTTCCCATTCTATTATGTATTTTTGTTGTGTTAAGTTATCACATAGTTACTACACACGATTATGAATGCAGCAAGCAACAGCTTCTGTCTGCTTGACCTGAAGCTGGAGTGGCCGTATATATTAGAAGGTTGTGGAGCTCTTGGCTAAAATTTGATCAGGTGGGTGGGTGACCAATCAGTGCACCCAAACCCAAGATGGACAGATGGAGATGAAACCTCCTGTTGTTTAAATGGATTTGAAAGTCCTTAGACGTACCCCTTGTAGTTATTTTACTAGAGATAACCCAAGAAAAAGCTCTTCTCGCATAGATGACGAGCAATGTTTCATCAGGTTTATTTTTTATGATCATGGGGCCATACAACTGCAAAAAAAATATTTTTTTAATCATATACAGGGAAAACCTTTATTATGCCTGCTGAAAAGAAAATGACAGCTTGGCACAGCAGAGCTGGTCACCAGCATTACCATTACCCTTATAATGCATACTACAGTACAGTATATAATACAAGGCCTGCATAAGCTGTAGTGCTCTGTTAAGTCAACCAGCACCAAACTAGCTAATTAGCTAATGCTGCGTTTATGACCATATTAAAAACTTTATAGGATACATCAACCTATCTCTTTTTTTTCTCTCTTTGTCTTAAAGTTTATAAGCCATCAACATGCAGTGCAAAATCCTAAAATATAACCAAGAACTGAAAATGAAGTCTTCTTCCAAAAAGTCTTTTCACAGAACACCTCACCATATTGATGCTATGTTGTTTAAAATGCGGAGCATCCTTAGCAAAAAGCCCTTTCTAAGTTACTGCAAAAATGCTAACATGTTAGAACAAGTGAACAAATGTAGAGCTTCCAGAAAAATCAACCCTTTTTACTAATCAGATTTCTATATGT
Organism: Dolichallabes microphthalmus; assembly: GCA_026413445.1. Lineage (NCBI taxonomy): Eukaryota > Metazoa > Chordata > Actinopteri > Siluriformes > Clariidae > Dolichallabes > Dolichallabes microphthalmus. The sequence continues at coordinate 7,124,487 of JAOTQY010000052.1, forward strand.
AGTTTGTTTAAAAAAAAAATACTTTAAGGTGAACACTGACATCATCAGCCTGTGATTTTCTCTGGTGCTTGTACATAATTGTACATGTTACACAAATGATCTCTTTAAGAGGATGTTTGCCAGTTTTTATTTATCAGCTCAAAATGATAAAAAATTATCAAACTACATAAATTCTTGACCATGCATATATTACCTACTAGATGTAACCACAACTTTGTCCGCATGGAATTTAATTGCACACCCATAAGCCCGTTTTGAAAAATGTATGCCATCTGTTGAATTTTGGGATGAACTAAAATTGTTTGCCTTAATATGAAGTGCATGCAATGAAGGTGTAACATCGCGTTTATTAAGTAGATTTCAATTGCACACTCATCAGCGCATATTAAAAAATGTACAACACCATCTGTTAAGATTTGAGATGATGTTTTTCAAGGTCGATTTAAAAGCATGTATAAGGGTGTTTTCCATTTATATTTCAAAGAAGCATATCTTCTCTTCTCGTTAACCGATTGTGATCAAACAAAGCCTATATGTTACCTCAAACTTGGCCAAATACACCAATGAAAACACCATTAAAAATCGCTTAATAGTTTTTGCGTAATGCATGCACAAATAAACAGACAGACAAAAATTCCAACACATGTACCGTACATATATTCAATATACAGCCACACCAATTTTACAGTTTTATTATATGTATAGATAATAAACTGCAGCGTTTTGCAATTTAATAAATGCACCGGTCAGTATTGCGATTTATATTTTTGTGAGATTAATTGTAAAGCACTAGTTTTTTTTATTAAACAAAAACATTCTAATTTTCAACAGATATCTTGTGAATTCTGAGAATCTCTAAGCCTGATGAGAACAATTATCATGAATGCAGCATTAGTCTAAATGGTTGTTTTTTTTCCAGCAGGGTAGAAATGTTTTTGGTCATTTATGGAGAATAATCCCTGACCTTTTTAAAAACACACCAAACTACAGGATCTAAGTTCATATCTCATTCTATGGATTCTATTTCTTTGCTTTATTGTTTGTTTTGTTCTCTCATTCCATTTTGTGTTTGTTTTTGACCCTTGCTTTTGCTTATTCCATGTTGGTCTTTGTATTTTAATCATTATGTATGATGTCAGATTATGAGTTCTGTAGAGGGACAAGAATTGAGCAAAAGCCAGGGAAATAGTCTGAACGTACTGTAAACCCCATGCGTCCTGCCAGAGATCACAAGGAGCTGTGTAATATTGTATATTGTGTATTCAGATTCATTGGTGATTTTGCAGTACAGTTATAATAATACACGCAGATTAAATGAACATCCATGAATAACTGCCGGAGTATTTGTTACAAAGCTTTTGTTTGGTTATTAACAATTGCTAAAACACCAACGAGTGTAGCATTACCTTTCGGTACTTATACAGTAGGAGTGTAATCACAGCTGTACTGCAAAAACACCACGTCAGACAGGATCCCATTCCACTGCCATTAGCTTGAGGATAAAAACATTAAACAGAATGCTAATGATAAGTAAAAGCCATTGGCCACCAATTAGCATTATGCAAATTGTTCCGTGCTAAATGGCGGCTAGCTGCTTTTATTCAATGCCTGCAGCAACGGCTTTGTTAGTTTAACGATGCCGTTAATTTTAATCACCATTTAACACCGATAGCTACAGCTAATTATGCTAAGCATAGTCTTGTGTCATTCACTGAGCTCCTTGTGCTCATCCTGCAGTGTTGCGTTGTTGTTGTTGTGTGTGTATGTGTGTCTGAACCCAACCTGGCAGCCTCTCCCTCTTCTTGTTCCACAGTTCGGAGATCAAATTGATATCGACAGTGTGAAAGGACAGACACACAGACACCATCCGTCCTTCTCCCCTCACTCCCTCACTCGGTTGTTTCCCCCACTCGTCCATCCACCTTTTCACCTACCAAAGAAGAGGAGAAACACTCACCTTCCCCTACCCTCCTATCATACCGCTCATTAGCTCCTATAAATCTCCAATGCAGAACACTCTGGCTTTTTCATTCTCACAACTCTTCAGTGTTGCGGACATCTGGTCTATTTTTAATGATCTCCCTGAAATGGACTCGGTTACATACAGTGTTTATGTAACTCTTGCTTTTCTGTCATGCATATTGAAAGTGCACATTTCTTTGGGTTACAGAAATGGGTCTAAAATCGATAAAAACGTATTGCAGATTATGCTGCAGTAATGTGTGTCTGCTTGACCCTTTACATTTTTACATTTTAAGAAAACGAAGAGCTCCTTTACTTTTTTTGTCAGCTTTTCTAGATACAAAATAGTTTTTAAAAAATTTATATAATCCTCACAGTCATCCAGTGTCTGTTCTTTTTTTATTGCACTTAGCATTTAGGATGTTCTGTGGATGACAGCTCATTCTTTATTTGTGCTCAAATGAGTTTACAAAATCCCTGAAGAATGAATGACAGAAACTGGTAGCACATTGTGTCTTCATATGACTGTCTGTCTCCATATGGGCTGTATTTGAAACAACAAGTAGAATGTCCAAGAGTCTGAGTCGAGTCAGACAGCATCTAAATTCTATCAGTTCCCAAATACCATTACAGACATATCACAGAAGATAAAAATACAGACCTGTCTCTGTACCTGTCTAGCTTCACACATCTAACAAAGACTAACATCGCCATCAGAATCCAAACTGCAATCAATGGCGAAAGCATATTTTTGAACCTCTTGTCATATATTTAAATTTCAATAAAAATGGAAGGGTGGTGGCACAGTGGTTGTGTTGCTTCCTTATAGCTCCATGGTTTGACCTTAAATTCAGGCTACTGTCTCTTTGAGTTCTCAAACATCACAAAAGAATTCTATCATATTGATTGGCTACTTTAAATTGCACAGAAATATAAATTTGTATGTGTGTATGGTGCCCAACAATAGACTGGTGAGACACACACAAAGTGGTTCCTAAAGATAAATAAATGAATAAGCAAGATTTAGTTAGCTTGCGCAGAGTGTTCATTGGTTCTCATGGTTATATTTGTTCTTGATTAATGTGTCCTGTATTTGTCCTACTGTGCTGAAAGTAATCTGTACTGAACGCAAACAATGGCAATAACGGAGCTAATTAAAAGTGGGTCGAAAGATAGGTAGAATGTGCTGTTCTTTTAATTTGATGGTGTAACATGAATGCAGTCAATCTTAACTTTCTAGCAGGTGCTCGAGCCTTCCCTTAGTTCATGTGAGGTGTTGGTATAATTAAAACATTCTTCTTGTCCACAATTCACTGTCTGAGTAACGAATGAAAAATTATGTTATGTGTGTTTTGTTCTCTGTTGTACCGAGTAGCCAAGTAACGAGCTATGCATTTAATACACTGTTCTGATCATTAGCATTTTTTTTATAGTTCTGCCCTTGTCCATATTGAGAGCAATCATTTGCAACTGTTAACCAGATCCTCCACTCTCACTGTGACAGCGTTTGTCATTTCAAGGAATAATAGTTTTTTGTTGTTGTTGATTGAAGCAGCTCATGACTGTTCATGCCTCCCAGCGGAAATGAAGTAAAGTGTTGCACATTACAAAACACTCTGCATCTGAAAAAGTTTTTTTTTTCCCCAGTGGCTGCATCTGTCTCTCTCCCCCCACTGTCCCTCTCACCTCGTCATTTGTCTTTATCTGTGTGTGACAAATCTAAGCACTTTTTTCCTTTTTTTTCCCCCAACTCTGTCCATCTCTGTTTTGGTAAATTTAGACACAAAAGCAGTAAGGGGTCAACGACTGGAAGCTGCCAGTGCTTCTTCTTTCTGCATTAGAATAAAGCCGAGGCATGACTGCCACGTTCTCCTCAGTCCTGGTGCCCAAATGGAAAAGCTCGATCTACTCAGTCTGTCTTTGTGCTTTGGAATGTTAACACTTGGATGTAAAGATCTAAAAAAAATAATAATAATAAAATTAAATGAGTATTCATATTTAAATAAATACATAATTGCAGTAAATCCTCAACATTATACAAATAAAATATATTGTATATATACATGCATGTATTTTGGGGGACACAAAAAACAGTGTATTGTTGCAGCATAACCTCAAATGTATGGTGACTTTCTACTTCGAAAACCTGAATAAAACTCTGTATTGAGACGAGAGCATGGAGTCATTCCTCAAGCTGTCTTTGATTACCTCATGTCTGAACTCACGTCTTCATAGACATGTTTGTTTATTGTTATAGTAATTGTTTAACACTTATATAATAAAGGTTTTCAATGATATGTCATTCAAGTAGTCTTTTTCACAACTCTACATACAGTATGAGTGTGAGTCTGGGAAAACCTGTATGATTTCTACATGGCTGAAAAAAAAAATCTAAATCAGGTTCGGGTCAATTTTTTTTTTTTTTTTTACCTTTTCCCCCTCCGTAGAACACTTTAACACCTTATCCTAAATATCCCACATTTTACTATTTAAAAAAAAAGATATTATAGGTCTCAGTGCCCCGCCAACATGTGAGTCTGTTAATGCTTCAGCTAATGTATTGTTCATACCTCAGACATATATTTTCCTCTTCTGTGGAATATGCTGTTTTTGTCTATGTAAATGAGCAACACCACAGGAAACATCAAAGGGGGATGGTCTCTTCTAATATAAGATCACAATAGAAGGAAAATCAAATTGGCTTTTTTTTTTATAGGCCTGGTCAATACAACAAGGACAAAAAGCAGTGATGGTTTTCTTCTGGGTTTTTTTTGTTGTTTTTTTTAGAGACCCATCTGTTAAAGGTCTCATTACAATAAAGTATAGATATAAGGAAATTGTTCTATCTTGCCTAGGCTTTATCTTCTTTCAAATACTGTATCATTAAGTAAGGATCAGTTTAACAAACAATAGTGAAAATGGTTATTGTACCTAAAGATATCTCAATCTTGCTATGAGTTTCTCATATATTTTGATCAGGTTTTTGAGTACTGATACTGTAGCAATCTCTTGTACGGTATATAATGTAAATGTAATACTGTATACTCTTTCAGAATATAAACTCTAAATACAGTATAATAATCTCATCAGCAAAACATAATCCATATATTTAAATGCAATAGTCTTTAATTTAGGACTTTAGTTCTCAACTTGGTCTTAAAGGAAAATTTGAATGATTACTCAGCTCCCAACATGCCTGATTTAATGAATCAGCTAATTTACAGCCTTTCCTTAATTGAAGTGGGAGATATAGAGCAGGGAAAATGCTAAAATGTGCAGGACAGGTGGTTCTCCAGCACCTGACTTGAGAAGCACTGATCTGGAGAACCATATTTGTAGTTCAGGCCTTGTGTGTTTGTTTATTTATTTATTTATTTATTTATTTATTAGAAATATTTAAAGTAGCACACAGTTACATTAAGTTTTTCACATGGTGAAGAGTTTTCCCGGGCTGACACACTTTATTCACTTTTGCCATGTGACCCCATGATCATTAAACATTTTAACATTTGAATGTAACCCTGATTTTTCCATTACTGTATCTATGGCACATTTTCAAGCATTCTTTATAACCATTCCCAATGACTCATGATTAGTCAAGAATTACGACGGGTCACATATGATTCACTACAGTCCTGCTAGAAGCTGCTATGAATATCATGTGCACCCTCATGATAATGTAATGACACCAGCCACATTGGATAATGAGTAGAAATTCAGTCCAAGTCAGTCTAGTGACATAGTGCACTTTTCAGAGTAGTAGAACACTTTATTTCCAATAACAATATACTACACTTCCATTTGAAGTGATTTGAGGGTCAGCCCTAGACTGTTCAATAAGTGTTTACGTCTTTTAATAAATATGCTAAGATCGATGACTGACTTAAAATATTGGCACTCCTGGATTTACAGTAACTGTTAATTAAAAGAATATTCATAAGAAAGCATCCAAAATGGGGGTATACAAGTTGTTGTTAACTGGTGAGCTAATCTGTAAAAACAGATTGCCTTTTATATGATCCATAACTAAAAAAATTGTCTTGAGGAAGCTGATTGTGACGTTTCATAGGTTCTTTGTAGGTGAATTGGGAAAGGTTATAGATGGTCTGACATTCATTTGACATGGTTAATAGCAGAATTAAAAATAAGTGATTTGTGATTGCATCATACCATTTCAATAGCCAATTCATATGATATATGTCACATGCCTTAATATCATATGAATTGGCTATTGAAATGTTGAACAAGAACTGTCAAGAATTCAGCATGCTCTCATGAACCAATGTGGAATTCACATTCACCCTTACATACTGTAGGAGATTCTCCTGGATGTACAGTGGATGTACAGTATATTGTGTTTTTTTGTTAATCTGTTTGCTAGTTTTCAATTTAAGAACCCAAATGTACTTTTTTTTGCTCATTAACATGCATACTAATAATCCTGTTTGTAATATTGCTAAGATCATTGACTTTTCACTTCAGAAGCAGTTGGCAGGTCCGGACTTGGATTCTTTGTTTTGCAAACCTTTCTTTTTGTTTCCATAAACTTACTGAGTAAATGCCAATTACTAAATAATATGAGTTAAGATGAATACCGAAATGTTGCTTTTTTATCACAATGGTAGTAATAATCATTACACAGACATAATAAATACATTTATACTGTATATTACATACACTGTATGTCAAGATGTAAACTTTAACTAGATGTGAGCCCTTTATTATTAAATAAATTTTTAACATTTTTCTAATTAAGACAAGCTTTCAAACAAGGTTTCTTTTTATTCTTTCAGCATGGGCCCTGAATTTGCTCGCTTTTGAAAGAGCAATAATGACGTAAGTGACTTATTGCCTTTTGCATTCAGCCATGAAAAGTTAAGATTTGATTTTCTTCATGCATCATTACTCTTGGCATTAATTGGATTTACTTTCCCTTCAACTCACATACTGTAATTTGTTTCAATACAGTAAATTGTTGCTACAGTAATTGTTGTCCTCCATCTGAAATAAACTTGTGCAATGTATATAATCTAATATTTAACCAAACATATTATTCAAATGGCAGAGTAAGATGTTGTTGCACAATTGTATTCCTTAAAATACTTATAATTCTCATTGTAACTGCTTATATTGCAAACCAGATATTTCACTGCCCAAATATTATCTATATCAGATTCTACAGTATGTGAATAATAAGTTAAATTCAAGTTTTAGCAATGTTTGGACATCTTTCTTTTTGCAATTTCATTGCATGTCAAATGATTGGCTCTATTTTGACTCAGTGGATCTGCTTTATAGATATTCATACATATAGACACCAGACATTTTGTACATCTCCACATAATGTTCCTCTGTAGAGTGAATAGTCAGTGGTGTGGTTTGTGTTTTTAGACTTGTCCTGACAATGGCCCAACAGCTCCATCCACGAGCAGTAAGCTGGTCAATGCTGAAGACCACATCTCACATCTACAGTCTTCCTTTCAAATCGTTACAGCTTTAAGAAAGAGGCCTCCAAGTAAAACTGCTATAGTTACAGTATGCACATGCCAACATTTCACAGGCTGAAACGGGACTGTATTTACAACACTATAACATGGCACAGATATACTGTTTCCGACTATTACCTTCAAACCACTCTATTATTATTATTATTATTATTATTATTATTATTATTATTATCGCCAATTCCCACCTCAGGTCCGTGTGCACAGAATTTGCATGTTCTCCCCATGCTGGGTTTTCTCCAGGTGCTCGAGTTTCCACCCACAGTCCAAAGACATGCAGATCAGGCTAATTGGTGCTCCCAAATTGCCCATGGTGTGTGAATTATTATTATTATTAGTAGTAGTAGTAGTAGTAGTAGTAGTAATAATAATAATAATAATAATACTTTTTAATTCATTAATATTTTTTAATAAAGAAGAAGAAACATGCAAGAAATTAAAATACCTTCTGTAAATTCATTAGGTATATTTAATCATCATTTCTTCTGGTGATCAAATTTCATTAAAATATTTAGACCCTCATCTAACAGGCCAGGAATTTTCTTTTCAATGCTCTGCTAAAATCTCTTTTCTGTCCTAATGCTTATTCCTTTACATAGTACTAGCAATAATACTGTAGTTGAATACACGCACATATTCAAGACAGCCATGAAATAACAACTTTGGTGCTCTTAGATCCTAAATGGGCTTTAACAAAATTAAGAGAGAGCAATGAATACAACTAGGTTAGCAATACATATGCTGTAAAATCCAGCTGTGCTTGATATTACAAATATTGTGACGATATACAGATGACTATTATCACTTATGACCATAAATGAAACTGTATGAGAAATATGTTCATCACATTTTCATAGCATGATTTACAATTGTACAGTTAAAGGTACACTGCCAGTCCAATGTTTTTGAACATCTGGAATTTATTGACTTTTCTGATGATTAATTGATGATTTTGGCAAAAAATAATAAAGAAATAAAAGAAATGTAAATCTATGTAGAACCTATTAATTGGCCAATTTGAAATTCTAATGGGGTTTGAAAGCAGACTCAATTGGAGGGAAACCCGTTAAGCCTAGAAATGGCTCCAGACGGTGCTGGCATCAATTACACAATATGACGTAACTAGAAATATGTAGTGTGCAGCAAGTGCCTGCTTAGAGTGATGAAGATTTTGGCACTATGATTACATCTTAAGTGTTTTTCCACCTGGTGCTTGGTTAGTGTTTATTATTATTATTATTATTATTATTATTATTATTATCATCATCAAAACAACAAACACACCCGCTTAAACAGGTTGTTTAAAACCTTTGGACTGCCAGTATACATTATGTTTGCATCTTTGTACTGACTAACAGGACAAAATGAAATGAAAAAGTACAGTGTATTGCTACAGTATCTCATATAGTTCTTCCTAAAAGCCTTTCTCCTTTTTTCTTCCTGAATTTCTTTCCCTTTTCTTTCTGAATGCATTTAATATACCAAATGTCTATGCTGTTTTGTGTTTAGAAGTTTATTCAATCATTTTTTTCTTATCCAATTTTCGAGTTCGAGTAGAATTTCGGTGTTCTGCAATTTCTTGCACCTTGTACGTACAATTCTCACTTTCACCTCAAACGCAATATTTCAAACCCACAGTATAATAATTTATAAAAATAAATAAATAACATAAAATTGCTGTGTGTATTTAATGGGTTAAATTTAATCACACATTTTACTTGCCATCCATTGATTAGCCATTTCTTCTGCAGTTATCAGATCATTCACTAATTGAATTTAATGTTAATAATGTTGGAAGTTAAAGGCTTTGAGAATCCTGATGATTAAAGAGCAAACACAAATACTAGCCCTCTAAAAAGAAAAAAAAAAAAAAAAAAAAGGTAAACTCCTTTGCTGCATTGTTGCCAGTGGCGTCACTAGGGTTGGTGTGATCCTGTGTGATAACTCATGGTGTCACCCATTCCACCTGCCCGGGAGTCCTCTGTACCAGATCCTACTGTACATAATCCATTGTAACTACTTTTGTAGTATTACTGTATAAATCACTTCTGGTACATGACTGAATTTAATGACTATAGTAGTGACAAAACTCTACTCATGCTGAACAATAGCAAAATAACAACAAAAAGCATATGTCTGTAGCAAGTGCAGATAAGACCATGTGATTCATTTATTTTTCTTTAATTAAAATCCTTTACATCATTTTCAAGGTTATTAATGAAGTTTAACAAAACCAAAGTTTTTGACAAAAAAAAAAAAAAAAAAACAGCTCACCTGATTTGATGTCATTGTAACTGTGTAATGATAACAACTCTGACTATGGTATGCTGGAATGTTTAAATACTGCACGCAAAATGTTATTGACAGTCATTTTGGTGTTATGGCCTCTGATGTCGACTACTCGATCCACCCCTAGTGATGCCATTGTTTATTCCAGCAGAAACATTACCATGCTAAAGGCTCAGCTACCCAGTCGCCTAACATGAAAAAAGTGACAGGTATCACGTATTAAAAGGGATGTTTGGCTGATACTGGTGCCATTGCTAGAGGCTGGCACAAACACTTTGACTCACAACACACTCAGTACCTGGTCAGGTTTCCAAATCCATGAGTAGATAAATGGAGTTGCACATCATAAAGCATGAGGACATGATGAGGTCATGCCAGCTCTGAATACTAAAATTATTTTGTGCCCGATCAGGGCGAATACTGAATGAGGTCACTGAACACACTCATTTACAGCTTCCAGGCAAGGTAAAGGTGCATGACCCACACCACACAGTGTGATATTTCTTTCATGCTTTTTTTCTTTTGTTTTATTGGACAATATTGTGTCTAGATTTATGACTCATGCCTGGATTGTTGTGTCTAGTAGCTGAAGTTAGTGCATGGTGAGCTCACTTTCAGAATTCAGCACCAGAGGGAGGTAAAGATGTCAAACAAATCATTTATTTATTTATTTTGTACAGTCACTGACCATGTGACACTCAAGAGGGACAGAAATGTATTGGAACCTTCACATAACATTTAATTCCATCCAATTTATATTTTTGTAGATTCCTACTCCATAGCATCATTCAACCACATATTTGCTCACTACACTCAACTACAAAATATCCTTCAGCATAAATCACCATATTTTCACACAAATTCATGGGTATTCAAATGACTGAGATTCTTTTTTTGCCGGATTTCATCTGCAAGACACTCACAAGCTGTAAACAAGAACATCGTCCATCATCCCATGATTATCAATTAATGTTCTCTAGCAATTCCAGCCAACAACTCTGTATGTACCAGTAGAATGCTTCTCTTTGGCAGCAGATATATGATGATCAACTTTTACAATCCAGCAACATTATAATACAGTTTAGGATTTTTAAACTGTTTCATAGAATACAAAAATAATACAGATTGCTGTCTAGTTCAATCTAGGCTAACCTATTTAGAACAGTGATGACATAAGAGGCAAACAAACATGGAACATGTGAAGATTGTAAAGATGATATTTTTCTTTTCTTTCCAACTTTAGTTGGCTTTAGTGTCCAGAGTAAAGAAAGTGTGTTAAATTCCTCTTTTACTTGTCCAAGAATTTGTTAACAAGAGAGAAAATAACATTTTCCCCCAACAGTGTTCACAAGAAAATGAAACTTATATAGTAATTCTCCAGTGTAACAATCAGAACAGTACATTTGTTCAGTAGTTTCTGTCTATTCTATTAAATAACCATAATAATACATTGTCCATAGTCTGTGCAATAAATCACCATGGTGTATTTCTTCCTTCCTTCTATTTCTTTATAAATTTCTCAAAAGTGACAGACAGGCATAAAAAAATGTTATAAACACCCTAACATAACATATCTCAGCTCTGGTCCGTATAGGGTAGCAGACATGTACAGCTTCAGTTATACATGCTCATTATAAAATGCAGGTTTTATAGACTAAAGGACTAAAGTGTCCAGTACTTTGATATGTTCTCAAGCATTTAAATTGATCAAGTTGTTTTTCCCATTTTGGGATTCTTTTGCAGTTCTCATTCAAGATCCAAAATGCAACCTTTTTAAAGAAGACTTTATGTTATGGGTGACTGCACTGTTAAAGATAGATTTGACGTTGCGTTTTGGAATGTACTGACGACAGTTTAAATTAAAATATTAAGTAAGTACCAAAAGAAGTTGTTCGTACAACTGTATTCATCAACCAGGCAAAAATTGCCTCTACAAAAGCAAAAGCAAAAAAAAAAAAAAAACCCACGATATGAATTTAATTAAAGATTTCATTTGTAATAACATGAAGGAGCTGGTCTAAGATTCATGACCCTGTATAATCTGCTACTGTACTTACAAGTAGATGGCTGACTCAAGGCAGCTATGTGTTTCTTTTCTCTTAAATATTTTTAAGCAGCTTGTAAAAGTTTGCCATTTTCCAGTATGTGAAATGTAAAAAGAAGATGAGTTTGCTATTTCAATTAAAAAGAAAATAAATAAATACAAATCAATCTCTGACACACAGTAGGCTCTCTTAATGTATCTTCCTTTAGCAACATAAATCATTGTTAGCAAAATTGTTTATTAGGTCATGATTCCTCATAACTCACAGTCAGTCTCCTTGAAAAAAAAAAAGTCTCTTGATTTTCTTTATAATTTCTTTTTTCCTGGGGAAAATAACGTTGATTGTATCTTTGATTTCAAGATACTACCCAAGATTTATGAAAATATGTGATGTCTTTTATAAATATCCAATGTCTTCACAGTACATACTGTATACTGTAGTTCCTTCAAAATTGTCCCTAGAATAAAATAGGTAGGATTTTAACAAAAATGGTATTACTTGGGATATTCATGATTTGTAACATTCTTCCTAGAAGCAGATGTCCATAAGTGTGTTCATTTGTGATATGCTCATTAAGGGCCACACATTAATACTCTAGGCACTGTCTTTGAAAGGATCCCACACATTTTCTGAAACAGTATAATTTTCATTGCAAAAACCAGCAGATATGAAGGAAAGAGGTCCATGCAGAGCACTCCACATAGATGGCAGTGGTGTGCAGCACTCATTCCCTTTCTCCATCCTCACTGCTTCCTATATGGCAAAGGGAGAACATTTTGCATTCATTAAATAACTTTAAT
>JAOTQY010000052.1:7137186-7152427 GCA_026413445.1 Dolichallabes microphthalmus
AATTATCTTAAATTTTAACGAGAAGTGTAAAAATTTACGAAGTTTAGTGTTTTTTGTTTTTTTTTTACTTTTACTTTTAGTGATAATGAAATGGCTGTTGAAATGGCCACCATGTCCACCTGACTTGACACCTTGTGATTTTTTTGCTATGGGGCTATTTGAAAGGACTGGTCTTTAACCGTTCTCTTCCCACACGCCTAGAGAAACTCAAGCAGAAAATATTTGAGGCGCTGGAGGATGTTACGCAAGATATGCTCCAGCGTGTTTGGCAGGAGCTGGACTACAGACTTAACATGTGCGGTTCGCATATTAAACATTTTTGTCGGTTATAAAATCTGAATATGAAATATGAAAATGTTGTTAGAAGTTTGATAAATATATCTCTTTTATTTTCCAACATGAAGCCTATTTAATTTCATTCGCCTAGGACATGTAATTACTCAGTTATTCATATTTCACATGATGTAAAAAAAAATTGTGACACCCTGTTGCTTGGATATGGATATTTAAAAACATTTTACCTCCTGCAGAATCCATGTCTGAGTCAGAAACATGGGTGATAGAAAAACGTGAAATTGGGGACGGAGAAACTGTGAAACGTGAGAATTGCCCTACAGGCTTGCTATTTGTGGCACTGGGTGGAAAGCTTGGTTTAGCCTTGATGTCTGGGGGTGATTCCTTTGGTGAGATGGGTAGTGGCAGCAAAGAAAAATCATCATCCCACTCAAAACCTGTACCTGCAAACAAAGAGCATAAGGAGCATATATATGAAATGTCCAAATGAAAAATATTGAATACTATATCATTATGAGTGACTTCTTACTTTCTTCTGAAATGTTTCCATCTGAGGAGTCATCAGTGGAATTGCCCTTTTCTTGCTGGTTCGATACTGTGCACTTTGCGCCCTGTGTGTTTGTCTCACCTCCCAGGGAAAAGGCATGTTCGGATAGTTGTCCGGTTGGACTTTCCTAAAGAAGGTACATTTTTATCATTCATTTTTTTTGTTCTCATCAGGGAGGACAAAATACATAAATAGCACTCCCAGTAATGCATTACCAAAATATCAACAAAAGTGTTAGAAATGGTTCAAGAGTTACATTTTGTCTAAAGTGGCCTTAACTTTGACAATGATTTGTGGAAAATCCTTTCACATTACATTAACACTGCTCTTGACAAGGCACAAATGTACAAACCATGTATTACAAAAAACGTTTGTTAGAGTATTGTGTGCAATTTATGTTCACTTAGTAGACAAAATCATGCTTACTTGGTCAAATAAGTAGACAGTAACATCATCAAAGAAGGACACCACCTTCTTCTTGGACTCCAAGTCATTGCCAAGTTTATCGATACACAGGCTGGGCATCTTGAGAACGCTTCTGAGTTTGTGAGCATCACTGCAGTCACTCACAATGATGGGCACTGGTAGGATTTCATCTTCACTCTCCTCACTCTGTTCCTGGATACTGTAGGTGCGCAGTTCCTCATCTGATTCATCACTGTCCTCTGAATCTCTGTCCTCATCATCAGCTTCTCCTTTCTCCACTGGGGACATTCTTCCCTCAAGCAAAGGAGGAGGAGGAGGAGGAGGAGGAGAAGTAGCACGAGTGGAGCTCTTGTGAAACTCAACTCCATATTTTGTGTTACCGTCATGAGTTTCAGGCTTGTCAACAACCATGTCTGTTGAAACATTCTCGTCAGATATAAGTACCTCCACTTTGTCCTGAGCTGATAATGCGACAGAATTAGGGCTTGATGCCACTTCTTCAGTAACTTGATTTTCCTGGTTGACTTCATTTGCATCGATAACGCTATCAGGACCTGTTTCAACATAACTGTCCTCAACTAAATGTGTAGTTGTTGATGGTTCAAAAGCAAAGGTGGTGTCTGTCTCCTCAGTCTTGTGATTTTCTTGCTTGGTATCAGGAAATGGCAAGGCAGTTAGATCAGATAATTGATTCTCGGATGGCACTTCTTGTGGGTCGTCGGAATTCTGGTCAAAGTCTTCCTCTTGGAGAGCGTCATTTATAGGGAATTTACTCTTCTCAGGGGATACAGACAAAATACTTGTTGGTTCAGGAGAACTAGGGGAAACATTTTCATCTTCCTCTGATGGTAGAGTTCTTTGTGTCCCTTCCTGAATATCATTATGCAAAAATTCACTTTTTTCTTCTGTTTCCAGAACATTTGACTTTTCTTGGTCTTGTTCTACCACTGGTTTTGGTAATGTTTTTTGGTCTATGGCTTGCATTCCTTCCTCCTCCTTTCTTTCAAAATCATCCTTACCTTTCTCTCTGCCTTCATCCTTCTCTTTTCCTGCATCTGTATCAGAAAAGTAAGCAGAATCTCTATATGGGGTTTTCTCACTTAGTACAGTAAGCTTTTCACAGCTCTGGGATGTTTTCATGATGTCTTCCTCCTCCACATCCTCCACATTCTCTTGTTGTGTGTCAGACCCATCTCTTCCTTTTTCTTCTACAACTGGGCTTAAATCAATGACTGACATCCCAAGTGGTTGTATAAAGCTTTTGGTGTCTTGTGGTTCAAGGGGTTCTTTGAGGACAAATTCAGGAGACTCGTTATTCTCTGTGTCATAGCCACTATCCACAGTTCTAGGGGAATTTGAAGGATGGAGAGAGGCTGGGCTTAGAGTCTCAATGGAGCCTGCAGTTGATGGCAGATCTATGGAATCCATGGAGTCAGGTGTACCAACTTGCTTTTGCATTGACTTGAATGAAGGGGAGCTGTAGTCAGTTGTCTCAGCATAGTCTCCTGCGAAGTCCCCAAAAATCCCAGAGGTGATATCTGTTATGTCATCATCACTACAATTATCAATATCCACTGGGCTGGTGCTGGGATGTCCATGTTCCACACCACTGTCCACCATCCTGCTTCTGTCTGATTCAGGCTCTGTGGAAGAATCCTCAGGAACTGGTTTCTCCACTTGTTCGGTTAAGGTTAAAACTTCTGATTTAATGTTGATTTGACTTATATCTTCTTGTTCAGTACTGTCTTGTGTATAAACGCCTTCTTTGACCCCAGTGTCAACATATTCTGTATGTTCAGCCTGTTTTAAACTGTCTTTTGTTGTCTCTGATTTGGAAATTAACTGGGCAGTAGGTAAGTCAGCTTGGCTTACTTGTGTGTTCCTGCTGGGTATGCCTGTGGTTTTGTCTGGAATATTGTCATTCATGAAACTATTTCGTATTAATGACCCTGTAAGTGGATCTACAAAATGGGAGTTGCTCAAAGCCTGACAACAAGGTACGGGGTACACCTCTGCTTCTCTGGGTTCATGAAATTGATGAATATATGAGCTGCAGTCTGCCGAGGATGCTGATGCTTGTCTCCCATGCACAGGGCATGTGTTGCTTTTGGGTCTGCCTTCCATGTAATTAAGCATTTTACTTGAGCGGTATGGGAGACTATGGCTCTCTGGCCATGCATCCTCAACATCGGTCATTGGCATAGTGTAATGAAAGTCTGCATAAGCATCTTGTTTTGATGACTGTTTTGCTGAGTGATTGGTAGACCTGCCCATTGCCTGTCTTTCAATGAATAGATCCTCTTCCTCTTCTGATTCACTGTCATCTTGCCCCATAAACACAGCTCCCCCTGATTCAATGTCAATACAAACCGAGTGCTTCCCTGGCATGATCTTTCTTAGAGAACCCATCATGTCATAATATCCTCCAGTTACATTCTTCCCAATTACGGACCCTTGGCTGCTCTCTAGGTAAGGGTCAACATAGCCCTTTGGGGGGCTGACAAGAGAGGGTGAGATCCCTAAGGGTTCCTCTAGCTCACCTAGTGCTCGTCTTAGGCTTCGAGACCCCCAGCTCTCCCTCATGGGTTCTGATGGGACTCCAATAAGATAGTGGTCCATACCCAGGGATGGTGAATTTTCATAGTAATAGCCTCCGTCCCTGTCTTTGTATGATACATAATGACCTGACTCCCAAGGCCTAAGTGGACTGGAATCAGATACCTGACCTAGAAGGGGCTCCATAGTTAGGGACATGGTTGGACTGCTATCAGAGTCATAAGCACTGCTTTTGAGGATGTCAGCTGACCAATATGTTTCAATTGGCTTGCTTTTAGAAGGACAGTTCATACAATCCCCTGAGTCTCCACTACCAGTGAGAAAGCTGCCGTTGCTGCCCCCAAATTCAGGGCTATATGTACACATTGTGTATTCCATGTCAATATTGCATTCTACTGGCTCTTCAATACGAATGTAATACTCACTATTCACTGATGGACTATGTGCACTTAAAACTGGAACAACACCTCGAGTGTGTAACTGCTTGGGGTCATAGAACTGAGGAGAGACCCCTAAGGTGAGTCCATCAATTCCACATCCGCCAACCATACCGCCTGGAGGGTAATAGACCTCCTGGCAATGGGGATTCCCTTGACCTAATGTTCCAGTAGTGGATGAGGATGGATAGGGTTGTTTGGCTCTTGCTTGTTCCCATTTGTATTCAAAGTTTAGACCATGACTGGTCTCAGTAATTGTGAGAATGTCATCTCCTGACTCGGACTGGTAGCCATCACCAGCTGAAAATTGCTCCAGTAAGGGAAATGAGGATTGTGGCATTTCCAGGTTCAGAGGCCCAGCCCCATGCAGACTACCATGAGTCATGTTAGGTCTCATTGAATTCCAGCGTCTCTCAAAATCTTCTTCAGCCTCACTGGCACCTTTGGCACACAGGTAACTGAGCAGTAGATGAACTTCCTCAGCATTAGGCCTCTGGTCGGGCTGAAGCCAACAGAACTGCATCACTTCATACCTAATAAAGGTTACATAAACCAAATTATAGACAGTCGGTGTAAATAAATTACACTGTTATGAATTAATGTGTGTTCACTTGATTTGTTATTGCGTCCTAATGAGGAACATGTGCATGTTGCATGTATTAGTTAAAACACTCACCAGCGATCAGAAAGGGGAAACTGGAGCAGTGGCTTTGGCAGTTTAAGTTGTTGGTCCTTCACAGCATAGCTTAGGACCTGCCGATCAGAGTAGTGTCGATAAGGCTGGTTCCCCAACTCGAACAGCTCCCAGATTGTTACTCCAAGAGACCTGAGATGCATAAAAGTAAGAACCATGAAAGTACTTCTGACAAGGTCAGAACCATCTGTGCCCAGAGGCCTAAGAGAATATAAATAGGTTTCTGATTTCTGAATCCAACTGTGCAATCACAGGCACATGTGAGCTTATGTATAGGGTAGCTAGTGCTCTCCTTTCAGAATGTCAAATTGTACTGTGATGGGCTGCTAAAATAAATATAGTGGCGTTATGTATTCCAAGTAAACATATTGGACTTTGCAGATAATAGAACTATCTAGGAGGCAGGGACTACCAGTGACGATATTACTGGAAAATAGAGCAAAAATCCCATTACAACGGGACAGACATCAAGAATCCAGCATCAATCAGCACAGGAACACACCTTGCATGAGATGTCAAACACACTCTCACACTGATTTACACCTAGGGGCATTTTAGCATACCAATCAAACCATCTGTTAACAACCTCAGACTGTTTTTGAAGAAAGGAAAAAGATAAACCTAGGAAAATCAAGTGGGTCCATGGAAGCAGATGCAAAACTGAGGACATTGCTTTTCACGACACCAGGGCACTCCTGCCCCCAACAACCCACTTCCTTAATGTTTACTTGCAATGCTTTTTCTTTCAAAAAGTTTTAATTTAAGATTTTTAATGGTTTAACTTTTTGTTACTGCACTTTGTCTATGTTGTAAATGTGTTGTGTCAAGTAAAATTCTCTAGTCTAAGCTTCTGTGATCCATGCAATATACAATTTTATTAATACACATACAAAAAACACGTACTGTAAGCGTAGAATGTGACTTATTAGTTAACTCTTACCAAATATTGCTTTGTTTTGTTTGGTCTGCCACCAGGAGGTTTCCATGAACTTCATCAACCAGTTCAGGGGCAATCCAGCGTAATGGTACCCAGGACTGATCTGCTGTCACAAAATAATCATCCTGTGGAGTATAAACAAATACAAATACAGGACTGGGAATAAATTAAATGCATTCTGAATAGTGTTTTTCATATACAAGAAGAAAAAAAAGGTTCACACAATATCTGGTTGATGAGCAGGAGATTTTAGGTTTAATGTGGGTGTGGGCAAGTTATAGTTTCTGATATAAAGCTTAACAAATAGTAACCAGATCTGTGTGTAATGCCTGGTCAGAGTCAGAGTCAAGCTATTACAGTAGAACCAACTCAATTTATTGGAATATATTTAGGGCAGATCCAAACAGAAATAATAAATGTTTGAGTGGGACTAAAGGAAAACTCCCATGGACCGTACATCTATCCATTATCAACTTGACTGAAGTATCTTAGATTAAGGAACTGTGAAAGCCAGAAGTCAGAGACCCACTGACAATGCTGGCATTTCTACTTCTGCTACCAAGTGCATATTGTAGGGTTCCTATTAAAATAAATAAATAAATAAATAAATAAAAAAGCCGCTACCACGTCTGTTTAAAACCGCTTGGGTGTTCAAATGTGGACTTAATTAATAATATTGATAAAAGCAAAAACTGACTGATATTTACAGAAGACTTCAAGCACAGTGTGGTGATGTTACTCTTACCTGAAGTAAAACATTTGAATTTGAGTGAAACGCCTAATTCTTAAAGATTTATGGATAACTTGTCACTGTATCTGTATAGCTGTATCTATCTCTCACCATTTACAAGCACATTACCGGAACTCAGCTGGAAGACATTGTTGATCCTGATAATGCTCCAAACCATTTCCAAGTGTTTGGGCCATTAAAGGAGTTCCTGGGAGGCCAGTGTTCCAGATGTGAAGCAGGCAGTCTGATCGTGGCTCTGGAGTATTAAGAAAACTTTCTACTTTGATGGTATCCAAGCCCTAGTGCAATGCTGGGATAAGTGTGTTAATCTATCAGCGAATTATATTAAGAAATAAAGGGAGTTTTTAATTCTCATAACTGTATTCTATTAATCTGCATAATCAGAAGGCCTGGTTTGACTTGAACACCCCTTATAGATACAGATAGATATATTTGGTGCACTAAGCAAATACAAGTACAGCTTGTGTTATTGTGCACCCATTAGAGGCAACGGAACAGAGTGGAGGTGCGGCAACAAATCAGCACATTGATACTGATATCCATAATACATCGATCAACTACTTTTTGTCACTTTCAAGTACATTTAAAAAAAAATTTACATTATAAGATGTACCTAGAAATCTAAAAAAAAAAAAAAAAAAACATAGATAAGCAAGGTATGTAAACCAGTGACACACATACCTTATACTTGGTGTGTGACAGGCCATAATCACCAATCTTGACCGTAACATCTGATGTCAGAAGGCAGTTCCTTAAAGCCAAATCACTGTTCAAAATCAAATACACAGATAAAAACCATGACCCTGAAATGATAATACATATTAACTGCCAATGTAAGAGATTTATATTATTATCAATAATAGATATATATATTTAGAAAATAATCATGTCTCCATGAAGATAAGTGGTAACCCCCGGCAACAAAATCACTGATGCTGGAGTAGCAGAGGCACACTCAGGCAGCATCAGGATATTGTTACAGGAAGTTTCCAAGTAAATATAATTCTTGTGCAAGGTGCTAACCCTTACGCCACTGTGCCACCAGTTTTCCTCTACATTTTACTTTAATAAAAAAATTAAAAGCACGAAATATATGGTTCTCAATTAAATATAGTTTTTCTAAACTTTAGGGTCCTTCATTGAGGAAATTCTCCATCTTTTTATCCAAGGCTTTGAGCAAACCCATGTCTGCGTTGGCAAACCATTTCCAGGAGTTGGCAAAATTTTGAAACGAGACATTGATCAACCTAAATCATCCTATGAACTCAAGTGTTTCCTGATTCCTAATGTCTCCATACTGGCAGGTCACCTGTGGCTGTAGTCATGTTTGTGGAGATGCAGAAGGCCGGAAGCGATCTGACAAGCCATTCGTTGAAGGAGCAGTGGATCAGGAGCGACAGAGTCCGCTGCTCTGCAGCTGCGCAGATAACCCTTGACATCACCCTGTTACCATGGAGAGAAGACACACAGAAAACAACATGTAAAAAAATGGTAGCATATCCAGGCACTGGTATGCATAAAAAAATACAAAGACGTTAATATTTGCGATGATGTAAGAATGTTGTATTTGATTGAGCCACCAGAGGGCAATGACTTTACACCAAACGTTCAGAAAAGGTTTTAGAGCATGAATTTACTTAAAGATAATTGAATATATAAATGTCTATGTATTTTTATATTTCCATAGCATACAGGACCGGTCAAATGCTTGGACACACCTACTGTACTAATTCAATGTTTTTTGCTTAGTGATTTATTTTCTACATTCTAGATCAATACTGGAGATTTCGAACCATATTGTGAAATAACACATATGGCATTAGATAATTAAGTAACAACAACAGTCAGCCGTTATTTTAAGACACAGAGGTCAGCTGTTTTGGAACAGTTCTTGCAAGAACAGTATTGTCAAGTGCATTTGCACAAACCATGATGCAACTGGCTCTTATGGAGACCATCCAGGGGAAGCAAGAACAAAACCTACCTTTGAGTTACCAGCCTCAGAAATCAATTAACAGCAGTTATGAAGGCCTTACAGAGCATATAAAGCGGCCTATCAGCTGTTTAAGGGGGATTATTTTGGATGCCTTCAGCATTGTTTTACAGTGTAGAAAAAAAAATCATGGAAGTAGAAATTGGTTCCAAACATTTGACTGATAGTGTAATGAATAGAAATGCATTATAACAAACAAATAAATATATAAATACAATTTTGAGAGAGGTTACAGACTTTAGTAGTATAACTTCCCCCACAGACATGGCTGCTGGTAACAATGTGTGACATGTTGAGAATTATTATTATTATTATTATTATTATTATTATTATTAATTTGTCTAGATTCCATTTTATCCTAGTCAGAGATATAGCTTTTTATTTATTTATTTGTTTGTTTATATTCTTATCTATCTATCTATCTATCTATCTATCTATCTATCTATCTATCTATCTATCTATTGTTTCTGTAATCATTTTATACAGGTCAGGATTAAAGCTTTATGTATACATTTTTCCGTTTGTCATTTTTTATTCTTCATATCTATATTTGCAAATCCCTGATTTTCCAGGCTACCGATAAATGTACGTTACATGGCTACAAGGCTAAAGTGAGTGTTTTTTAAATCATAAATACTTAACTCTCTAACCGTAGTTCAGATTTATCTGCCGTTTGATTATTCCAGAGTCTTTTCTACAGACTGCTGGATCTCAAATACCCACCAAAGGACAGAACTCCATGATCAGCAGGTAGGGCGCGACCTCCGTGCACTGAGCCAAACACTGCACTAGAGCAGGATGCTGCAGAGACCTGAGACATGAGAGAATATAAGTCACAGAGTGAGAACACTATTTTAATGCAAAGAAAGGGAACAGCAAAGGAAAACGATCATATCTGCAAAACTGTTCTTTTTAAAAAATTTATCCCTAATATAGTCGCATCTAATTCCCCCCATCACTAGGGGGTTCCCACATTAAGGATACTCCTGCCAGTCAGTCAGGGAGGGATGAAGAATATCACTTGTTTCCTCTGAACCACATTGTGCCAGCTTGGAGGCGGCGTAACACACTCGGAGGACAGCGCTATCCAGCATGGGAGAGCTCATGATCAGCTGTAGAGCTGTGAATAATATGAGAGCCCTAAGCACCTCCTATTCCACCCAGCTGAGAGAGCTCGGCCAATCAGATCTCTCTAGGACCCCCGGCTGCGAGAGGTTACAGCATCACTCGGGAATCGAACTAGTGATCTCCACATGATAGGGAATGCGCTTTACCACTGCGCCATTCGGGGGCGCAAAACTCTTCCTGATCAAAAGTGATTTCAAGACACATGTCTAAACATAAATCTCTATGTCGAGAGTGGAATGATTAGCTTTACCTGTAAGGCTGTGCTTCCTCCAAGAAATGCATCTGTTCCTGAATACCGGCATTCGTCTTGAGCTCCTTCACCACCACCTGAGTACTGCTGAGACCAGAGGTCACCTCCCCCAACAACACCTGTAGACACACGGTACATACACACAGACATATGCAGGAACACACACACACACACACACACACACACACACACACACACACACACACAAACATGCCAACACACAAGAAATAGACAACACATATAACAACAGATACAAAAAGAGGAGATAAACACAGAGCACACACACACAAACACACACACAAACACACACACACACATTTAAATGAACAAGAGGGGCAAAATAAAAAAAAAAAATTCTTTTGCAAATTACCTTAATAAGGACAGAAAAACAGGATGTGTGAAAACACAAACAAACACATATACACAAGACGTAGGACATGAATGATCATGCAGAAAAGACAAGGATACACACACACACACCCACACACACACACACGCACGCACATACATGGACATACCCAGTCAATGGAACAAATTGAGGTAGTGTAAATGTATATGCATTTATGTGTGTAGAAAGACAGAAACAGAGAAAGAGAAAGAGAGAGAATGAGAATGAAATCATTAGGCACACTGTATATAAAAACTAGTATTCCAATTTTTGCACATTAGAAGTATGTAGATTCATATGTAGATAACACTATATACAAGAGTTCTTCATAACACATTCATAAGCAGTGCAGAAATCCTTTTCATAAAAGCAATGGTGAAAAGTTTATCTAAGGCTTATGTGAAAACTCCAAAGTAGGATGTTGTCTTTATATGAAAGAAATACGACAACAGTAATAAAAAATAACTGTATGATACCGTAAGCCTCTTTTATTCTTATCTTGCATTTTATCAGTCTGTCTTTATTTAGAGCACATTCCAGACAAATTGTTAAAGGTGTACATAGCCGGGGTTTTCAGATCACAGCAAAATTACAATTTGCATGTCAAAATCCACAATCCAAAAATTTTTGGAATTACTCTTTGTTTTCGCAGCTGTTTGATGCACAGACATTTGTAATTTACGTACAAAATGTATAATATGCCTTCATCTAATCATCAGCTACAGACATAACCTGCGCCTTAATCCCTCCTTTCCCCTTTTCTAATCTTTGAAATATATCTTCCAGATGTTGTTCTGTACATTGTAGATATACTGTAACATCTGCACCTACATTTTCCTTCAGTGCTCCCCAGCCTACAGTACGTTTGTAAAAATGAATTAGATTTTGTATCAGTCCAAACAATGTTCACTCAAGGACTTGTTTTTCCACCCACAATCTCGCTTTAAAACCAGCCCACATAGTCCCTTATAACCCATGTCCCATCATGTTACATACTGTATAGCCACTTATATATGATCAGAAGGATCCATGTTGGCACATGGGCTTTGTCGATATGTAAAGTGTATTAGAATGGCAAAATTATATCATTCTAGAGGAGTATTTTGTAAACACAAACAAATGTTAAAATACTTACAGATACAACAGATCTCAAACAGATAATGATAAATGAGACTTATCCTGTTTTCTTTCTTTCATGTAAAGGCAGTGTGCTTTCAGTGCTTATGTATTGTATGTGGTTCTAAACATCTAGTGAAGCTACCCGTCGTACTGTATAACGTGCTAATATAGGTTTGCAATTAAAAAGAAAGCTTAAACAGTCTTTAAAAACCCAAACTGAACACCTGACATAGTCAAGTCTGTGTTTATTCCCTAGAGCAGAGTAGAGTGGCAGTAAAGGGTTGATTTGTGTACCTACAGTATAGTACAGCAGGCAAACGATATAACTAATAAACAGTAAATAACGCTTACCTTGCCGAACCATCCATGGCCAATCTCTTTAATGTACAGCAAACTGTGGCGTGATGCATCTGCTGATTTCAGGAGTTGGACTGCAGATCCGACAATAACATGCAACTTAATATTAGCAAAAATTAAATAGAGACAAGTAAAAGGTAAAAAAAAGTATAATAATATATTCTAATTTGGAAATTACCAAATGTCTGTCATTAGTGATGTGCACAATCCTGGATGAAGGTTAAAAAAAAAAAAAAACTTTTTCCTTAAACCTTTATCAGCCTCCAAAAATGCGACCCAAACAAGACATTCTCTTTATTTGTAAGACACTTGAACTATACAATGCAGAACTGAAGCGAGTGCAGATAGGAGAAAGTCCTCCTGTTAAGTTGAGCTGATTAAATGCCATGGCTCCAAAATGCTGCGACTGAAGGCTTACTGCTGTGTCGACTCAATGCACATCTTTATCCTTTCCCAATCAACCAGTGCCATCTAATTCAGCAGCCCTAGCACTAGTAACATAACAATATCTCTGTCTCTCCCTCACTTTTACTAGACAGATGTATCTTTGTGAAAGTGTGACGTGTCGTCTTTGTGACATCCATATTTTACGCCCATGTCATGTTCCAGTGAGCAGTCGTCAGTCATTCCGCGTTTTCGGTGGAGAATCGGGGTCTTTGTCCTGCCTCTGCCACCGCTTGGTACCCTCGAGAGCAAGGGAGACACTTGGAGTATTGTTTTCAAAGCTATTAGGCTCAGATGGCTTCAGCATTCTTGATGAGGGCGGGGCGATGTTGCCCTTGTGCCCTCTGGCATGTCTGGATGAGGACATGAAGAAGTGCCTCAACGAAGAAGAATAGTAACTTGTGTGACAGCATAGGAAAAGATAGCTACTGAGTAACTTATTGGTGACAGAAGTGCCTTTTATTAAACTATAGTCAGGAATCGATGATGACATTTTTCATTGATGCAATTTTGTACATGTATTATGGTTTATTATGTGTTGTGTTCAAGGCCTGTCTACGCCTGTGAGGACCAAAAGTCAGCCAGTCTGGCCCGATACCACAGAAAAGCAGCACAAACTGCCAAACAAAGCCTGAAAGGTATCAGCTTACCCAGTGAATCACAGCCCATGACGCAAGGGCTCAGCAGGCAAGGAGCCCAAACCCACCGCTTCCAAATTCTATAAATCCCAATTCCTTCAAGCACCATGGGACAAACAAGCCTGTTCCATGAAGACCCCGCCCCGTAATCTAGATTTCCCAAAGGATCCACTGCAAGTTCTGGTGCCAGATACCAGGCACACCTGAATCCTAGATGGTTTTGACGTTCATGGTTCTAAAGCTATGGCTGATATATGCTCTTTTAATTTAGAGAACATTTTGAGAACATTTTGAAAACTTTATTAACTGTGTCTGTTGTACAACACCAACAAGTGGTAGTCCAAGTGCTGAAGAAACAGATAGGTCTTGAGTTTCTACACACAATGTTTGCTGAACCAGAACACAACCTCATCTTTGATGTGTAAGGACAGAACATCATCTCTGTAGAATGATAATCAAGTCAAGGTTAGAATGCAAATTAAGACATTTCCATGCCGGTTTAGTAAAATATACTGTACACCAAAATTCAAACACACCAACAAGATCCCAAGAACGCAACACGTACATAATCATACAGGACAATTTAGGACCTTGGAGAAAGAACAGTTCTCCAGATTAATGGATTATTTGATCTGCTTTTGGCCTTGATCCTGTCTACAGGAAGCACAGTGAGAACAAATCATGACCTACAGGATCAGACCGAGTGTGTAACCTTATTAAACATTAAATATCTCTATCTAAAAAATATCGTTTTTTATATAATCTAGGGACATTCAAAACATACTGTTCAAATATCAAATGATTATGAATGGTTTGGACATGTTTTGGAAGGCTGTTCTCCCTGCCATTAGATAACATTATTCTGTTTTAATTATAATGGAAAACCATTTTCTCATCTTCTATCTTTTTTTTTTTTTTTTTGCAAAAAGAACAAAAAAACATCGCATCTTGAATGTAGAGGAGTTCACACCCCTGTGTTGTGAAATAACACACAGGTCTATTAAACAATAATAAGCATTACACAACAGCATGTGTTATTAATATTAATGCATTGCTGGAAGGACCTTTCAGCTCGGAGTGAACGGTTAAGTGGGTGTAACCACAAACGAGGTAGTGTGACTCTTCTGGTGTATATAGATGACCATTAAATGGTTTGACATGTACTACAATGCAAAGAGTAAATTAATTGGACAAGTCTAACCACACTAATTAAGAGAAACACACACACACACACACACACACACACACACAGATTTGACCCATTTGTCTTACTATTCTTGTAAGGACCTTAAATTTGCATCATTAATAATTCAGCTAATTTATACTAAGCCCAAACTTAAATCTATCCGTAACTTCTTATAAAATTTCATATTTTAAGATAAAAAAGAGAAATGGAAATATCCCGTCAGATGCTATCTAAAGCTGTAGTGTTCGACTTTGAGTGTCTGTAGATTCTAAACATAAGGCCAATGTCTAGGGATGTGTGTGCACCGTGTTCCCTAAAGTATACAGCTGTGATAGGGTGTGTACTTAAGGAAACTCACCCACACACAGACACAGACACACCCGTTTCTCTTTTTCAGTTACTTTCAAAAAACAAAACAAAAAAAACCCCACAATATTTCTTGGCCCTATCAGGGTAAATTGAAGGAAACTGATGAAACTAATGTTCATGAGTTCACAGGTTACAAATCAGTTCTGCAGTCTCTACCAGAGTGACATCATCATAACCACTCCTTACATGGCATCATTGTTCCAGCAATTTTCATAAAACAAGCACACATTCCATATGTTCTAAATATCATCTGGAAAATCTTGTCTAGGGAGCTCACAGGAAACAATCTGTCTATGCAGCAGTTATTATCCAAATACACTTTCAACGCATTACATGCTTCCATCCAGTATTCTTGTATGAATATTACGAAATCGCAGTTATAGGGAAACCGAAACAAGCATAAGCTTCATCATCGTTTGTTTTAAAAGGCTGCTTCTGTCAACTTCTTCTGATCATCAGAACATCAGACTTGTTTTATTTCTAACCTTGACAGTCACCTGTAAGCTAATGATGCAAACACAAGACCCTTATACTCGCCACCACTTTATCGATCATCCAGATTTGGTTATCATAATCCATAATATGACTGTTTTCTATGTACAATACAGGCCAAAAGTTTGGACACACCTTCTCATCTATCGGTCAATGTGTTTTCATGACCATTTACATTGGTAGATTCTCACTGAAGGCATCAAAACTATGAATGAACACATGTGGAGTTATGTAC
>JAOTQY010000052.1:7185078-7196447 GCA_026413445.1 Dolichallabes microphthalmus
TTTTTGTTAGTTCTTTTGTTTGTGTGCCTTTTGGATTATCAAAGCAAATAAAAGGGTATTTAACCTGCACCTGCGTTCCTGTGTGTGCTTGCCGACATGACAGTGTTAAACACAACACATTATACCATTATATTTTACATCCAAAATAAAATCACCCAAAATAAAGTCAAGATTTTCTAATCATTCCTCTAGATGGCTTGTCTATATGGGAATGAAATGTGATTTCTCCAGGACCATGGTGCATCAGTCAAAAGACTACATATGTGCAAATAACAGTATTCCACAACATTGTGAGATAGGTGCAGGAAAATACTGTAAATACACAGAACAACAAACACAGACAACAACAGTACAGTGATGTGCAGGAATGCTATAGTCCACTGGACTGTAATCTATTTGCAGCCCAAACCTGGATGCGGTGCAGCTCCCAAGCCAGGATAAAATTGGTTGTTAAAAGTTGGGTGCAGATCGCATGGCTGTGTTAACCACTCGACAGGAACACCCAAAAGACCAACAACAACAATAGCAGTATTTGGAGCAATTAAAAAAATATATATATATATCATGTGTGCTATTAAAGAAAGTACAAGTTATTATAACAGCTGGATGTTAAGAACAGTAATAGTTAATAAGAAAAAACATATATAAAATTGCTGCAACCTACATCATCATTAAAAAACAGACTGACTATTCAGTTACAACACTGACTGCAAAGTATTTGCATAGTATATGACATAAACACATAAGTGAAAATAAGCCCATATTTAGCACTTTCAGCAAAGAAACCAACACTTTCATCTTAAACAACACTTTGTCTCCCTAGTAACTGCTTCCAGGTTGGTCTGAATTGCCCCTGAACTGTCCACATTGTGTGTCTTTCATTACTGCCAGTTAACATACAGTAAGTGTGAACTTCCACCAATCTCTGACAGATGATTTCCAAATCATAAGGCTGAATCCCGGATCCCTCTCCAACCCCAGAACAAGGGAACTACCTGGTGTGTGGACAGAGGCGCCGCTCGGCAACATGCAAGGTAAGCGACTGGTTGGGTCCCTAGACCAGTGGGGGACCCCTGAGGGCTGATAAATTGTAATCTACAGCTGTGACATTGTGAGGGTTATCAGATTATTTATAAGAAAAAATGGTTGGATAACTCCCTTACCTATCAGACTCTTGAATTCCCATTGTGTGTGGAACAAGGGATATTAGACTATTTTATTGTACATTTATGGGATGACCAGCCCAGAACAGAAGATCTACAAGACTATCCACCACATCCATGGTTTATTCTCCATGCATTTTGGCTACATAGTCCATGTTTGTCACAGTTTTTATGCTGAATGCCCTTCCTGACACATCCCTCCCATTTTATCTGGGCTTGGGACCAGGTCTGGACTGGGACCAAAAAACGGATTGGGTGCATGTCCAGATCATGCGACGGGGGGGGGGGGGGGGGTGTTTAGGGAGATGCGCCGCGCGTGTCCAGATCATGCGTGCCAATGGCTCAATGTCCTTTAAGACAGTCAACCAATGGGCCGCGATTCGCGTCTGATACTCTACCGTTGTGGTAATAGATAAATTGGCCTAATAAACTTTTTTTACAAAAATTTATAAAATAAAAATTATGACTGACAGCTCCGGCCCAAAAATGTGCCTCAGCCCACCGGGCATTGTCCGGTATGCACTATGGCCAGTCCAGGCCTGCTTGGGACCGGCACTGCTTCCAGTAGCTGGGGTTTGGACATTGGTTGGGAATTGAACCCGGGTCTTCCTCATGGCCATCCAAGAAACCTACCACTGAGCCACCAATGGAATTTGAAACTACTTTCACCTGTGTATATAAAACACTAGAGAGTTTAGCAGATGTGTTGAAAGGGTATAACCCATCTCTAGTACATCAGATAAAACAGGCCTACTGTTACTCCTGAGGCTCACTTACGGCTCAGAGGGTAAAAGTTTTTTCTTAGACTGCCTGGAAACACCACATTCCATTATAAATGTTCTATACTGTAGCTCTATGGATGGTTTTTAATCAGGTTAAATGTGTACTTTCTTAGTCTGACCTATTTATAGCTACTGGGACTTACTCATGATTTGTCATTAACATAGGTAAAAGCTGATTCAAGTGCTTTATTATAAATACTTTGTTTAAGTGTTTGTTTTTGTAATGCTCATAATGCTTATTTACATAATTTATAATTTATTTTGCATAATTTAACGTGATTCAACTTATCAAAAACATTTCTTATAATAATTATTCATACAATAAATATTTTTATGGTGATGTTTAATCATACCCGAAAGCTCTGTGCTTTTGAAATGACATCAGCAGTGCAGGTGCTGCAAAATGAAATAGTAATTCCTTCTTGGACATGGAACGTTACAAAGACACCTCTCTGGCTTGAAGTGTAGACATATGGCATGCAATAAGTAGGCATTTGAACAGATTTAGCGTTCTGGGCATCAATTATACCTCAAGCCAAACTCCCCTTGTATTAACAATCTGTTCTCTCAGCATCTCTTCCACATACAGTATGTGAGCATGCCTACGTACGTGTGTGCATGTTTGTTCGAGAAGGGAGAGGTGATGGGGCTTTTTGTCTAAACCCCTATGTTTTTTATTAGGATGGTGTCACTTTGTAGAAGTTAGGAATAAGTAGCACACGAGACAATATCCCTGACCAAATGAATGCATGATGTGCGAGAAATGGAGGCAGAAAGAGCCACATCAAGGCTTGAAAGAATTAATTATTTGTCATGGGACCAGAATTGTATTTTGTATATGTGATTAGGTTCAGTGTTAAAGCTATGACTCAGTAGTTTTGTTCAGCTGCCTGAGGCTGCAATGTACTGACTGGGACAAAGTAATCAAGTGTCCACAGTCTATGAAAGTACATGCAAACATTATCATTACCACAAATATACAGAGTTGAGAAATATGCAATTATGAACTTTTTGTATTTTCCAAAGGCGCAGACTAAAAAACAAAAAAATCATAGTTTGTTCAATGCAAAATAATACGAGCCAAAACATGAAAATTGTTGCTTACAGCTTTTCTTTTTCCTTGTCCCTGTGCTGTTGGATAAGTTATGGAGTGGCTGCACGATATCTACTAAAATGGATTCTTACTGTTAAAAACTCAAAACTGAAGTTAGTACAGAACGTTTCTGTTGTCACTTAATTTATCTAGATACTGTATCTATGATCAAGATTTCGTCATCAAAACATGGGTTATTTAAATAAACATTTGTTAAATATTTGATTGATGGAAGATGTAAATGCTAAAATATTCATGATAAAATATGACCAGGAGGCATAAGGAGAGAGAGAGAGAGAGAGAGAGAGAGAGAGAGAGAGAGAGAGGGAGAGGCATTGGCATGTTTTTCTCCAGCTGCTTTCTTCTGTTTTCTGAAATGATTATCCTCTAGAATGGTCTGTACACTCCTACACACAATGTCACTTTTACTCTGTGCACACATTCACACAAAATAGCTTAACATGTAGGCCTGCAAAGAGCTATAACATTAAAAAAAAAAAAAAAAAAACGATAACGGCATGGAAACAAGCTAATATATGCTGATGTCCCTGTCCCACATAAGTACGCAGGTCCCTGATCTGCCTCGTCTCCAAACATCCTGGCCTATTTCTTTCTCTCTGCCCTGATCCACCCTGATTGCATTGTTCATGTTTTGCCTCATTAAAGCTTTCAGAAAATTTGCCAAGCATGACATTGTATCCAGTACGCAATAAGAAGTCTACTCTTACCAAGCAAATCTGATCCAAAATCCAATGTTTTCTTTCAAAGCAGGTACATCAGTGGGTCAGTTTGAGTAATGCAGAAGTTTAATCCGTTACATTCCAGAAGCATGCCAAGTATACGCCGTGTTAATTGCAGGGTCAACCTCAAAGGTCGGTGAAGGCACAGTCAAACACACTGATTAAAGCTCATGCACATACACTGGGTAAGCTCCTCCTACATGAGGCGGAGGCCAGATGCTATTTGAACAAATGCCCAAAAAGAAATCTGAGCTCAGAAAGCTGAAACAGAAGCTTGCCAGGCATGCCAGTAAGTACCCATTAGTTCCTTCTCCTGAATAGTGATGTAATGAGTATTATCATCTATCATTCAAATCATACTGAGTGAACAATATGCCACAAAAAAAAAAATCTCTCAGACTCGAATCTTTGTCATTTCCACATAACATAGATACAATTAAAGATGTGAATGTAAGCAGTTCTCTAAATGTTGTAAATTAAACTGATTTGCCAAAATGAATCTAAGGCAGATGAAGGGCTGATGTGTCTCATGAGTCACCGTTTGATTTGACCTGCTGATGTCATACTGTAATCCCAGTTGAAGTGGCATATCTTGGTTGAAATTGTCATCTGTCCATAAGGGAAATGAAGCAGCCTCACATATCTTCTTGTGGCCTTGAGTTAATATGGTTATGTTGCAACACATACTAACTGATCACTTTTTATTCATACTCAGGTAGATAGTTACCATAGAAAGTAAATGATTACATAAATAAAGACAGGTAATATGTGCATATTAGGGAGTCACAAAGGCCTTGTTCGTCAACAAATTCCTTGAATGACAATAAAGAGGTAGAATTGTTGGCATACCATGAATATATAAAGATGAAAAAAGATATCACTAGGAATAATAAAAATAAAATAATAAACAATGATAATTTGGATGACAACTAATATTTTTATTTAGTCCAAGGCTAAAATTTTTTTATAACCTGTATCTCTTCTTCATCAATTTCCAGCATAATCATATGCATATGTCATGCAGTTCATCAGTTCTACCCTGACAAGTGAGATTTGCCATCATCTCAGACATGTCATGATTAGAACAGCAGGAAAGGGAAGAAATGCTCTGAATTTAGTCTCCATACATTTGCTCCTTGGTATTGCATCTGCAGGGGTCCCAAACTAAATTACGTGCTATCGCTTTCACTTATTATTGCCCTCATCAGCCCAGCAAGACACTCATTTTACTGGGTCGATCAAGAGAACAGTAAAAAATAAGTGATTGTGGTTTGTACCAGGCTGCTGCAGTGCAGGCATATGGAGAGTTTCTGAAGAATGTGTGTCAGATGACGTGCTTTGCCCCTTTAAATCAAGTAGCACTGCTCTCATTATTGAAGCAGCTTATGGATAAATTGGGTGCCCGATTAAACATTCGATTAGGTTGTACAGTACAAGACAATGTTAACCACCAGTATCGATATATTAATTATAGTCCATAACAAAAAAATTCTTTCTATAGATACTGTAGTCAAAATTACCACATCATTCATGGCTCTATTTGAAACTAGAATGTCATGAGAAGAGGTTGAGAGTATGTTTGTGACTGTGGCATGGTGTAAGGCTTAGTCATTGTGGTCGATGAGATGGTTACCTCACTGGTGACTCTTTCAAAATACCGATTACACCACATTTCTGTCTTTTGCTGTCTAGCCATTCTACTTTATTAAACCAATCACGTTAGTGCTCATCTCTTTTGTGTCAGGTTCTGACTCCATAGAACTTTCACAACCCGCTCCTTCTGCACTCCCACTAAATCATATTACAGCATCATCTCTTTCTCCATACATGAAGTACAAGACTGAACTGAAACCCATTTGGCTGTACAATCTAGTAATGCTACCTCTGCTGTCATTTCTACATTTCATATATTTCAGTATATATGAAATTATATATCTATCTATCTATATATCTATATCTATCTATATATCTATCTATATATCTATATTATAGCATTAATTATTGGGAAAAATGAATAACAAAATCACAGATTATGGCAAAGCTGACAAAAACCAAATTGATTATCTGTTTTTGGAAAAGTCTTGCTAACTGTTGCTCTAGTAAATTTATTTTTTCACAGTTTTCTCACAGTGGCTATCTTGTAGTCACCATGATAATTAACCAATGGAAAAGACTCAATGGAAAACCCATTATGATTTACATCATTATCCAGAGTGACTTACTTATAACTAATTTATACAATGGAGTGCTTGAGGGTTAAGTGGATTGCTTGAGTGCCCAGCAGTGCTGGTATTTTGAACTCACAACCTTCTGATTTTAAGTCCACCTGCTTAACCACAGAGCTACCTACTGTACTGTACTACTGCATTCCCCAAATCTTACCAAACATAAGCAACTGGTGTATCTGATCTTTTGGTTTGTGGTATGTATAGAGTACCTGCATGAGCAGACAGGGGGGAAAAGATCCTACAATTGCTGTGGTGAATGTTTGTCTTTAAAATATTTAGCAACATTAGTGTATTGTACTGTATGATTAGAAGATATGGATATAAGTATATTATTTCTCTAGAGTTTTTGAAAACACCAACCCCAGAAGCATACCCCTACTGTATATGTCAGCAGTAAAACTTTTGTTGTTGTTGTTGTTGTTTGTTTTTTTTCACTACCAGCCACTGGTTGTCACTGCAGATGGAGTAGAAGATCTGTTGGGTTATTCAGGTATTACCAGAGGTTGAATTGTATAGATATAGAACCTGTATACAGTATGACCAATGAATCCTTGACTGCTCCTAATTAAGATCTACACACACACACACACTTTTATTCTCAATTAAACGATCAAATGCATCAGGAGAAGATGGCAGTCCAAGTCAGAGTCAGAAAATGTACGCCTATTATTATCAGCAGCAGCATCACACAATCCCCGCAATAACAAACGCGGGTTTCTATTTTTTCCCCGCAGCAAAAGGCGCATTTTGTTTCTAGTAGAGATTCAGAGAAACATGGTGGAAAATCTATTATTCGTACAACATGATGCGCTGACAACATGATTTTGGGCATATGATGCATTTTGTTGAAATGTGTGTGTGTGTGTGTGTTATATGTAGAAGAGGCGTAAATCCAGAGAACTCACCTGAATCAAAATGCGAGCTCAGGGCAAAGCCGGGGCTGAAATACGGCGCGGACATGATGATGATCAGGGCGAGGGCAGCGGGCATCCTCTCAATCCCCAGGACGCTGTGGGTTTTACATTCAAACGGACGTGTCCCAGATAGATTAGAGTCTCCTTGCTGGAATCGGTGGTGTTACCTTCGGTGCAAAACACCTCTCCGTATCTCCGCACATGTTAGATGGTTACAAATGAAGAGATGTGCTCGGACGAATGCGTGCCGTGAATGCTCATCGTGGATTTATTGATATTTTTTCCCTCCAGATGTTCCTCCACATGAGCCTGGATGTGAATAGTTGCGCTGCAGCAAACGAAGAAGCATTTCTTTCCAACAGCACAAGCAAGCGGTCAGTATACCGAGGCGATACTTAATGTCGGAGAATCAACACAGGTTTTATCCGAGAGCATGGAGCAAAACGGGGAAAAAAGACAGACCACGTCCAGGTCAGTGTGCGGTTCAAAACGATCGTTTGGAGTTTGTCGGCGCTAATTCAGCCGTATGCTGGCGCTGTCCAGTGCTGAAACGGAGCTCCGTCCTGCTCTGCCGCTGCTTTGCGCTGGAATGAAGCTGATGGGGGGAGGGGACGATGCGCCACAAACCCTACTGGAAAAAAAGCTTTCAATCTCTGCTAAGATTTTACACACACACACACACACATACACACACGTGTGTGTCAGAGAGCACACATGAAGGACAGGATGTCTTCTTTCTTCACATCAATCAGTTTCAGACTAACCACAAACTGATGCACATGGATACTTAACAAACAGACAGGACGTGATTGAAGAAGGTTCATGAGCCACCTCATTAAGGTTTTGGTTATTTTTAACATACTAAGGTGTAGTGATATAGTACAGGGATTTGCTTCCTTATACTCTTGGATCCACCTGGATTCTCAGAACCATAGAGTTGCAAAGTACTACAGATCACTTAACTCCTACATGATGCTAAATATCAAGTCAAGTCGGCTTTTATTGTCGTTTCAACCATATACAGTTTGTTACGATGAAACGAAACAATGTACCTCCAGGACCAAGGTGCTAAATACGACATTAACATTTAGCAGACGCCCTTATCCAGAGCGACTTACATTTTCCTCTCATTATACATCTGAGCAGTGGCAACCTGGTGGTTGTGGGGCTTGAGCCTGAGACCTTCCAAGCCATAGTCCAATGGCTTAACCACTGAGCTACCCCTGACCCGACATAAATGTACAACATAAATTAACAAAAGACTAACTGACTAAGAAATCTAATTAGCTGTCTAGCTGAGACAAACCAGATTAACATTATAAATTAACAGAAACTATCTAAGGCCTATACAGAAAAGACAACATAAAGTGCACGTGCAAATGTACAAACGAGTGACAACACAACACAACAACATAATATGTTTTCAACACTCTGTGGTAATAATTTGATGTAGTGGAATGAGAAACAGTAAACATCAGTAAACATGTAGATAACAGCAGAGACAGAGAATAGTTTTTTTTTGTGCAAATAAGAAATATTGTGCAAAAGAGCAATTTCAGGTTGGTATGTGCAGTTGTTTAAGTGTGGTCAAGTGTGGCCAGTGTGTTTGTGCATGTGTGTTTATCAGTTCAGTCCCAGTGAGTTAAGGTGAGTGATTGTGTGTGTGTGTGTGTGTGTGTATGTGTGTGTGTGTGTGTGTGTTTATTAGTCCAGTCGCTTTGTGTTGAGGAGACGGATGGCTGTGTAACCTGTGTTATAAAATAATTTACTTGAAAAATGAATGTATACATCATGTGGCATACATGATAAATGTATGATTGTATATCCATCCATCCAACTAGGAACCTCTGTAGTCCAACTAGGGAATGTGAAGGCCAATGGTGACTATTGTATTTATTCCCATTTTTGTACGACCGTGGTAGGACCTCCGGTCAATATTCACACGCACACACAACGGGCAATTTGGGAAAGCCTAATCTGCATGCATTTGGAGTGTGGGAGGAAACTGGAGGACTCATAAGAAACCCAGCAAGCACGAGAAAAACATTCAAACTCCATGCACACAGACCCGACATGGGAATTGAACTCAGCTGGAGGTACAAGGCAACAGCTGCCATATGATTGTATATACTGCATTTTGCAGGGGAGACAGTAGTGCAGCAGGTTGTGTTGCTGCCTTAACGCTAAAGCCCAGTTTGATCCTGAGCTTAATTTTATTTATTTGTAGAGTTTTGCATTTCTTTCTCCAGGTTCTCTGGAATTTGGTCAAAATTCTGTTGATAAACATACCAATAGGTAGATTGGCTGGTGTGAATAAGTGTGTGAAAAAGTGCCCTTTATCCTCAAAGACGTATAATGAGATAAAAATGTAAGTTGCTCTGGAGTGTCTGGTGTCTGCCAAATGTGGTAAATGTAAGATGGACTAGTAAATAATTTTTTTCACACATTCTCTCTTATCTTCTGGACAGGGGAAGAAAACCAGACAACCTGGAGGAAACCCGTAAAACTCCACACAGGCAGTAACCCAGGATCACATCTAGGATTCAGGAGCCGATTTCTGTATCACCTGACTGTTCTTAATATCATTTTTAAAATTTGCATCACTCTTTCAAAGTGCATCATTGATTTTATGCTAAAATGTGACTGGCTGAATAAAAAACTTGATCATTATATTGCATGTTGGAGTGTAAAACTGGCATATAACTGGCATGAGTAATTTAATAGAATAACGTGATTGCATTTAACCAGTGACACCGATGAGCAGCATCTTTGGCATAATACTACATTTACAATTTACTGACAGAGAATTATGTTTTTTCATCTCTATTCTGCACACGCACTCCACAAACACATGCTCTATTATCTCTACTGCGTCCTATTGATCTCTGGAGAACATCAGCAGAGGTTTTATTAGCCCAGCACCTACTCCCTGTGTCATATTAATTCAAAGATGAAGCTAAAATGTCAAGTATTTTGTTTCTCTGATTTACCCTGTCATGCATTTAGGGTTGCCGTGGAAACACCATAAGGGGCTTTGGCATAGATGGGGTACTCTGTGCTTGTATCACTCTTTTTCTCCCTCTGCTCCATCTATCATTCTCTGTCCCTTGCTTTCTCACACATACACACATTTCTCATGTTATTTGCATTTATATAGCTGCAGGTGCCACATTGAAATGGACTGAAATGAGTAGTGACCATCTTTTATCCTGAATGCCAAATGTCAGTTTAGGTTAGAGTTTAACTTTAACATAAATAAAAAGACAGGGACTGCTGCACTAAATTATGACCAACGCCGCAAGAAATATTTGACATTTGAAGTCAGCACCATACTTCAATAAGTAAAAAAAAAAAATTCCATCTTAAGTGGTTATTTTTGTAACATTCATCCCTGTCTATATTGTATATACAGCATGCAAAATGGATCTACAAATCCAGAGAGTGAATAATTAAATGATAGAACTACAATGATAAACACACAGTACACAGTATGATGTGCAGTAAAATGAAAGAAAATATTAAATAAGAGAAAAAATATATAGAAACATAGAAAACTTTAGCTGTAAACTTGTACAATATGTACAAGTAATAAGATAGTATTGAAATACATGTGTATTGTACATACATGAGGATTCATACAGATGTTAAGTTTAAAGGTTATGCAGGATAAGTTACAGCTGAGTGCAATTAGTCCTCCTTTGTGTGAAAAATGTGCAATGTCCAATCATGAGCAGAGCACTGTGCGAAGTCCCAGAGGTGTGCAACTTGTAGGCCATGTGCAAAATGCATTAATGTGCTACAGTGTTTGGGGAATTGTCCACCACCTGGGATTTTTTTCATGAAAACATGAAGGGGAAAAAAAGGAAAAATCCATATGTATTTTTTCTCATATTATTATTTTTTTCTTTTAGACCCAAGAAACCGTATAGTAAAGGATTAAATAGAACCCGACCCAACATCAAATCATCTGAAGTCAGCAGTCCATTGACTTAAAGAAACCATCATACTAAAGGAGGAAATCTTCTCTACATGTAAAAACATCAGTTCTGGTACATTAAGAAATGTTTAGTGTTCTTGTATTCAGCATAGACAAGTGCTGCAAAGTCAGATGCCATCAATGTGAGCATTTTCTGTAATTTATATATTTTAAATAAGATTCTTGCTTATGAATCCATCTACATTTGGCAGATTTGGCATATCCAGAGCCACTTGCATTGTATCTCATGACACATATGAGCAGTGCCTTTGAGAACATATGCATATGCATATCGCATTTATAGATTTACTAAATTCTGTGGGGGTTAAACAAAATATAATTGGAGCAACTCACCGCTTTAATCATACACTAGATTTAATTATATCCCATGGTATCGATGTCTCTAATATAGAGATCTTACCTCAAAGTGATGATATCACAGATCATCACCTCCTGATATATACTCTACCCGT
>JAOTQY010000052.1:7201736-7212438 GCA_026413445.1 Dolichallabes microphthalmus
TACTATAAAAATAATAAAAAGTAACCTAAATCTAAGTAATCTAAGTACTAAATCTCTTGCGCAACATCATTAGAGTTTTACTTAAAATACTGCATGTCCAAAAACTGTAAAGAATAATAATGAGTTCGTGATCAGCTCACAACAACAGAGCTCAATTCTCTAAAAGGTCACTGAGTATTTTAATTCAGAGCCAGTGGAGTATAGAATTACTTTAACATGTTCCTAATAAAACCTGTTGACTGCTCTGAGTGAGTGTTAGCGTAAAGCCTTGAAGTTCTTATGTCTTGTCATAACTAGACATTTTAACATTTGAAAGGAGGAGAGGGGGGTCGAAAAAAGCTCACATCACAGAAATACTCTCTTTTGCGATAATTATGCATCATTAAAAATCAAGTTTGTCTTTTATTTTGTTAACACAAGTATGTTTAATAGGGCCGAAAGTTATCTCTGGGGAGCACATGCTCATGTGGCCATTAGCTGGGCTACATGTACAACACAGATATACGGTTATCTAATTTACATCTTTAAAAAAATTTATTTAAAAAAATTATTCTTCACACGTTTAAATTATGATCAGGGATTGTCATAAATATCATAAGACTTTCAAATGCGAAAAGAGTCCCAAAAACATAAACTGGTTTTGTAACCAGTAATTAAGGCTATTCTGGGACAAATGGTTAGCCAAGATCAACAGTGCAATAAGGCTAGGGTGCCAGTATTGTGAAAAGTATATAAAGTCTTTGTCATGTTAAATGGTTTGAAAAGACAGAATTATGAAACAGCTGCATACCTGGAGGGAATGATCACTTTGTCCTTTGGCAGCAGAGAATTCTTCAGGCGTAAATGCATCATGTAGGACCCAACTACGATGAAAAAAAAAAGGACGGAGAGAAGCAACTTTTTCTGATGCAGGAGACACACCATCTTGGCTCCTGATAACATGGAAAGATTTTGGGGACTCTCCTTGTGCAAACAAATCAGACTTTCTCATCAGGGTTGTATGTCATGAAGCAGCAAAGCACAGCGCCGTCTTCTCCTCATAATCCAAGAGGTCTGTCCACACCTCAGAGAACCAGATGCTACCCTGCAATATAACAAGTGAAATTTTGCATGGGTATTTCTGCACAGAGCACTACCCTGTAATTTCAGGTTAATTAAAGGACTTGAAGTCCAGGCACAGCACGTCAACAAGAACTAGAAAAAAATATATATGCAAGTTGGAAAGCTGGAATCTGACCCAGTACAAGGTAAACAGGAACAGAGAAAAGGACAGTGTAACAATTGGGAAGAGACTAAGATAAAAAAATTAAAACAGGCAAAAAAAAAAAAACTGCTGCGGAAGACACACACACTTAAAGACTGATCAGCTAGAACATTATAACCACCTGCCTAACATTGTGTATTCCCATTTGTGCCAACAAAACAGCTCTTTGTTTGTGGCTATATAGACGATAGAATAATTGAGTTTACTGCTGATGCGCTTTTTGACCAATCAACACAAGACCACTGAAGGTGTGGTGTTGTACCTGGCACCAAGACATTAGCACCAGATTCTGTAAGGCCTGTGAGAAGCAAGATATTGGCTCCATGGTCCGGACTTGTTTTTCCAGCACATCCCACGGA
This sequence comes from Dolichallabes microphthalmus, assembly GCA_026413445.1. Lineage (NCBI taxonomy): Eukaryota > Metazoa > Chordata > Actinopteri > Siluriformes > Clariidae > Dolichallabes > Dolichallabes microphthalmus. The sequence goes on from JAOTQY010000052.1 coordinate 7,203,360, forward strand.
CTTTCTGATGGTTTAAATCCTGAGGAACTTTGGAGCTAAGTTCAACACCTTGAACTCTCTGGCATGTTTCTCAAACAATTTCTGCGGTGTTTCAGGGCACACTTCCATAACTTTCATTTTGTGAATCTGCTTTGAGACAATGACCATTGTTAAAAGTGCTATAAAAAATAAAATTGAATTGAAAATTGACATTATCTTGATGAAAGATGATATCAGCTAATACCATGAACGGATGTACTTAGTCTGCAACAATATTTTGGTAGGGTTTATGTGTTAAATGTAATGTCCATTTAATTGCCAGGACCTGAGGTAAGTAAGTCAGCAGAGGCTGATGCCGGTCTGCTAGATAAGCAATGCATCCATCAGTCATGCCTGTCCATGTTTCCTGCTTCCAAGACATCAACTTTGAAAACTGACGTTGGTTTTTAATGTTATGGCTGATTGGTGTATAAGTTCACAATTTCTGCTCCACTCACCCAAACACATTGTTTCACTACTCTATTCCCGAGATTACTGTATAAGTTCATAAAACACCTGTTTTAATCTTTGGCAAAAACAAAAACAAACAAAAAAAAAAAACACAGTGATCTGTCTGTATAGACACATGCCTGAGTACGCACACGGTAAAGTAACACCATGATCTATTTCCTTAGCACATCAACACGTTACACTAAACTAAACACAATACAGAAGAGCACTCTTACTTCAACGGAAACGAAGAAGTTTCTAGATCCTCAAGTCAAAGCCGCAAAACTGTGAATAAGTAAAGTTCGTTCTCACTAGCCAGACAAGGAAAGAAAAGGAAAAAACAAAAGAATTTCTCTTACTCCGGGTTGAAATTCCTGCCAGACCCAGACTTGTAGATTAATGTTTACAAACTTGTTTACCAAGCAACCCGATTCCACACTCTCTCTTTCTTTCTTTCTCTCACACTCACTCACTCTTTCTTTCTCTCTCTCTCTCTCTCACACATATTGTGAAATGAGCAACAGCTGCTAGAACCCGGTCACCGCCTCTCTCACGTCCTGTCCTCCTAAACGACGGTGGAAAGAAAAAGAGGGAGGGTCCTGCGAGGACACACACAGCACAAGTTGGACAAAAACGATGGACATGTCAAGTGACTTCCTTCTCTCTGTTTCTCACGCAGGCTGTTTTGAACCTATCCAGAAGTGTGTAATAATAAAAAAAAAAGTAGCGCTGCTGCTTCATTTGCACGCTGACCCGTTATCTCCGCCCTTCACACACACATGCATACGCACGCGCTTTCATTTCATTTCAGAGGTTAAAAGACAACTCAATCTCCACGAAACTGTTTTCACGTTACCCTTGAGGTATGTGCGGGATTTCCGGTTGGATAAGAAATCGCATTCTATCTCAAAGTGTGTTTGTTCATTTGTTTTCCGACGGTGAGAACTGACATGTCTGAACGCTTCGTCATTCCTATAAACGCCTACCGAGTTATTGTTGTTGTCGTTTCAAGCAACCGTTACTTGTGTAAATCCCCCACTTCCGGTTTACTGCGCGGCTGTGTCGCGCACGAGCGTTATATTATCGTATGAGCAGAAGATTCCCTTTAGTATTTAATATAACTTGTTTTTGTATATAATAGTGTTTAGTATCACTTTTGTTTTGTTTTCGTCCTTTAGTGACTGAGGTGACTCCAAATACACCAACACCGCTACCACTACTACTCCTACAGTACCACACATACCGCTATCTGGGTGCAAAAGTTTGCATTCCTCCCTTGTGTTCCAGGCAAAAGAAAATGATGCATCATTTATATGTTTCACACTCCATGGTTCACTCATACTGCTGCTGTCATACCTACAGTACATGCAATACCACCTCTAATACCCTTTTCGTTTTGCACATTCCATCCATAATTTATCAATTTTATACATTTCTGTTTCACATTGTGTTATTGTAACACGCAGGTATGTTTACAAGACCACAATCAAAAGTAAAATAATTAATAATATATATACATGCTTGAGGGCCATTCTACAGGAAAAAATAGAAAGTTGGGTAATATAGTTCTACTGAAATGCATTTCTTTTACACCTAGAACTTCTTTATTAGCTACAACTTAGTTTTAAACTTTTTGAATCCACAAAAAAGCTAAATGCATTTTTATTATTAATATTATTATTTTTCAAAATACATTTAATAACTGGTGTTAATTCTCTTCCTGGTAACACCAATGATGGTAACATTAAAGACAATTTAGAGAAAAATCATAATTATTTACAAAATGGCTTCCATGTGTAAGACCACAGGTATGTTAAAATCAATTATTAGATTTAATCAGTTTTCATGTCCAGTTTTTGAAAGAATTATACAAATGAGTAACACCAATAATGGGCATAAAATATAAATTTAAAAATGATGACAATTCTAAACAAAGGAAGCAAGATGTCTGACATTCATTTTGCATTTGTCCAGATGCTCTTCATCTAGTTACTTCTGACACAGGAACTATTTCAAACTATCATATGTATTTCAAAATAAAATAACTTTTATGTAGCAGTAACACCAATGACAAAGTTCGGGGTGACTGATATTTATTTCATACTATTAATTATAATCAATAATCATGCGTTTCATGATTTTAGTGTTTCACTTATTTTATAAGATATTCATGTTATTAACAGTTATTAACCTAGTTAACCCAGTGTAAGTATGTATCCAGTGATGGAAACGATAAGAGCGTCTGCCAAATGCCTAAATGTAAATGTTATTGTGAATCTGATTTATTCCATGTATGATCATAGTGGCAAGACATTTCTTTTGACTTGGCAATGTAATTGAAATATACATGAACAATTATATACCAGTAAACCTAAGGCTTACAAAAGATCCCACAGAAAAGCCAATGTAGCAAAAACCTAACAACAGAGATAATGGAAAGGTACTGGGCCCAGCCGGGAAAAGAGCCCAAGGCTGCCGATCTGGCCTCCAAAATCCTCAGACCCCAATTGAATCAAGCACCCATGGGATACACTGGATAAAAAAGACCCATCGATCCATGGAAGACCCACTCCATAACCCACAGCACCCAGAGTCAACTTTCTGGTGCCTGACAACATACAATAGCAACATAGGTGGTTTTTAATATTATGGCTGATCAGTATATACTATACTGGGGGAAACACTCCTGTATGTTTCCTTAATCACATGTGACCAACTGATTGTCGTGGCATTTTATTTTACCATCACCATGCACAAGAAGTGTGTATTTGAAAGGAATAACAAAATAGGTTTACTAATTCACCATGAAAAAGATGAGCAATAGAGAAAACATTAGATGGGTGCCTTACTGAAAGGTGTCAGGTAATTGTTTACGGTTACTATGATCATTGTTACCTAACATTAGGACCTTAGTGCGTCAAGGTTGAGTTAGATGACATAATTATTAAAAATAAAAACAATTTTAAAGAGGGGGTTTGAAAAGGGTTGACAAAGATGTCCCAACTTCACCTCCTGATTCTGCTATGTGGACTAGGAAAGAGCCCCTGAACTAGCAGTATTGCTGCAATGCAGAGTGAAGAAAAGGCCAAAGGCTCCAGGCAGTCATCAGAACTTTTCCATTGGGAATAAAGCCAGGATAATTCTCAGGACTGAGCTCACGTTATTGAGCAGCACAAAGCTCAGAGGCAAAAAGAGGGCATGCTAATGCAGCATGAGTTCCTTAGAGACAGTGATCCGGGGTAGCAAGCACAAACACAGCATTGTCAGGTTTCTTGGGGACAAGAAAGAAGATGGCAACAGTAATCTTAATAAGATTTATTGTACATGTACAATCAAAGTCTTCACATTTTCAAATCACATGAAAGAAACTACAGAACTACACTTGCGATTAAGTTATTAGTTAAGCATTATGTATAGAACCCATAATGACAAGCATTAGACAAAAGAAATGACATTCAACATTGACTGTCTTAGCACAAATATACATTCCAACCAGTGGAAATATAAAACTCAGTCACTCGAGCGAGGAGGAAAATAATGGAACTGGTACCCAAAAGCCATGAGTGAAATTAATAGCTTACCCCCACCCTGGGTTTCCCCCGTACCTGATCGATTGAGATTTACTTTTGATGTAACATCATTTGTACTAAAAACAATTTGCAATTAAAAAAGTAGAATAAGTCTGGGTTTAAAAATATATTCGTAAACCAAATTAGAACTATATCATCATTTCAAACTTTACACACCAGGGAAAATTCCCAGCTTTGTGTATAGTGTTTATATACTGTAGATCCAGCTGGATTCAAATTAACATCCTAAATTTGAACAATGAGAATTGTACTGTGAACACGATAAGCAGGCTTTCACTGACTCACAGATTACAATTGCGTGTACAAACATTTTTTTTTTATCTGTCAATGTTTAAATATTTAGCATTTTCACTTTTAATGAATGATCAGAATAATTGCTAACCAGTCCTGACCCTTGCTTAAGCACTGACCAGGACAATACTGCTCTTGTTTGGATTCAGTTGTATTTGGAAGGAGTCCAAAATCTTTACAGATAGTAGGCACCAACAATGGCATCTATGCTGCCACCCACATGTTAACAAAGGACATGAACCTGAATACAAGCCTGGTGTTCTCCTCTCCTCCTCTGGGTAACCTTCATAAAACATTCACCAAACTATTCCTCCACTTGTCCTTTTAAGATGAAACTTTAACTAGGGTTCAGATTCCATGCTGAGTTAATCCTAAACATATTGTACATACAGTACATGTGTGAATACAGGTTATTTGCACATGTTTATGAGATGGCTGGAATGGCATGAATTCTCCCTTTATAAAAACATATATCAGAAACAGATCTCAGTGTCTTTTTCACTACAATAAATCTATGCTAATGCCAAAAAACAGCAGCACTGTCCTACAGTAAGTCACTGCTAATGCTACTGGAGCCTAGTCTGCTATTAGCAAGTAGAGCTTGCAGGAAATGTGATAATAAGGTAATTTCCTGTGCTTTATGCTAGGTCGCATGGTTTCAAAGTGAACGGTTTCACTCAACAATTTAAGAAAGATAATTTGTTAGCACAAATCAAAATGATCTGATTTAATAACTCCCATTTAATAATGGTACAAGTGAACAGTACTGTTTGTACAACATTAACACTGTTCAAATATAAGGCCTTTTCATTAGAGGGAAGGCATAAATGGTTACCGGTTGCTTAAATGCATCAACACTGAGCTACTTCTCCATTAACTGGAGCACTGAAATCAGTCAATCTATCTAATAAGGATATTTACTACATTACATGTTAAAGTTGAAATTAGACGAAGTAATATTAATTGGTGACGTAGCGTTTCCATTCGGTCACATGCATTACATGACCTTCCGAGAGCAGCGGCTACGGAGAACGGTTTTCTAGGTAGAAAACAAGACATAGAAGCTGAAAAAAACAGCCTATTTCTTCCTGTTCAAAAAAGCAGGTGTGCTTTTAAAAACATGAAAGGATCATCAGAGCATCACCATGAGAGTGCATTCCAAACATGCAGCCAATCCCAACATGTCCGCTGATCCCGATAGTGTAATAAGAGAAGAGGATGGGAAGAGGGGCTTTGCTCTGGGGGAGAGCAGGGAGAGAAGCGATCATGTCTGAGGCCCTTAGTATTTCTTTTAAACGTACTGTATTAGTGCACTTTGTCTCAGGCCTCTTCAGTGCTCAGAGGTACAGTATACATTTCCTGGGGAAGCTTTTAGTGTTGAATAAGCACAAAGTGTAGTCCTGTCCCTTTAAAAGCTAGCTCTACTTTCCTTAATCCTCTAAACATGTCCTTTGCACTTTGCTTTGTCCATCCTCCTTCTTCTCACATTCTAAAGCCTTCTCACTATCACTATCTGTGAAACCAAAATGCCTACTTCGGGACTTTCTCATGTCACAAACTCTACTCATAATACATACTGTTTAGCAACCATTATGCGATTCTAAAGCATACCTAAGTACTTACTTTTTGTTATTTCCTTCTCTTTCTTCACCATTAACATGTCAAGTTTCTAGAACATTCTCCTAACTATAACAAGTCTGATAAGACCTCTAACACACTTCGAATTCAGGGCTTGACTGGTCATAAGGCCTGCGTGTTTCAGTGAATGTGCTGTGATCCCACTACTCCGGACGAGCCCTGGGGAGACCTGAGACAAAGGGTATCTGTTTGTGACACAAAGGGGAAGGTGGGTGGGTGAGAGTTGATCCTCCCTCCCTCTTTCTGTAATACTGTGTAGAAACTGAAAGCCTGCAGCAGGGGAACAGCTTTCAAACAAGCACAGGGTAGTAAACTGTGTGGCTGACACATTTATTTATTTCTTTTAGTTTCACATTTCTTTATCGCCCCTCTACACCATCTCATTTTTTTCTTCTCCCCAACACACGGTTGCTTCAAAGAAAGGACAGCGTGAAGTATAAAAGTCCTGTACCCAGTAAGAGCCTTTCCCACCCCCACTCGGCTCATACGGAGAAAAATTCCTTTGCCCCTGCACCACTCCAGCTTGCTACTTTTTTTTCCCTCTTGGCGTATATATCAAGAGAAGTTTGTGGTCTAGTCCAAGGCGAGACAAAGGCCTTTTGGCGCTCTTAAGCTTTCTTCTCTTAATTCAGTTTCTCTCACCAAGGGAAAGACAACACTGCCGTGCCAAATGGAGAAATGGTGATGGAACAATCCTCTCTCCCTCTCTCCTCCTTCCTAATCTCTCCTATTGATCAGGGAAAAGGGAGAGCAAAACAAATCATTTCCCTAACAGCTGTTTTCTCTGATGCTCCAACAAAGCCTCCAGGTGATCTGCTCTCTTTAGTGCGGCCTAGGACATAAAGCGAAAAAAAGAAAAAAGCAAGGAAAAAGAAAAAGATCGTCAGATATGATTTAAATTATGGGCAAATTTTTTCATACCCCAGAGGGTAGAATGCACATTTCTTATTTGCTTCACAAGTCTTATTTGCAAAATGGCTCTCACACCTCATGCTGCTTTCTCAAGAAGTTCACAGTTTCTTCCTTCTTCAAAATAGCTGACTTCACTCTATAAAAAAGAGAAACAGAGCAACAAAGCCATGCTCAGTCAGTGCTTATGTGGAGCTCTGCATCTGGGGCACAAATGCAAATTCATGAATAACATTTCATGCTGGAAAGATGGAAAGCATCTGGTCTTTGTATCTATGTGTCTCTGTTCTTCTTACCGCTGGTGGACCTCGGCCAGCTCTTCCTCTTTCTCTCTGCTGAGTCGCTCCAACTCGAGTCGGAGTCTGGCGCGAACCTCGGCCACCTCTATCTTCATCCTCTTGTTCTCTTCCTCCATTACAATCAGCCTCTCTGCAAACTCCTCTCTGATGACTTCAGCCAGGCTCCGCCTCTCTTCTGACATTTTGTCCCGGATCTGCCATCACACATAGGAAAATCTTATGACTCATGACTCATCTCTTAATTCTCATCAGCCTAATGTAGCTTTCGAAAGGGCAACTAACAAAACTAGTAAGATCATTACACAAGGACAAGGAAATGTACCAGCATTATTATCTATGTACTGTACAGTATATTATTGCAGTATCTGCCATTGTGCAAGAGCAGATACAAATATAGAAGTGATTTGCATACCAAGAGATTTGTAATTGTGTACAGGATTTCATTGTGGCAGCGGAAATTCGACATGACGTTGGTATGGTACTTTTGAAGTCAGGTTGCGTAAGTAATGAACAAGCACTTGTCTAGTAGGTTACATTCATGTACTGGAAATTGTGCAAGGTGTGTTATCCTCTATGTGATCATTCTAGCCAGAGCAACAGAATGGTATGTGCCAACCTCACTGCGCAAAATGGTTTGTTTTTAAGTTGCCACATTCACCACTATTTCTTTTTAAGGAAATTGCTGATTTTTAAATTTCTTTTATTATAAAGTAACTATGTGAGTCTTGTGCTTAAGATAATATTTTTATGCCAACAATTTGTTAAGGTAACTACTGTACACTGGCACTATACAATTCTGGTGTATTACAGGTTATACCAGTGTTTTTGGTACACATGTTGGCCCTTCCCTTAAGATAACAAATATGTACACTGGAAATTACCTGCTGTGGTTGCATTTTGGAGTGTTGCTTTATTATTGCGTCATTTACCTGCGTGAGATCGGCCATCTCCAGCTCTTTTTGCGTAAGAAGGGACTGCAAGCGGAGAAGCTCTCCTTCCGTTTCAACCTGTTTCCTTTTCATCTCCTGATGTTTCTCCAAAGCTGCCTGCTCCGAGCGTTCCAGCTCTCGAAGCTCTGCTTCGTACTTTTCCCTCACACGCTTTACACTGAATTTGCACACACACACACACACACACACACACATAGACAGAATGTGTAAACATAGTAAAAGTCTTCAGGTACTTTTTAATTCATTTCTCGCTATTTGGATTCAATGCATTAAAGTTCACGGCACAGATTAATTCCCTCTGACGCTATTTATGAAAATGTCACATTTTCACATCTTGTTATACTTGCACAGTTTCTCTATTTTTGACTTGGGGAATCTTAGAATGTGTCAAACTCAAATAAATGGCCGAATAACACCAACACGCATAAACTTTTCATGCTCACCGGTTGTCGGCTGCTCTTTCACTCTCTTCTCTAGCTGTGTTAGTTTCCTCTTCTAGCCTGCGAATAGCCACCTCGATCTCTTTGTCCCGTTCCCGGCGCACTTCCTCTTTGAGCTCTCGCTCTCGGGTAAGCATCCAGACTTCCTAGGAAAACATAACCCACTTTGTTAGACTTTAAAATAGATGTATACAAGTACTGCATATGTACCATAAGTGGACATAGTGAGCAAAGCAAGTAGATGATTCACTTAAAATATCCATATGACCTGAATTTTCTTTAAACACGATGACATTAGACTCAAACATTTCTGAACACCCTTTAGTCTTGCTAGTCATTATACTTAATGTATAATTAGATTAATTATATTCATTCATTCATTTTCTGTACCGCTTTATCCTTATATTCAGGGTCGCAGGGGGCCTGGAGCCTATCCCAGGAGACTTCGGGCACTAGGCGGGGTACACCCTGGACAGGATGCCAATCCATCACAG
>JAOTQY010000052.1:7261454-7281131 GCA_026413445.1 Dolichallabes microphthalmus
GAGTACCCGGAGGAAACCCACCAAGCACGGGGAGAACATGCAAACTCCATGCACACAGAGACGGGAATCAAGTCTGGCCGGGAATCGAACCCGGACCCTGGAGTGCAAGGCGACAGTGCTAACCTCTACACCACCGTGCCGCCGTCCCAGCTTTATGTAAATCAACAATTCTTGTTCATACAGTATATCCTCCAAAAAGCTCCTAACTTATTTTCTTAACAAGAATCCAGGTATGCTAACACCTGACTCTAATTAGCTTTTTTAAGGTCATTAACTCAAGGATCACATACTGTACTTTTTCCATTAGCACTATGAGGTTTTTATGGTTGTTGAGAGAAAGATCAAAATTCTTTTGTGTTATTATTTTAGGCACATTATGTTTGTCAATGCTCTTGACCGATGAAGATCAGATCACATTTTATGACTTTATACATTAATGCAGAAAACCATGCCAAATTCCAAAAGGCTCAAATACTTTTTCTTTCCACTGTAAATGTGACATGGGTACAATAGAATTCATAAAGTTTGGAAATATATGATTATTATACTCTGTACCGAATTTTGCTGCAGAAAGAAGTTTCTGTGTCAAACTGGTGCAGAGAGAGCAAAAGTAGCCGTTCCATGGACAGACCCAAAGCTTGGGCCAGATTTCGCACATCAGCTTTAGTTAGCAGACTAGAGAAGGTGGTTACCTAGCACAAAATGCAACATTTAAATTTAATTAAATTGCACTCTATTTATTACAAAACCATTATATACACAAATTTACACCAATACCAATTTTCTTTATATGTCCAATAATATTTCTCACCTCTATGAATTTTTTCTTTTCCTGGTCACTCTTCTTTAAATGACTATCCAAAAATCCTCTGAGGGAATGGTGGTCTTGCTGACCAAAATATAGCCTTTGAAGTCTTACTCCTTCACTGTTTCCCAGTCCTGAGTTTTTTAGTCTCAACACAGAATCTGGTGTGGCACAGTTCAACAAAAAGGATTTGGCACATTCATAGACATCTTCCTCCTCATCTATGGATTCATTTGGCTCATTTAAGTTTACTTCATCATGGTCATCTGGATATATATCCATTTCCACAGTCTTGGGAATTTCCTCCAGAAAATCTTGTTTGCCTTCAGCTTCAATGCTGTCTTCACTGTCAGCTACATCCATCAAAACAAGTCCCTTATTGTTTTCATCAAGAAGAGTCTGGCTTTTCTCATTGCCTGTCAAAGCACTTTCCTTATCATCATTGAGTGCAGCATGATAAGATTGAACTTCTTCTTGATCGAACACCTGCTCCTTATGTTCCTTTATGTCTTTTTCTGCGGTCATAGACAGACTGCTAAACTCTGTGGACATGGACATACTTTTGCGCCTCTTGTTGGGCATGCTAGTGTCACCCTGTCCATCTCCCACTTTTGGATAATCCTGTTTTTCTCTTCTTTCTAATGCCTGAAGGAGAGCACTGGCACAAGCATCTCCATGAAACCCAACAAAGGCATCAAAAGAGCTGAAATCAGATGCAGTTGTCTCAGAATAGTGAGAAAACTCCTTCACCCAGTTCTTGAGTTTTTCCAGAACTCTGTGTTGCCATGGTGTCAAATCTGTACTCCTATCTACTTTGTGCTTCTCCAGCCTATTTTTCAGCGGGACAGGAAACTTGTCATAGACCTTTTCCTGGTCCTCGATAACAATCAGTCTAAAGCTTTTGTGAACTCGACATTTTACCCTGTGTGACCCTAATCCCAGGTCGACATACTGCTGCCCACAAAAGTAAACATAGTACTGGTTCAATGCATCATACAGACTCTCATATAGATTAAGCAGATTCAAGAGGATGACAGTCCGGCCAGTTTCCATACACGTCTTGACTCGACTCACATTACGGCAGATTTGAGCATACTCCTGATCTTTGGGAAATCCTGAACCAAACACGATTTCAGGGCAGGTTTTTTCATCTTTTGAAAAAATACACTGCTGAATTATGTACAGGGCAGCATTGTTTGTTGTGAGCAGAAGGAGATAACGACATTCTTCTTCATTGTTGTGACCAAGGTTTTATTTAATCATTTCCAGTGTGCTTATCATAAGGACTTTATGATGATCTGAGAAGAGATCTTGGAAATGACCAAAAGGATCAAAGTTGTCTTTTTGTCCACTGAAATTCCGCAGTATAGCTTGTGCTAAGTCACTGTCACTGGGCTCATGGTCTGTGTTTTTCACTACAGCAAAAATCATTTTCACCAAATTATAAAAATCCCTGAGTCCAAAAAATTGATCCCTGTCATTTTTACAAATGCTTAAAAATCCTTTCGCCAGTTTTGGCAGGAGATGACTGATTTTGCGAAGAACTGACTCAGATGACGAACAGATACCTTTGGCTGTCTCCACTAACTCATTTTCACTTGGATCCCAACGAGAGACAAAAATACCTCGATTCATCTTAGCAGGATCGAGAGCCCAGTTTGAGATTCCAACAAAACCCACTTTCATGTGTGGATCTGGCCTGTCATTGTCAATGCAGCCATCCTCCAAAAGAGGGTGCAGGGTTTTCAATGGCATCTGTGGAGAATCTTCTGCTAATCCTATCTCATCCAGCACAACCACCGATACATACTCATCCAAGTTCTTGTCTTTTTGAAAACGAGCACAATTTCTGAAAGTTCCAATGATCCCATCTGGACTTGAGTGAGGGCTGCACTGAAAAGATACCATGTGCACCTCTTTAAGCATCTGGAACAATTCACTGTGAGAGGCCTGCCTCTGCATGGCATCAGCAACAACAGTTTTGGCAAGAGATTTAGAGCTCCCTGGCTTGCCTACCAGGAAAAGTGGGATCTTCAGCTCAATGCAGATCACCATGAGAAAGACATTTTCTTTCAGTGCTAAATTTTTAGCAATTGTCTCTCTTGTGCGAATGCCTTGGAGGAAGAAGTCTTGGCAAGAGGAAATCTCATGCTCCAGCGCTTGTTTGGTGTTAAGTGGTTGAGGAAAGACATCGCTAATATTCTGCAAATAGTTGTCTCTGAACTCAAGTGATGGATAATAGCAAACACCCAAAGCAAGAGCCAAGCATTTAAAGGTCATTTGTACCAAGTCAGTCTCTTGACATTTTGTAAAAATGTGTTCTCTGTGTTTGTAGAACCACACTAGCACCCTCATTGATCTCTCTACATCCCTAAGACTTACAAAACTGCACTCGTCTACTTGATGACGCATATGCTTTTGAGAGGCTGCCAACGCTTTACTGATCACACTCTGGCATTGTAATGGCAAGTAGTGCTCTTCAATTTGTTTCTTTACAATTTGTTGGATGTATGAAAGTTCTGTTGATTCACTCAACTGTCCAAAGTCCCAAACAAGGGGAATCATACTTGGTGGCAAAGGATGAACTCTGTATACAAGCTGGCGCATGGGAACTTGACCAAATCGGTCCTCTGTTTCCCCAGCCTTTACTCTGTAGCCCAATCCAGCTCTCTCCAAGCGTTCAATCATTCTGGGAGTGTGCCTCCTGTAAGGATTACATGCAGCAATTATTTTCAGACCAGAATTTTTCTTCAAAGGAACTCCTTGCACAGTCTTGTCACATAGTACTTCTTTGATAGCAAAGATGGCCTCTGTGGTGTTCGCTTCATCAAAAAACAAAATAGTGTCTAGTTTGTATTTTTCACTGTTTGTCTGTGCAAGTTCTTCTGCCTCCCTCACCTTCTTGTATATAGTGTCAGCAGTAGTCCCTCCATGAACTTTAACCAGTTTCATGTTTTCAACGTTTCTGCCTTCCCTTTGCAGATCACAAAGAAACTTCACTAGTCTGGTCTTCCCACAGCCAGTTTCCCCCATTATGATCACTGGAATTTCGCACCTGAATCTCATATGGATGGCCAGCATCTTCATTACATTATCAGAAGTGAGTTCATATGTAGGATCAGGGTCAAATTGTTCCCTTATCTTGGCACCAACGACAAGGGAAATCTTTTGTACCTTGGTCTTTCTTGGCAAATCATCAAAGACTTCAGAAAATGAAATGTTTTGATTCCGAAGTCCTGTGAACAGGTCAAGTGACATTACATCTCCCATCAAAACTTCATTAGTTTGCTGGTCAACCACATTAACAATGTTTTTGGTAGGACTCTGCTTTACATGAAAACCAAGGAAACTCATGGTCAAGTGATCTGCATTAAAGAAGATGTATGGATGAGATTTATTCTCCCACCGCTTCCGAATGGTTAATCTGCCTAAAAGACCATCCTGATGATCACTCTCCGAGAGAAGTGAAGGGCTTTTGTCCGAGCTGTCCAGGGAGGGAGATGCAAAGTCCCTTGCCATGTGTATCATGAATTTTACTATAAAGCTCTTGAATCCACTCAAAATGCTACCAAAAAAGTTTGGATCACAGAATCCTGATTTCTCACAATCTTTGAGCTGCAGGTTGAGAAACCAAGTAAAGTGCTTCAGTTCAGCCCATGAGGGGTCCTCTAGTCCACAGTTTGATAAAAGATGATGAAGACAATCCACTTTATTGCCCTCTATGGACCCTTCTTCATATTTGAAATGGTCCAACTTCTCATTTCTGTTGAATCTTATCAAATATTGGTAAGGTCTCTGAACACCTTCACTCTCAAACTCTTGGGAGTCCATCAGTGGGTCTAAGGATGTATATTTCATACGAGTAGATCTGATTTTGAGCTCCATTTCTCTGACTTCATTTGGTGGTTTACAGTGAATGGTTGGCAGTAAGCTAAGAAGACCTTGGGTTGACTGAAAGAAAAGCAAAGAGAAAAATAATTATTTAAAGGGCAACTATTATGCAATTTACTTTTTAGTCATTGTTTGATATTTTGATGGTTCTTTTGGTATTGTATTAGCAGCTCATAAATATAGGCAGAGAAATTGTGTTTTTGTTGGAGTGAAATAAAAAGTTTGAGGTATGAAAAATGGCATTTCAGCTGTAACAGTGACATAAAGATATTAGATACCTCTGAAATTTGTTTTTAAAAAAAAAGTAAAATATGGGACCTTTAAAGCATGGTACAATTAAAAATTGTATATTACCGTTATTTTACAAATAGAATAAATGTCCAAATATTTTATAACAATTCACTATTGGATTACACAACAGAATGTCTTGGGTAGAGGGTGAAACTAGAGAAATCAAATGAAAGTAGCCTGGCTGTGATAGAGAACAGGAACAGACATACCTCTTTACGAGTTTGACTATGATGCGCAGAATCTGGAAGAAGTGCTTCGACTGCAATCAAGTGGGCTGTGTTTCTCCTCCATAGTTTCCCTTCACTGTCACTCAGACATCCTAGAATGAGTAATCTGAAGAGGAACTCCTCTAAACCACAACGAACCTGTTAAGTCAAATATCTCTTAGCATGTATGAATTTGTTAGCATCAACCATTTTACTCTAAAAGTAAAATGACTCCAATTATATATGAGTAGACCTTGCAAAGAATAGCATTGTAAGGTAGTGGAACATACAGCTGCAGTGTCAATGTGCAGGAGAACAGGATCTTGTTCTTTCAGTGATGCCTGCTTCCCACAAAGTGTTTGAACTAAGCAGTCAAAATCAACTTTGGGTTCTATCAGTCTAACTGTAAGGTAAGTTGCCCTTGGAAAAGTTCTCCTAAAATTCTGGAACATCCTGGTAACATAGAGTGACTTTCCTGCAGGGACACAAGAGTGACAAGTGGAATTTTTTTCACTTAATATACTTAATCATTTTATTCCATTCATTTAAATGAAACATATTTCTATAGACTCAAATACTGTACTGTACATACCAACAGCTGCACGTCTAGAAGTAATCAACCAGGATGAAATACCATCTGGAAAGACCTGACGTTGGCGGCTTTGAACATAGGTAGTAGTTAAGTGATGCCTAAGGTATTCCTTGGCACTTTCTAAAGAAACACTCAAGCCTGCTTGTACCTTATAGTTGCTAAAGTATAACGGGACATAGCTGCTTTGGTTCACAGGAGACACTATTACCATTCGAAAATGAGACCTAGCACTCCGCTCCATTGCCTCAAAACGCTCGGCCAGAGCCACACTCACATCATAGGTCAGTAAACCTGGATTAACCAATGTGTAGATTTTCTGATGGTGATTTGGAGCACCTTGGCCTAGGCATCTCCGAAGAAAGATCTCAACCTCTTCTTCAGTTGTGTCCTCTTGGCATAATAGCACCTCATCAACTGAGGGAAAAGCCTGTTCTTGGCTCTCCATGTACAAAGCAAGTGTGTTGGTTATTAGTTCTGTAGCAGGGCAATCAATGAGATTGGGCTTGCCTTCTTGAAGAATAGATGGCAACTTGCGCATGATGTTGAGGTTGTTCATAGTAGAGAAACAGGAAAGGAACTGAGCAAGGGTTTTAACATCCATGTATTGTGCAAGATATTTGGTCCTGTTATTCCTGAAGTCCTGCCATGAATCCTCCAGTGTTTCCATAACTACGTTTGGAATTTTGCATTCTTGGACTGATGCGGATGAGACTGAACAAGTTTCCATCATATCTTCTTCTGTTCCAGCTTCATCACTGGTGTCCTCCCACTCAAGCTCATCCCCTTCAGCTGAACCTTCTTCCTCTTCACTATCCCCCCGAAGGCTGCCCATCTCACAATATTCTTCAGAATATGCTACAAAGTTAGATGAATTTTCTTCTAGCTTATCCTCAGGAAAAATGTCTTCTTCAGTGTCTTTGTTGATATTAGTGTCTTCTTTGTGCAGATTGGGTCTGCTAATATCCAGAGACTCTTCAGATTCTGAGTCAGAACTGAATTGGCCCTGAAGGTCAGGCTGAAGACTCTCCTTTGCTTTTTCAAAGGCATTTCTGATATCACTTAGTGTACTGTCTGGCTTAAGCGGGGTAAGCAAGTGCCATATTTGTTGTGGCACAGGCATCCCTTTTTCACAGATTTTGTTGATCCATTGGCAGAGGTAGACCACTTGTTCCGAAGTATAATAATTGAGAGCATAGAACTGAGAGCGCAGCTCAGACATAAAGCTACGCCAGTCTTCATGGCAGGCTTCCATACAGCGGCATACTTTTTGAAGCTCTTCGGCAACATGTCCATAATACATAAAATGTTTCCCAAGCAAGGGAACATGTATGCTAATGCATGGTTCTTTTTCATGGTTGCATATTACATATGCAAACAAGTCTCGGAAGAATAGGTTCCCAGATGAACATAGCTGCATAAGTATACGCGCCATTCTCTGTACGCCTTCAAATACCTAAAATAAAAATAAGTATTTTTCACAGAATTTATTCAATCTCTTAATATAATAATATCTTTCATCCTTGAACTCATAACCCATCCTTCCTGTTGAATAAAATATCATTCAGAATAGGTGTTCTGGTTAACTGACCTCTGTGAACTTGTTTACTTGTTCTTTGCTATGCTCTCCCTTGGATGACATGAGCATTAGCTTGTTCTGTAACTCCAATAATTCATCAAGACTGTAAGTTTTATCCATTTCACTGGTTTTTACCTTCACACATAAAACACTGCCCAGGGATTTCTAAAAAAAAAAAAAAAAAAAAAAGGCAATAAAAAGAACTTCCAACAGTCTTTAGACCTTAAAAAGAAAGATGCCTTCACACATTTCTTCATAAAAATGTACGTGTATGTTGTTGTTGGTCTTTCGGCTGTTCCCGACAAGGGGTCGCCACAGCGGAATACCCAGTCCGCACAACAACTTGGCANNNNGTACCTTGTACCTTGTACCTTGAAAATGTCATAACTCCAGCAGAAACAAATAACACTACAATGAGTGCATTTGAGTGCATAGAAACCTACAAGATTCTTTTTTGAGTTCATTGCCATACTGTAAATTCATCCTTCATCTCACCTTTCCAGAAGAATGATCTGGCCAGCGAATATGGTACACACCATGGGTATTGATCGCTGAGGCCAAAAATAGAGAGGACTTTTCCACAGAGCCATGAGTTTCCCTCAGTCCTTTCAACCAGGATAACCAACTATCGGAGTGTGTCTACAGACAGGATGCACACCCTGTTAACAACTTAGAATCTGCTTAGAATTACTGTATATTCTGTAAATTTCTAAACCAAAGCTTACCAGTTTTTCTGGAAGTTTTTCATCTCTATTGAGTGCATCCCAGACTTCCTGAGCACAGGCAATCAACTCCTCAAAACCTGCACTCTCATGCAAGGAGTATAACAAGGGACTGTAACCTGAGACAGCATCTTGAAAACTGGTCAATCTGTCAATCTCAGTGTCATTCTCTCCAGCCGAAATTGAAGCCAAATCCACAAAAACCTTTAACTCACTGCGATCTGTTCAAAAGCACAAATGGATAATAATTGAAGGAAATAAACATTTAAAAAACAAACATTTTAAAAAAGTGGTTAACAATCTACAATTCTACTTGAAAAGTCATAGTACTAATAAAAAAGTTTGGTATTTCATTATGACGTAAACAATAGTTTAGACTCATGCAATGAAGAACTCACTCACTCACTCTTATCGTCTACAGTATACCACTTTATCCTGTATTTGGGGGGGCTGAAGCTTATCCCAGGAATAGGGGTACATTCTGGACAGGATGCCAACCCATTGCAGGGCAGGGCAGACACACACTCGTTCGCACACTATGGGCAATTTGGAAACGCTAATTAACCTAACCTGCAGGTCTTTGGACTGCGGAAGGAAACTAAAGTACCTGGAGGACATCCACCAAGCACAGGGAGAACATGCAAAACAGAGACAGAAACCAAACCTATCCAAACCCGGACCCTGGAGGTGCATCCATCCTGACCTAACCATGGAAGAACTACTAGCTGGTGCTAGTAGAATATGTTAGCTCTCAAGTAAGTTCAACATATGTTTTAATATTACAAAAATACATGCTCAGAAATGCTGTTCATAGGTTACACAGTAAAGGTTTTCTAAAAAGTGCAACCAGGCATGCATATGTTTTCAAAGAGAATACATTTGATACATTTAATGAACTTACTTTTAATCGTGGTCTTAACCCAGTTGACTAGACTTTCGCTGTTCAGGAATGCCTCCAGACAAGCTGTGTGCTGATGGCTGACGTGAGATAGCTTTTGCTTGGCGTTAATAAGGTCATTGTTTAATGAAAGCAGATGCTGGTTTTTGAATGAATCTTCATTCTGTATAACACAATGTTGTTTTCACTTACTGCAAACATCCTACTGTTAAATTCATAGTGATTTACTACTATACTAGGAAACTACTGTAAATTTATAAAAAAAAAATTTTTTACTCATATTAACATTAAAGTTCTGAACATATGGTTAGGTAATGCTGTATTTATTTATTTTTTTTTACAGTTCATCACTGTTCCCAGTTAATATACTGTATATATAATATATAAAATGATCATTTGGTTGACCAATGCAGCACTGAACAGGTTGCTTTAATTGTTCAATCATTTACAGCATATCATCCATTTACAGCTTATTATATAATACTTAAGCAAATGTAATAAGGATAATCATTGAACTCATTTTACCAGCTGAGTAAGACTGTATATATGGCTGAAGTCTCCTTTCAGATTGAGTTTGTCTCTTATCTTCAGTATTGCACTGGAAGACTCTGCTGCATGGTGAAGCTGTCTATACTCCTGGATCTGTTTAAGCCTTTGTTCCAGCCAGTTTTCCTCCAGACCTGGATATTTCTCAAGCTTAGTGGCCATAAGTCTCATCTCCTTACGGAGCCGAACGCCATCACCTTCATCTTCACACCCTTCAACAGCCTTGTCCAGTTCCTCAAAAGTTACAAATCCTTTTCCAATCCTTATACCGAGCTGATAAAATTCACTAAGAGAAGGTTGCCAGATTTTAGAAAGAACATCTTCCAGACTCAGATTTTCAGACTCAGTGATCTTAGATGCCAATGCTCTGTCCATCCATGATTTGAGTATCAGGTTGCTGTCTTGAAATTCATGCATCTCTTTTGCTGCACTGAGCACTGTAGGTAAGTCAGCACTGTAGTACAGAACCTTCCCCGTGGAAATCTCTTTTAGATCTTCATTAGAGAAGCATGGTTGTACTACCACCAGCTCATTTAATCCCAGTGGATGCATATCAATCTTGTGCTCTTGCTCAAGTACTGAGATCTCGGGTACTGATAAAGCATTAACAGAAATATTCAGTTAAATTAGGTATGCTGGTAAATGTACATGCTGTTATTGTACAGTACGTAGCTTACCGTGAATTATCTCTGAAATTTTCCCAAGCATTTTTATGAGAACATTTATATGTTCCCTCTGTTCCAGCATGGCTTGGCAATCTTTCTCTCTTTGATTAAGCAGTCTTTCTGGATCAATAGTGATTTTATCCAATTTAATGTGTTTTTGACCTAAAATGGAGACTCACAAACTTAAAACATGGTGATCAATGGTGAAATGCAATACCCCTCTAGAAAAATCACTTACAGCTTACATGTGATGATGTAAAAAACAAACAAATAAAACATGTGAAAGTGCATTTTATGCCCTGAAATTGCATGTTGAACTAAATCAATGATTACATGAAAATAATTACATGGAAAATTAAATCATGAAAATAAATGAAATATGAATGAATGAAAGAAATTGAATAAACTAATTAAATAAAAAATAAATGGGAAATGGGAACAAGTGTTTTACTGTGACAGGCTGCAAAGTGCCTAAAGACACAATTTTAAAACTGGTTGTTTATGTAACAACCTCAGCAGCAACCTCATTTCCCCTCTCATCTGTTCTAACCACTCAGCATTCAGCATTCCAAAATACTAATTACTGGCCTGATCATCTGTCATCATCTGTACCAGTTTCTCACTGGTCTATGCCTTAAATTGTTTTTTAATGCTTGAATGATTCATATGTCACTGTGTGGCTAAACAAACAAAAAACATTTCTTTGAAACTGGTTAGGTGCATGAACTGGACTGCAAATGAAAGCCAAAAACTTGCCACTATTCCTCAAGACTACAATGTTTACAAAATAATAATAATCAAAAATACAAAATACATTAGAAAATCTGACTCTTTGAAAGAAATGTGGGGTTGCTTAAAACTTCCACAGTACTGTAAATCAATTGTATAAAAGAATTACCTATGAACAATAATTACTGTGAAACAATAATGTAAACATTTTTGAAATTACAAAAATGACATATGGAAATAAAATAATCATATATTAAGAAACATGAACAAATGGAAAACTAAAAATGCTTGCACTATGTGAAAAACGTCCCCATGTGGAGTATGTGTGAAACATAACTAGTGTCTAAAAAAAAGCATGTACATTCTATGATCTTTTACATACATACAGTATGGCTCTTCTGCAAAGGCCAGTCATATAGGCATAAGTACATGGTACTTACATTTTTTGCACAGCTCTTGGAATTGTTTCTTGTGTTTCAGGATAATCTGTAGTTGACCAAAGGTAATATTACCCTGGCAAAGAGAACTGACCAAATCACCTAAAGTAGCCTGGGACATGTTCATAATTTGATTGGCCCCTTCATTTAATTTGTCATGACTCCAGTCTCCTGAAGGGAAGAAAAAATCACAGTCTGTTAGCTATACCGTATGTGTTGTTATGTTATAAGTGTATGGCCATAGTTTAAACATGATACGATGATTTATTGTCATTGTATACATTTGGTTGTATAAACCATCAATGAGCCAAGTAAATTGAATAATACTGATAAGCAATTATATACCAATAAACTGGTCACAGGGTCAGGGGGAACCAAAAACCCATGGGAAAAACTATGGGAACCAAAGGCTAGGCTGCCTGGTTTGATCCCACACAAAAGCTTATGCAAAACAAATTGCTAACAAACAAAAAATAGCTGGTTATTGTAGAAAGGTATCAGAACAGCCAGTGCATCACAGCCTGCCATGTATTGGGCTTAGCAGGCAAAGTATGCAATGTTGTTGACCCAGCCTTAAACTCCCAAAATCTAAATCTGACCAAGCATGTATAGAATGTGCCGGACAAAAAGTCTGATCCATTGAGACCCCATCCCACAAGTCACAGCACCCAAAAGATTTGCTGCCAATATCCCAGTACCAGACACCACAACACACCTGCAGAGGTCTTGTGGAGTCATGCCCCAGTGGCAAAAGGGGAGCCTACACAATATGGACCTAACTGTAATGTTGTCATTTTAATATTATGGCTGATTTGTGTAAATTAAGACAAGTTAAAAGAACAAAAAGAGGAATGATGAAAATAATAAAAATTAGGACAAGGAGGAAAAGTCTTAATATATATACTGTATATGCAGACAACTGATGGGGTAATGACAATTTTTACAATTTAATTAAAGTTTTGGTTATGTTTTAAAAATAGCATAACCATTCCATTACTTATTCGTGTCAGTACATTTGCTTTTTCTGATCCATGAGGAATATGGCAAATTCCAAATACCTTCACATTCTTTGGGTTTGCTCATCTAGTATTCTTAACACACACTCATTTGAGATTCTTCCAGAGAAACTGTGTAACTGTCAAAGGATTTCATGTCATGCAGTGTTTGCATTAAAAAGTATTTGACCTTTATTTTCATAATAACAGATGCCACTGGTTCATCACAAGTTATTTTTTTTCTAAACATACAGATTTAACTTATGTCTACTTAATGGAATAAAAAGATATGCATACTGTAGTTGATAAGGTTTCAGAGATGTGGTATACCTTGAGATAAGAGGATGTAGACAGCAGATTGGTCATTCAGTAGCTGGCTCACTCTGTCTTCTCCAAAACGAGCTGCTGACTCAGTAACAATTGAGGACAAAATGGATGAGGAAACATGTTTCAGGTCCGGCTGTAGAGCTTTCAGAAGAGCCCCTTCTTTACTTGCCTGAATGCGACATAAAATATTCATGCACTCATTGTTGGAGAACATGAAAAAAATCATCTATTTACAGAGCAAAATGGACAAAACCAGGAGTTGAAAAACAAGAATAAACACAATCTATTGATTATGATATTATGTAAACTGGCACCAACCTGGCATAACTTTTTAATGGCAGAGAAACAAAGCTCATGAAAACATGACTGAACGGTAGAGTGGCTTATCTTTATAGCTCCTGCTGGGGTTTCCAGACAGCAGATCTTTACCTTGTCTATGTCATGAAGCTGTAGAATAAATGACAACAGAAGATAATATAATTTTGCATGCATTATTTTTTAACAGCCAATCATGAATATGCCCTTTTTTGGAGATACCTCAGAGATTCTTTTCATTAAGTCGTCCTTTATACTGCGCATCCATTGCTCTGTAACAGAGGGAATTGAACACTGCAACCCAAAGAAAGCACTCCAGAGCTGTAGGACAGGGGGAATGACATTATTAATATAGGTAGTCATTTACAAGTGTTTTTTATTATTAGTTTTTTTTTTTTGTTTTTTTACCTCTATTTCTTTGGGGTATTTAAGTCCAGACTTTTGAAACAGAGGATTCCGAAGGAGATCACATCTCCACTTTCTAAACTCATTTTGAGTGTCTTCAAGCTGTTTTAAAAGGTTTTTTCCCTCTGAATCTTTCTCTTCTCCATGCTACAATTTTTTTTAAAACATCAGTACGTTAAATAATAAATGTAGTTCTAGAACAGAGTTAAATAAACACTTTTAGCTGTTAATACCTTTGAAAGAAATTCATACTGAATTTCGGCCATTTTTAGCACCAGCTGAAAAGACAGCACTGTTGCTTTATAATCTGGATGGAGTCGAGTCATTGCGCAAGTGCTCTTATGGATATTTCTACAGCACTGATATATGGAGTCCAACCATTCAGATGAGTATAAAATGAGTCTGAAAGTAAAACCATATAAAATTAAATATGCAATGACAAAAGCATCAATAAAGACCAGTTACAAAAAGTTGTAACTAATTTTTTTTTGTAATATTATTCTTTGAAACATTTGATTTCTCTATGACATCTGTCAAAACTGCTGTGATGAGTCAACATCTTCTGATTAATTAGATTCAGGAACTCAGCAGCAATGTAGTACAATTTGGTACAATGTGATAGAAGAATCACAAGCCTGACCCTCGTCCTAGAATCATACCTGTCTTTGTCCTTTTCAACACAGTTCAACAGATCTGTCAAAATTTTTTCTGTGATCTGCAAAGCAAAAAAAAATTCCACATTTTTTTCTAGCCTTGATGGAAATCAATAACTTGTTCTGTGATCTGCTTCTCACCTACCCTCAGAGTTGTCACTGTATGTTTGGGGTCAGTTTGTCGAAGGTACTCTTGAAATTCTCTCAATCTGTACATCAGGCTCTGAATCAATTTTTCAGGTGCGATGTTTGTCAACTCAGCAAACTTAGATATATCATCAAATGCTATCAAGGACAGCCATGCGGTCAAAACATGAGGCTTGTCGTTGGCCAGCTCCTTGTGCTTTTCAACCAGCTCAAGGATCATCCTTAAAAATAACAAAAGATTTGAAATTTGATAAAGAAATATTTTTTTCAGTATATCTACTGTATCACTTAAACAAATACAGTAAGGTACATACATATTTGTAGTCAAAATATATTTAATTATTTCATTTATGACTCGGATATAATACTGTATACTGTATGTATTTTTTTAACTAACTATATGGATTAACATGAACTGCATGAGTTTGGTTAAAAACAAACATTTTAAAACAACAAAAATGACAAACCTTCTCTTATCAGGATATGGTTTTATTTTTTCTCTGTATGTACGGTACGCTACATCTTCTAGTCCCGTCCAGGCTGGTTCCTCAACAGTTATGCCTAGCCGTTTTGAGTCTGCACCAGGCTGCCTCACAGAATGGAGAAGAGGAACCAGCAGGACCGTCTCTGAGAGCAGAAGCTGAGAACACTGGATAATCAGCCCTTTCACCGTACTGTATTAACAAATTCAACAAAACAATAGCCATTAATAATAATAATAACTATATTATAATAATAACAAATTTTATTAGATACCATTTTATTGAAGAAACGTGGGCTTTCATAACACACATGAGCATCACATATAGTGATATATGGTTTACATAGTTAATATAAAAACCTTTTCAAAATTCATCAATAAACCTTCAAAACAGTAAACAGTGTTGACTTTAATCAATCCTGAAATGGAAAAGAAACCTCATGTATTTGCATGAGGTATGTATAATTAAAAAAAATTATTGGAAGTTATTTGCTTTGTATTTGCTACTATTGCATTTATGAAATATTGAACACCTTTAGTTTTGTATATCTATTGTATGTGTTTCCTCTGGGAGAATTTTATGTTGTTAAACTAAAGTGTTGATGTGCCTTATAAACTACCACCACCAAAAACAGTAAAAGGTCACAAATTTACAAAGTCCATATGACAACCAAATGAATTAATTATGCCCTAAATCTAAAGTAATCAAAAGTGCATTAAATACCTTTTAGTAAAAGCAATGATTGTGCTGCTAGTAAAAACAAACTAAGAAAAAATAACAGTAACCTTAATTGATCTAAATTGATATACAATTTTAGTGCAAGCCAATTTGAATTTGAAGTGTCAGTCGAATGTAAGTAGTAAGAAGGCTTAGAGAGGGTCAGTGAAATAGGAGGGTGCAAGAGTGCTTATGCACGTACGGGAAGAACTTTCTGTTCGGAGATAACGTGAGTTTATAACTTAGAACTCAAAAGAACCTAAAAACAAAAACCTAAGACGCCTGTCTTTACATTTGTCTTTGGGACTAATACTGGAGAGACATGCTCTCTAGCTGGTGCTACCTAGTGATGGTACGCTGCAAGATGGTTTCCGGGGGCCAAAATAGATGCGCCTTCAGGTGTAGCACGTGATTTCCCCCTACTGTGGTGTTGCCTAGCAACCGCGCATGGGGCGACAGTGGATCCACTTTTCAGAACCCCATGGCGTGGTTCTTCCTCACACGGTGGTTCTTCCTCACACTGTTACCATGTGTTACCTCATACTGTATAAAGTTCATGAAGCCAGAGTGTGCCAGGGGCTGAAACTTATGACAGCAAATAGAGCACAACCTCTGAATGGTCTGGAGTCCACAAACTTTTGGTTATACAGTGTAGGTTTTCCCTTTAATGTCTCACCTGTCTGTATATAACCCCATGCATACTAATAAGTAGTAAATTTATATTTTATTACAATATATTATTGTACTTTACATTCACACAGTTACATTTTAAAACAGATTCCCTCTGCATTACTGATTTTTATACTTACTGCTGCAGTGAGGGAAAAGAATTTTGTCCTTCTTGTACTTGTTTAAGAGCAGGGGCAGATGAGACCAGATGACAGAGCATACCCCAATCTTTAATCCCAAGCTTCACACTACATGCACAGGTCACCTGAAACACTGAGAGGCCTAGTGCAAGAGGGTCAGAATTAGCCGACCTTCCTACAGGATTAAGAATGTCGACCAGCTTTTTTGCAATCAATTCCTTCACCTAAACAGAGAATCAGGAGTTGATGTAGCAGTTTCTGAAAGATTTTATTGCTTTTTTTAAATCAGCAGAATTCACTAACCTCTACAAAAGGAGTAGTCAGATTTTCATGGTAACGTATTCGTTGTTTGGAATAATAAAAACAACAAATATAATCATTTAAGAGCTGTGTGAGTGTTCTTATGGTCTCCTGGTTTGATGGTTCCCATTTCTCAAACAATCTGTTAAGTAGCACGCGTGCAGAATTCTGCCAGGCCTCAGATATTTCTTTTTCTGCAGATCCAGAAGTGATCCAGTTCCACCACCATTTATTAAAAACCTTACTATTTATATGGCCTTCAAAGAGGTGAATTTCTAGGCAGGATAAAGGATCAAACAAAGTAATCAAATAGTAACCCAAATTAATAAATGAATAAATGAATAAATACATGTATATTTTTAAAAAAGACACAATTTTCTTACCTTTCAGTGAGGGATTAGTAGGGATCGTAAGCATTCTAGAGGCAATTTCCACTATTTCTTTTTTCCGTTGCTGCACTGCATAGTTATAGATTACCATGCTGCCTCTCTTTACAGAATGTTCATCAACAGAGAGGTTTGCCTCAATTAAACAGACATTCTTACTTATTTCCCTATTCCACAAATAAAACAAAACAAAGATATCATGCATTGAAGAACTCAGGCTATATTTATATACAGTATATATTAAGTTTTCAGTATGTGGCATGCTTGATGCTTGTCAACTGCTACAATATTTACAGCATATATATTGTATGCTCCTATAACTCATCCAGCTATCCCAGTAGATTAAGAGCACGAGGGGGTACACCCAGGACAAGGTGCCTATCCATCACTGGGCAGACACAGATACATTCACACCCTCACACACTACGGGCAATTTGGGAATGCCAATTAGCCTAATCTGCATGTCTTTGGACTGTGGGAGGAAAACGGGAGTACACGGAGAAAACCCTTCAACATGGGGGGAACATGCAAACTCCATGCACACAGAGATGGAAATTGACCGGGACCCAGGAGGTGCAAGGCAACCGTGCTATATTATACACCAGATATTATTAAATGTTTATACTATACTTTATGTGAAAGACTAAACAAATTCCAAAACATCAAAGCACAATCTGAAATTGACAGTGAAAAAGACGTCACTCATCTTAAAAGGAAACTCACCTAAACAGGGTTATTTCCATTTCATCACTCCAGTTTTCAGAACAGATTAGAAGTTTGTCTTTCTCTTTGTTAAACTTAAAGCTTCGATCCAGTACTAAGTACACATAAAATGTGAACATTGGTTTCCCAGGTGGTCCTCTCACTGGGGGCATTTCTCTAACAGAATAAAAAGTGTTAGATATCTATTGTTTTAACCCTTTGTTGCACCATTTACCTAAAGAAACCAAAAATATATTATGCCACAATTCGTAGTAAGAAAATGGGTCATACATCAAAGAGTTAAAGCCTACAAAAAAGCCAAAGTGATTAATAAAGAAATACTACCTCTGTGCTTCTTTATCATGAGTTTTGCCCTCCTTTGCTGCTGCTGACTGGTCAAGTTTTTCCATTGAGTCGTTGCCTGATGCTGCTTCAGCATATGATATCGGTTTTGTTTCTGTAGACCGTGGGTTAGAGATATCTTGTGAACTTCCATCGTTCTGTTCTTGTTTATTGTTCTTGATGTCCTCCTCCTGCATTATTTCATCACAGTTTGATGGTGTAGTTGTTCCTTTCTTCTGATCCCCTCCAGGTTCAGGAGGTGTTGACACAGAATTGTCAGCATCCATCTGTTCATTCGTCTTGGGTGGATCATTTTCTGTACTCCCTTGGCCTGGAATTTGGGCTTCACACCCAGGATCTGACTCGGTTTGTGTGTGACATGATTTATGTCTGATAGACTCAGTCTGGGTCATTTTGTTTTTTAGATTTCGTCTTGTTTGTGTTTGAGCTTCCATTTTTCCTGTTGCAGGCACTGGGATGCTGAAACAGTCCTGATCAGGCTGGAACTCACTCTGGTTTCTTGATGCATTAAGGGTGTCTACATTTTGGCTCTGAAAGTGGGGTGGGGATGAGGTGCTGTCACCACTTTCTGATTTTTTGGTCTTTTTCCACCTTTCGTTCCTGGGGTTGTTGTGCCAGCTTGATCTGTCTAATCCTTTCTTTCGGTCTTTGTTTCGCCTTTTCCTCGTCATTTTAAATTCTTTCAAGCTTGGTTTAAGATACATATGCAATCAGAAAGAATGCAAACAGTGATTAAAATGTAACATTTGATGATCCCGGCAAAATTGCAATCCCACAAATTACTAATTAAACAGGTGGAACCAGGTGTGGCTTCTGCTTGGTTTGAATGAAAACCTGCACCCACATCAACACTTTATGCATTCAGTTTAGCATCCCGGTTTAAAATGAACACTTGGTGGTCCATGATGGACCATGACTGAACATATAGTGTACTATCTACAGTAATCTAATAGTATTAATGGACAATTCAGCTATGTGGTGCTGGAACAATAAATTGTCAATATGATGTCGTTAGTTTTTTTTACTTTTTTTTATCACAACCTCACCATCTCAACAGCATAAACTGTCCACTTAACACCAGACCTGAGGGTACTGCAACCGTTCCTTTCACAGTACATCCACAGAGTGTACCAGGAAGTTAACACATGTACTATAGTAGAATATACATCGATCAGCTATAACATTATGACCACCTGCTTAATATTAAGTAAGTCCCTCCATTTTGCCAACTTTCTAAAGAACCAGACAGTTTCACTTAGAGCTACTGCAGCTCTTATATTGGATCAGAGTACACGGGCCAGCCTTCACTCCCAATGTGCATCGGTGAGCCTTGGCCACCCATGACTCTGTCACAGGATCACAGATTTTCCTTCCTTGGACCCTTTTTGGTAGGTCCTGACAACTGCAAACCAGGAATATCCCACAAGAACTGCAGTTTGCTGAGTTGCTCTTACCAACTTGTCTAGCAAACACAATTTGGCCCCTGTCACAGTAGCTATAGATACAATATATATTAGGCTGCAATAAAGATTTTGTCTCTGACGTCGATGTGTTAAAAACGTAAAGAATTGGCAGGCAGAAGGATTTGAGTGACTTTGACAAGGGCCAAATTGTGATTGTTATTCAATTAAATTACATTTTATTTTATTTGTATAGCACTTTTAACAATTGTCATTGTCGCAAAGCAGCTTTACACAATCAAAAGAATTATTTAAGTT
>JAOTQY010000052.1:7515085-7525094 GCA_026413445.1 Dolichallabes microphthalmus
TACAGATAATGTCTGTAATTTTACAGAGATTTGTATGTAGTTTTTAAAAAAAGGAAAACTACTATAAAATTTTAAAGGTATTTTCTGTAAAATTAGGACTTTTTTTTACCGTGTAGAATAAACTACTCAAGGAGGAACTTTTAATGTATCTCTACATTTGTGTTTAAGAAATCAAACCATCCAGAAGTGTCAGTTAATTACAACTGTCTAATAACATGCATGCAATGCTGACTCAGTGAACTAATGTGCAAAACAGTGTGTCTATTTACATGAATTGAATAATTGACTTTTAACACTGAACTCTACACTACAATCTACAACATGTAATGCTGAGAGCCACAGCAGAGTGTGGAGCCTTAGGAGGGGAATAATTTAAAGCTGGATTTCAAGCACATGTGTATAACTAGAATCGAAACCATTTGCAGGCAGGTAGTGTCCTTGCCAACACACCCCATTCCACTTCCATCTACAAATGGCTTTTACTTGTTTATACGTTTCTTCTCACCACTCTGGGGTGCACTTTGCACAGTGAATGGCCACAGGGGCAGAGCAAGAAAAAAAAAAGTGTTGGCCTAAGAAGAGGCTAAATTCGCCCTGTGAATCATATCGGCGTGGTATCTCAGGGTGTCCCCTTACACACCAAATATGGACCCTGAGGACTTAAGTGCTATCGCTTTTTGCTGTGGCTATTCTTAGGCTGTCTGTCCAGGCCATTCGTGCAGGCAAGATCTCTGCTCTTTCTGCTTTTCAACTGTTTTTTTTTTCACATATTTTGATAATTTAGTCAGGAGTGCAGTTAAAATCTGGTTATGCTCTACTTTAGGAGTTCTGGGTTATGGTTTATGGGTCGTGTCCTGTCTGTACAGGTATTTGTTGACTAGCTGTGTGTTTACCCACTCATTCCTGCATTGTTATTGTGTTGTAGAGGCTCCTCGGCGTCCCTGCCCGTCCCCGGGTGTTCGTCCTGACTGCAGGGTGAAGAGCTAACAAGGAAAGAAATAGGAGCTATTTGTCCTAAGGCGAGGCTTTCCATTTAAACTCTCCCCAAAATGAGCAATTACACGATAACTCTGGCTGGACCTGCACCATGGGGCTTCAGACTGCAGGGAGGCAAAGACTTCAACATGCCCCTTACAATCTCAAGGGTAAGACCAGCATTTTTTAATATATGTGAAATACAAAAAAAAGATGTTTTGATTGAATTAATTCCATACGTCTATTAAAATCTATGTTATACTTTCCTTATAATTGGCACAATAAATTAAAAAGAAGGACCAAACCACTTTTTAGTGGAAAAATTAGATTACATAGTGTTGGAGTGCAGTTGTTAAGTCTTACTGACAGAATTTAGCCTCTATGAATAGTCTATGAATATGGAGTATTCAGTGTAGCTGAGGGGAAACCCAAAGCTTTGATGTGAACCTTTTAGCAATACTGTATTTGATTTAAACTTGTGTTATCTTTTAGGGCCTTGTCTGGCCGAATTACACATGCTGTGTTCAACTGCCAGATGTCATTTGATTACAGAAAATCGGCATACTCATCACATAAAGCTTTGTGTGATGCCGTGTGACACTAATTTGAGCAGCACAAACAAAATATTGCCTCTACAATCGTATTACTGAATGAGTCTCAGGCCATGCTTAGGTTAGTTAAATGGAAATATATTTTCTCTCTGATGCTCTGAAAGCTTTCTGTAAATTAATGCTACGTTATACAGAAAGATGTTTCAGACATTTCAGTTAATCACACATGACAGGCCTTGTTTTAGCTCAGGGCTGGTAACTGCTAAAATAGCTGCCATTTTCCAGGAAATCAGATACTGGCAGTAATAGAGAAGACTTTTTAGCATGCTGTGTTTTGTAGGCCCCATACAAAATGCCCCATTTTCCCCATAGGGAAATTTTTTTATATATGATGAAAGTGCAATTTATGTTGATGTAATTGCTTTGCATGACAAGGATATACGTCATGTAAGAAATGTCGAACAGCATGAGTGCTAAACAACATCACTTTACGTCACTCAATTCAGTGGTAACTCTGAGGTACAGTATATGTCCCATTGTCCTGGATTTACAGGTCTTACAGACCTGACAGCGTCATTACTGTTCTTTTTCTTTCAAAAGTGACTTGTGCACCCCTGTGGCTGGAGTCCCACTTTGGGTGAACTTGAAATGGAAACCTAGAGAGGAACCAGACTCAAAATGGAAACCATCCTCATCAGTGTGACACACACAGAAAAAAAATCGCTTCCATGAATGTGGACTGTTTTGTCAAAAGACTATAGCAATTGTGTAACCAGTAAAGCAGTTACAGTTGTACTTGTTAGTGACAAATTATTTTGCCAGCTGCAGTCCTCAGCCATCTAGCAAAACTGTTCAAATTAATTCCAGTCCAAAAGTCATCTTCATGCTTTCTAAGTAAAAACTTTGACTGTTCATATGGCGCCATCCTCAGCAGCAGCAAGTGGTTTCCAAGTGCTGAGAATTCAAACTAAAATTAAGGCAGGGATGGATTATTCATTATACATGCCCAGAAAACAGAAGGAGTGAGGATCACTGGTGTCCCAGGAATAGCTTGGCAGAGAGATTGGGGGTAGAGCACAGATTATTACATATGCTCATTGTGCAGAGACTCCAAGTAGGACTACCTGTGACTGCATAACTAAAAGGTAGAGCCAGAAGAATACACAGACATAAGCCACCCTCACCCAGAAAGTAGCCAATCCATCATTCCATAGTCTACAAACCGGGGTGAAAACATCCATAAGTCCCAGTTCACCAAAACACTTTGTGGTTGTAAATACCTGCTCCATTACCTGAGAAAAAAACTATTAATAAGACACTTGACTAAACAAATGTGTTTCCAGGATAGACTTAAACAATGTGCTGAACACTAATTGGAAGGCTAGCCTATAATCTTTTTGACTGCTTTTTGTCTGTACTTTTTATTTTATTATATTATTATTATTATTATTATTATTAAAGATTAAATAGCTATAATATATGAATTGATTCAGTATTCTGAAAAAATATCAGAAATCTGAGTTTAAAGTGAGAATTATGAGATTAAAGTCAGAATTCTGAAAAAAAAAAAAAAAGGTTCACAATTCCGACCTCCCCGAATTCAGAATCTCAGAAGACTTCTGTAATTCTGAGATTAAAGTTGGAATTCTGAGAAAAAAATGTCTCGAATTGTTTATGGTGACCCTTATCCTATTCCATAAGAAGCGGTTGTAGGAATAACTTCAAATCTTAAAGCTGTATTGATGCTAATCAGAGTTGAGCAAATGCTATTTTAGAAATTTTGGAGGTATGGAAGTGCTGTTTAGATCCGTTTAGCTTCCACAACTGCCCTAATTATGTTGTTTGAACTGTAAGTCTAGGGATACATATTAACCTGCTGGATTGGCGAAATAGTAAAACGAACAAGCAGATAAGTACAGACTATTTTAACCATTTTTAAATGATTTTTTAACTATTTGTATTTCTGACATCCAAAACAAGATTTCATTTGGATTGTATGTTTAACAGAGGTGTACAGCAGTATTATAAACTACAGGACATGTTACTCACTCCAAATTCCACCAGGTGCACTAAAGATGGGCTGAGGATCTCACAACAAGCAGTTATTTCATAGTTCAACATAAAGAAAACAAGAGAAAATAAATGTGCTGGCCAGACTTAAATAACACTAAGGCTCAGTCACAGCATTGACCAGTGACGTTTTAACTGTTTGTTGAAGGTGCAAACATGATGTGATACATCATATATTCGTTCATTTTCAGTACACCATAATTTCGTACAATTAATCAGCTTGCCATATGCTATAACATGAGGCTAGCTATCACTTATAGCCTATTAAGTTGGGGCAATGGTGGGGCAAACTATGCATAGGACTGAGCATGCTCTTGGAGCTTTTACTTTCTTGATAGTCTAGACTAATAAATTCATTATTTTTCCAACCCTGAAAGTTCAACATGATGTATAGTTTGGGTTTTAACTATGATGTTGCCAAAGCCTGCACTGTTTCACTGATTCTGATAAGTGTTGTAATGACATACAGATGATTGTACAAACAGGAGAACCTACTACCTGTTATTATAGAATAATGAAACCTGAGATTAGACTTTTTTGCATAATCCCAGATTAAATTTTTTTTTCCTAACACTGATTCCATGTGGACTTCAGATCCTATTTGTAAATGTCCTATTTGTCCTCTATGCAGGCACAAGTGTATATGATGTCATACAAATGCATGAACACTTCTTCAGAGTTTGACATTGTTGTCATTTATCATATTAAAAATAATAATAATAAAACAATCACATACTTTATTAGTGTGTACAGGACAATAATCTGGTGTTCTTGTCCAAACAACTTCTGGGTAAATTGAGGCCAGAATGATCATTTTAAGTTATAAAACCTAACTTTTACAGCACTGATATGCGCTATAATGAAATTCTACTTAAACAGAAACTGCTATGTGCTAATGCATCTGATTGTAAAGTGTCTATAAAACCATGTTTAATGCAAGATGTATCATAGTGTTTTATTATAAAATGTGATGAGCATGTTCTCAATCTTGTATTCTGCACATCTGAAGAGGATTTATACTAATAAGCCAGGGACTATCCAGCATTGGCTTTTACGCCAAGAGGGCTATTTATGTATAATGCTGCAAACACTATGGTGGAATTTTGGACACATTCCACATTTTGCACCTGTGCCCTTCAAGAACTAAAATAGGGTTTCATGCACTAAGGCTTTATCCCATTGTTTAATAATCCTGAACATTGGAGACTGGTGTACACCATTTCAATCACTTTCAGAACAGCATTCTCTTTAAAAAGTGCTGAAGCTCTCTATGATTCTGAGTACAATAATTGAATCTTGAGTGCCAAATCTTCCCGTAATACAGTTTATTAATTGCATAACATCTACTAACTGGGTGAAAGACACAATATCTCTTCCTTCTCTTATAGCGTGGCATTTCATTTGTCCTAACTGGTTAACTAGTTAACTTTGCCTGAATTTATGGATTTGTTTTTGGCTGATTTTTTTTATTATTATGTGAGGTTGCGTTTAATGACATTTCCATTTCAATACAAATTTGAGTCATTTGTGTATAAACTGCAGTAAATAAGAGGTCAACTCAGACTGGATTCATATTAGTGAGTCTGCTTATGCTGTTTATAATGTACACAATGAGGAGCTTTCATAGGAAGATAATGTTTTATACTTACCTAAGTGCATAAAAAAATGCATTCATCTCCACATTCATAAATAGGTCTCAACATGTTGATCCAGGCTGTTTTTAGTAAATTGTACTAAAATATCAATACATATGATACATTTGAAAGTGTATCTTGATCAGGAAATCTTTAATCAAAATGTTTGGTATTTGCTGGCAGCTGGGCTACCTCGGGGTGTGTGCTGAGTAGCAGCAGCAGGTGGGAGAATAAGGGAGCACTGTGCAGGCTCAAGTGGAAGAAGGTGTGTGCCCCCAGCAGCACTGTTTATTTTTAACATTTTAATGAGCTGCCTGTAAGCCAAGCTACGACCTCACAGCAGGATAGTGTTTCGCTCTCTGTTTGTTAATGAACATTTAGCAACGATTACAGTAGGTGTGCATGAAATTCCAAACCTTTTATCATGATAACCAGTTAATTAGAAGGAAAAAAGTGAAATCACACAGCAGTTCAAATTGACACTTGGTGTAGTGATGAATATGGAATGGATATAAAATGGAAGTTAAACGAAGAAATGCTCCCTTGCCCACAGACCTCCATTGGAAATAGTGTCAAATTCCATTTTTAATTTGTGCTTGTCTACAGATCACACCGGGCACCAAGGCAGCCAATGGAAACCTGGCCCAAGGTGACATCATCACAGCCATCGATGGGGTCAGCACTGAAGGCATGACACACCTGGAGGCCCAGAACAAGATCAAATTAGCCACTACCAAGCTAAGCCTCAGCATGCAAAAGTAAATATTAAAACACACACACACACACGCACAGGATATACACAGTACCTTGCTGACCCCCTTTTTTATTGTAGACGTTCAACAGGGACACCAGTAATCCATCATATCCACCTTCATTCTGATTACTTTGTTCTGCTGAATGGATCCAATTAAAAACCTCCAATCTCCGGAATAAACAAAAACACAGTTGGCCTGGCGTGTTGCAGAAATGAAAAAGCACACATGCTTCCTGTCAGTTCAATGTAATTTTCCTAAATGCAGCTTTTGCAGATTTTTAATCAGGGTTGCGACACACAGTCTGTTACCACAAATGAAGATTAAGCATGACAAAGTAACAGCTTGAACTGAAAGTAGAAAGCAATGCTTGTTTATATACAGTAACACTTATAATGACTATTAAAAAAGCTATATTTTTGCGTATTCCTTAGTGATAAAAAAATTGTATCAAGTCAGCGTTTTCTTCAACAGAAACAAGGAGGAATGTCAAACTATCTGTAGTGTTTAAATAGTAGTTAGTAGCATACATTAGTCATGCATTACTCTCCAATAAATTCCCTTATGCACCCACTGCCTCCCTGGACCTGTCTGGTTCTGAGAAGGTTCTTAACCTGGAAACATTATAACGGACCTTTAGAATATGAGCCCTCATTGAAAGAGCCCAGACAGGCCTGTAAGCATTTTCATAAATATAATGTCTTCACATTAAACCATGAAGAATCCTGACAGACATTTTAATGATGCAAGCGTACGTTTATTACATTTTGGCAAGCCAACTAGGGACAATGTTGTCCCAAGGCATTTCAGGAGTTTTATAGTAAGATATTCATTTTAAAAAACCTATGTGTCTTATTTATTTATTTTTTCTCTGACTAAGGCATTACAGGACAAGATTGATGTATTAGAGCTTTTAGTTTCTTTATTTTTCAATGTTTAACCCCTTGATGAGGTGTTACAGCTAATGCAAATATTTTACCATACAGTATTACATAATAGGGCATCATAGTGTCCTAGTGGTTCAAGTTCCACCTACAAGTCTGCGTGTGAAGTACGCACTCTGCTTTCCTCTCACAGACCAAAAACATGCAGAGTAGGTTTATTGATGTGTCCTGATTAGCCTTAGATTAACCATGATGCTCCTGACCTACAGTACCCACTTTGTTCACAATAGCAACAATCACAATAGCTACACTCCATTCTCAGGGCTACACTCAGGAACAACACCTGAAAGGAAATCTATAAAAAAGCAATCACTGCCGCGACAGATTTCATTCTTTGTTAAAAAATTCAAGTCGACTGTGAGTTGTGAACCTGTTATCCATGAAATTGCCTGTTTTTGTCACAGACTATTCAAGTGTAAATCCTTACTCTAGGTACAATAAAGGTGATGTTTTTGTGTAGGTTTTCAAGGTTACATAGCAGAGAATTGTACCTTTCTTGTTCAACTTATTATATGGGTGTGCAAACACAGTGTATGACTACGAGCAGTCATTACCTTAGATATATCCTCATTTTTAAATAGACAGATGATTTTTTTTACAGTGAAAATAGGTCAAAAGCGATACGTCAGTAAAATATACCATATATTATTTGCAGGAGAATTTCGGGTTCTTAATTCAACAGTTCTACAAAAATCTAATAATGGTCGCCCTGACTCTAGTTCTAGGTCGAAGGACTGGACAGCGTCAGTGCTGTTGTAATAGTCATATTTTTTTTTTATAGGAAGAAAAATATTTGCAGTTTCTTGGTAACATTAGCTTGCTTTTTTTGTCTTATTATCTTTAAGGAAGAAAAAAAACTGGTACGGTGAAATTATCATTTTAATCACAAATGATAGCAGGAAGTAACTTGTGTTATTGTGTTAAAATGTAACAGTAAATGGATAAATGGTATATTGTGTTTTCCCATATTTTATTAGTTTTTTAACAAATTGACATACATCTCAGTGCACCTCCAAAGCTTATCTGTTAATGCCCCAGCTAAAATATTCCTCAGATGGTAGGTCTGTATTCTTTGATAACTCAAACTCCCTTTATTTCACCCCTCCTAAACCACATCCCGCCCGAGAACAACAGAGCAAAGCAATAAGGAAGGGGAGAGTATTTTCTTATATGAGGCCACAATATGGGAAAAATATGAATATCAATATTTCACAAAAATGGTAAAAAGGACAAGAAACATGGAATGTTTTATTTTCACTTTTTATTTGTTTGTACACTAGGAAGGTCCCAGATTCAAACCCCAGCATGACCAAGTTTCCACTGTTGAGCCCTTGAGAAAGGCCCTTAAATGTAGAAATGTAAAGACCCTAAAGATATCTGAATTTCTAAAATTGTCAAGAAAAAGTGAATTTTGGATAATAGGTCCCATTTAATAAATTAGGCATTAAAATCTTTAGCAAAGTGAAGTCAGAAAAAACACTCCTACCATCCAATAACAGCTCACCCTCTTGTGTTTTACCCCATACATAAGACATGTTTTCTTAAATTACCTATTTAATTGTTTTGGTTCTATCAGGTCAAGACGTCCAGCCCCTGTTCCTACAGCTACACCAAGAATGGACTCACCCATGCCAGTTATTCCTCACCAGAAGGTAATATTATTCCAGTCATGCCCACAAAAATGCACCGGGCAATGAAAGAACAGTCATGATTTTTCTCCTTTTCCCCAACATTGTGTTTAAGGTGCCATCCTTTACTATCTTTTTAAAGAAAATGATTCAAAGTAATTGAAATGAAAAGCTGCAATATGCTTTTAAATCGAATCAGGCTTTCTGTTTGAGTGCAGGCTCCCCCTAAAGTGCCTTATTGGTAATACAATATGGTCTGACACAAACTGACTTTATAAAATTGTTTTGTTCTTTTTGAAGAATCATATTTTTAAATAATGACAGTAGGTCTTCCCATATACCTTTTTGAATATTACCTTTCTGAATTGCTTCATCTTCATCTACATTAATCAAGGCTTCTGTCTGTTGTAGACTTGCTTCATGTTGCTTTATAATTTTTATTCATGCAATTTGTTTTTGGGATTATATAATTTCCCATTTGGATTAATAAAGTACTCTATCTGTCTCTCTATCTCTCTATCTCTAACAGATACTGATGAAGATAGACGTTTGCTTGATTAAATTATTATTTTTTAAAAACACCCTCCAATAGCTCTGCGCATAACAAACACTTGTGTGTTGGCTCCAAAGCAGAAGAAAAATGTGTTGTAATGAGTTAAACACCTGTCTCTCTGCAGGTTTATCCTGACTATGGGGTAAAAATAACTCTCAACCAGA
Organism: Dolichallabes microphthalmus; assembly: GCA_026413445.1. Taxonomy (NCBI): domain Eukaryota; kingdom Metazoa; phylum Chordata; class Actinopteri; order Siluriformes; family Clariidae; genus Dolichallabes; species Dolichallabes microphthalmus. The sequence goes on from JAOTQY010000052.1 coordinate 7,524,357, forward strand.
GGTGTAGCTGTCACGTCGGCCTGTACTTTTCAGTGGTACACAGCATGGTGCCTTTGATGGGATGCCATTCCAGGGGTAGTTAAGGTTACAAGGCTCAAGGCAACTGGTTATATTATTCCCCTAACCAACACCCCTGGCCTTAATTAACCTCATTACATCTGATAATGTTTAAATAGCAGAGCACTGGGGAGGTGTTTGGGTGACCTTATCGAAAAGCAACACTCAAAACATTCTATTCTTTGCTTTGGAACATTGCAAGTGATCTCACGTTCAGTTTTTTCCCTGCTCAGTCCTCTTCTTTTCCCTTATAAAAATGTTTTCGAACAAGTTCTAGTGGATAGGTTTCCTCACCTACAAACTCTGTCTCTCAAGTGGATCTGCTTTTGTAATGGGATGCTATAAATGCAGATGTGTGTTTGGTGAAACTTTAGCTAGTACAACCCTCACAACCACAGAAGCATATGTCCATCCATTTTTAGATACAGTGTCTCTCTCCTTTGTAATTAGTGCAAAGGTTTTTTCTAATTTTGGACAGTCCCAGGACATGAGGGCACATTTTGTATTGTTTCCCAGGCCTGGCACAAAGGTACAGTAAGCCCTGTGCCACGAGGAATGTTCTTGTCATGAATTAATAGAGGTCTGACCTAACAACAAGTTTTTTTTAATTCATTCATTCATTCATTTTCTATACCGCTTTATCCTGTTCAGGGTCGCGGGGGGCCTGGAGCCTATCCCAGG
>JAOTQY010000052.1:7705806-7716706 GCA_026413445.1 Dolichallabes microphthalmus
GTGTGGGCACTGGCTGGAATCGAACCCGGGCCTTCCGCATGGCAGGCGAAACACCTACCACTGAGCCACCAGTGCCGGTTTATTTAAAATAAATCCAACCACCAATTATTTTATTATACAGTACATCCAATTGTCCCTAGTTGATCAACATGGCTAACAACTAGTGTTTATATTAATTAGTATATTGCAAGATATGAATGAACCATGTATGGATATTGAATTTATACTTATAATTGTTTTATTGAAACATTATTTAAACTTTATGCATGTTTAAGGATTATACACACACTTTTACTTTGCTCTGATTAATAAAGTTAATAAAGATTAATAAAGATCCTATAAAGTTATTATATAAATTAAATTCAATATATTATAAAGTATATTGTTGAATATAAGATTACATACATTAAGATATACATTTGAATATTTTTCTCAATTTATAAGAAAGCAGCAAATCCATATGTATTTTTAAATATACAAATACAATATATTATTCTGTATATTCGGAATATATTTTTAAACTTTTTTTTCTGTTAATTAACTGGTATCAGTTAGTGTACTGTAGCAACAAGGAATATTAACATTATAAAATCTTTTCAATTTACCAGTAGATCAGAACACAAAATCTTTTAATATAATGACGGTTAATATATAATGAAATATATTTTCTTTACGTAAGGGCTCATCCGTTCATCTGTGCCACTTCGGAATCACACAAAAATTGAGATTTTACACTCAACACAGAGAATAAACAATATGGTGTATACACTCTTTCCAGTCTTCTTTATCACATCATCTCTCTGTTTTCACATGGTGTTTTTGGCATCACCATTCAGACATTTGCATGAAAGAGGTGGATAGAAAACCAGGAGATGGATGGAAATGATATCTAGCTATCATTTACACAAATTCATATAATGCTGTCCTTCTTCAAGTGCTTTCATTTAAATCATTTATTTATTTATTTATTTGCCCTTAAGGTATGCTGTTTACATGACCAGTTCAGTATTCAGATTATGGCAGCGAATATGTGCGTGCATGTGAATATACTCAAAGAAGCAGGGAGAGAGAGAGAGAGAGAGAGAGAGAGAGAGAGAAAGCTTACCAGATAAAGTCACGGCAGTGGGAGCAGTATGTGGGTTGTCTCAAGTAAGTGGCCATAAACTTGTGTCCGTTCACCTGATGGACACGTCTGCGCACTGCCCCTTGACGCTTACGGGGTCGCATGCGCTCACGGAACACTCGTTCTTCATTTTCCCCAGATGCAGCAGCTGTCAGAGACAAAGTGACATAAAATGTACATTACCACGAATTAAAAGACTGAGTCAGAATGGAGTCATTACTGTAACATTACATCCCAAACACAGAGCTTATAGGATAGATTAGTAGCTGTTAATTAACCATATAGTAAAAAACTAAGAATAAAAACTCTCTGCTGAGCCACAGGACAAACAACAACAACAAAATTACTGTCTATAGCTTTAAATCGCCTTTAAATTCTTGGGTTCACCACCATGAAAAAGGGCAATGTCTGGGTCAACTTTTACCTTTGGTTGATTCCTTTTCTCATGCATTTCCTCACATACACACTCATACACACTCTCACATGCACAGTGAAACATCACAAGCAGGGGTAAACACACCAACTTATGCTACACCGAATTATCCTTCTTTAAAACAGAGTTTTACTCAAGTCCACAGTCTGAGGTCACCTCAGGCAGCAGAGAGTAAGAACAAACACATCTTTTATTCCTCTACCTAATTGCCCCCTGAAGGTTCTACGCTCTGTGTGTGTGTGTGAGAGAGAGAGAGAGAGAGAGGGAGAGAGAGAGACCTGAGGCCTGAGAGCACCTGACCTAGCATGTGCTCTGCTCAGCCATGTGCCTTAACACAGGTCAGATCACATAGCCTGAGGGACACCATAATGCATGGAGAATAACATTGATTGGGCTGAGTTCTCAGTGTGTGTGTGTGTGTGTGTGTGTGTGTGTGTGTGTGCACTGAAAAAATGAAATTGGGAATCAAACTGTTTGTATTTGGTCTTGCTTTGCATACTTTTACAAATGTATGAACCATTAACTCATCTGTTGCCTCTTTGTCTGTTTCATATCAGTAATCTGCTGGAATGTTCGTCATATTTGCATGTGTTGCTGGCTATTTTCAGCAAGGGCAGCTACAGAGGAGAGGACTATAGCAGGATAGATGTGCTTACATAATGCTTTATCTGATTAGAGGGCAGAATGTAACAGAGTGTAGGAAAACAAATCTACAAACCATTAGTGATGCTCAAGCCCTGATACACAGCATATTTTAATATAGCAAACAGACATGCTGAGATACAGACACACACACAAAAGACACGATGCTTAAATTCCGTACATTACTACTGACATGGCTTTAATGCATTCATGTTTTATGACTTTATAGTTTATATATGATATGAGACTGGACTGCAAGTTAGAGCCAAAAACTTGCCAAAAAATGAGCTTCCGTCAGAAAGCCTGAGGAACTATTCCTTAAGACTACTACTATCACCCAAATAAAGACGGGTTCCCTGTTGAGAGTGGATCCTCTCAAGGTTTCTTCTCACCGTCACCGTCACCTTGCTCATCAGGGACAAACTGATCATTGTGATTTATACATATTTCCTCACACATTTCAATATCATTTTCCTATTTTTTAAAATTCTGTAAAGCTGCCTTGCGACACTGAGAACTGTTAAAAGTGCAATATAAATAAATATTTAAAAAAGTATGAATAAATAAAAAAAGTCTGGCTCATAAGGCAGCAAATTATGAAGACATAATCGGTAGCTTAAGACTTTTGTGGAATACTCTCTCTCTCTCTCTCTCTCTCTCTCTTAAGTCCCTGACTTATAAACATTCAAGTTACAAATTTCTGCAGATACAAACATTTAAACTGTAGATGCTAACAAATAACAGGAGTATCTCATGTGTATTATACAAAAAATAGACACTGCAGTGCACCAGATACCAATATTTACAATTACATTATATATATACAATATATATACGATTATATACAATATTTTCAATGTTTAAGTGAATATATAAAATGTCCAAAGTCCGATATATTGTATGTGAGCACTTGTAGGGCTGTGGGATAAATAAGTCGACCTCACTGGTTTCAATGAGTCAGTCCGGGAGCACGATGATAGAAAATGGTTGTCCTGTAAAACTGTCCAGATGGTGAATAATTCTTGCAAACAAATCCGACTTACGAACATGCTCCCGGAAACGGAACTCATTCGTAAGTCAGGAATTTAAACGATTATTCGAACATTCTCTATCATTGTCTAACTCTACCTCTAGAGCCTACTGTATGCTAAAATATGCAAAATAGTAGAAAAATACCTATGTACAGTATGTGCTTGTATGTATCTGTGGCTATCTAGGGCGTATGCCTCTGTGCTTTTATTTTAACCTCCAGATGTTCATCAATGGCTGTAACGTAAAAATGGAACCTGGAATCCTTCAACTACTCTATGTTTTTACCATGAAATAATTTGAGTATGTAAACACACACAACATTAGTTGTAGACACTTGTACACGCATAAAAGGATGGTATTTGAAAACAAAATGTCTAAGGAAAATGTTCCACATAATTTGAGTTTCAATCCAAATAGGAACTTTGCTGAAGATGGAAAATTGGCATTCAAATAAAGCATGATGTAGAGTGCTTACTCCACACCTAAAATATTTTTAAAAACCTATACAGAATAACAGGATAAGCGGTATAAGTAATGGATGGATTTATTACTTTACTACGGTAAAAGACAGAATACACAACTCACATCTTCTGTTGCCACTGTCCAAATTAGCTTATCATTTATGAAGGACTTACATGTAAACCTAAATTCCGTAAGACCCCCTTGTTCCTGTCCTCATGATCCCTCATGCGCCCTCATCCTCACCACAAAGTTTTTAAGTCTTACTTTCCTCTTGGTAAATTCTCTCCCTCATCCCTTTTCCAGTCATCGTGGAGTAGAGGATGAATTGGTTGAGCTGATGAGAGGGCAGGCCGAGTGGAACAGAGGACCATGTTCACCCACTGCCAGACGGCCAGAGGACAACAATTCAACGCCAACACTACTTCAGCCCCAGACAAAACATAAACAGGCAACACAAGCACACTCCAAGCCAGCCACAGTTTGGCCACACACCAATGATAACAGTATTAATCAGAGAGAAAGAGGGTGTGAGAAATCACACATCTACTAAAAACACAATACAGAGCCATACGATAAGATTGAGGTCAATCAATTTCACTACAGCTGAAATTAATCAGAGATGGATTGATATGATTGTTGACATGTTGTTAAAACGATGAGTGAATTTATGATACAGTAGTAATAGCAAAAACAGCATGATCCAACGATGTGCTCAATCACATCTCAGTACTTATCACTCTGTTCATAGTCTATTTAAAGGACTTTTATGTTACTCCAATAACATGTACAGTATCTAGTCACTCAGTCGAGACGTTTCTTATGTTAAGATGATTAGTTTTTAGCTGAAGCTTAAAGGATAAAGTACACAACTAACACTAAAGGATCCCATAAGTTTAGAGTGGAACTATATGATTAATGTTTTGAGGTAGAGCCTATTCTGTCCCAGGAGACTAAGGGGCACGAGGCCAGGTACAGATGAGGTGCCAATTCATTGCAGGGCACACACAAATAGACAAACACTCACTTGGAGAGTAGCGGCAATTTGGGAATCCCCATTAGCCTAATCTCAGGAGTACCCAGAGGAATCCCACTAAGCATAGGGAGAACATGCACACAGACCCAAGGTGGGAATTGAACCAGTAACCTGGAGGTGCAAGGCGACATTGCAAACCACTAAGCCATCTAAAACTTGCTAAAGTTCAAGAGATAACCTTTAAATTATTCATTTTTTTAATCAAATTTTAAATTTGCACTTAAGATAGTCAGTGGTGGGTAAATAATATTTCAGACATTGGAGGTGCATAAACACAGTTTGTGTGTATAGACTCCATTACAGCCCTGATGATCATGTTTTGTTCATGTTTATAGTGGCTCGCAACTCTCTTGGAGGACCACCTGCCCTGGACATTTTAGTGCTTTTTCAGCTCCTACCTAATTTAATTAGTCAGCTTATTAACAGCCTTTTCTGAATTGAAATGGGTGTGACAGAGCCGGGAAACCACTACATTTTCAGGGCAGGTATTCCCCTAGGACAAAAGTTCAGAACTACTGCAGTAGGTCATATTGGTTGTTAAGCCACATCAGCAAGCCTGCATAACATTATTGAAGCGCTGGATGCAGGTTGATGCCTGACTCATTCTGATGCTTTACATCTGCTGGGAGCTTTCCGCACTTATTACTCACCTAATGCTGTGAAGGTGATCACACATGGAACCCTAATCATTTGCACTCAAAAACAATTAATGCCAAGGTTTTACCTATGGTCTTGCCTAGATATTGTAGATTTTTTTAAAAACCTGAAAACCGCTCCATAATCATGATAAAACTTGGCTTGTGCTCATTCCAGGACTCTCACGTAGAATATGCTCATGTTGAACATCATTGTAACACAAACTCATTATTTTTTGCATTTAGTCTTCTACAACTGTATTCCGTACTGATTAATAATCTCACTATACCACTAGTAAGTGTTTGAGTCAATCTGAGTTTCATGGTTTGTTCTTGATGTCTTGCTTGTTCATTAGTGATCTAAATTACATCCAGATTTTTTTTTAACACTGATTCTATGACAATGTCTACTATACAAATAGAATTGATTGGCATTTACATTTGTGATAAAGTTGTCTTCTATTAACTGTTCCCTGAAGAACTGAGTAAGCAAGATTTTTTTGTGTACAAGGAACATTGTGTAAATGGCCTATTTTGCAGAACCATTCTTTCATAATGTTCATTGAGAGCTATGGAGCTTCATCTCATTTGTCTTCCTCAACATAAGAGTGACAGGGGGGGAAAAAACTGACTGAGAAAAGGGCACAGAGATTTATTCTTCAATCTTCATCTCTTTTTACCCCAAACGCCCGGGGACCTGGCTGAGGATGAATACAGGGATGTGATGGACACGCTGTGTCTCGAGGAGATGTTATCTAACAAGCCACCTGGCAAATATCTCTCTCAACATATTACGGCAGAGAAGAACTACTCCACTGTGCAAAAACACTACATGCGAAAAACTACAATTTCCATGAACACATGATGAAAAAAAACAACAATAACAAAAAATGCTTCAAAATCTATCAGGCATTTAAGGTGCTATAAGCATGCTGAAACCAGATTCTAAACAAATGAGGAACAATCCCTTTTACATGCATGTCTCTCATCCCTTGGTCCCTTTCTCTCTTTTCCCCTCCAGACCTTGTTCTCGCCTTTTTTCCATCCCTGGAAACCTGTGAGCTCACAGGCTGGTTTCCATGACGACCCCCGCAATCTAAACGATCGGAGCGCCAGGGCTGCCCTGCTGTACAAACACGAGGAGAGAGTGGAAAAGACCCCGAACACACTTGTGCACCGATCGATCCAACCATGACAGAGATAGCAGTGAGAATCTGTGCAGAGATGAGGGATAGAGAGAATGAAATGATAGGAAATGATCGGCTCGAAACAAATCACTAAGGGAAAGAGAGAGAAAGAGAGAGAGAGGGGGAATATGCTAAAAATAGACCTCATGCTCTACCACTCTCTCCATAGCTGCATGCGTTTGCATGGTCATTGGTGATGGGTTGCGCACATTAGGAACAAATTAAGCCACAGAGAAAGCTAAGGTAAGGCTAAAAAAGGACATGACCGTGTACAGAATATATAATGAGGAAAGACAGATTTATGAATTATCTGAACCTTAAATGAAAATGAGTTAAACATTCCTTCAAACATATTAATAACAGATCCAAAATGACAATATGTGGATAATCTCATGAGGACTGTATGTCTGAAGTCTGTCCTCAAGAAAATAAACAGCACTGAGCTTTTCCTGAAAAGCCTGAGACACTTGTAGAAGATATTTCACATTTGCCTATTCTCAACATCACTTATCCTGTGTAGGATCACAGGAGGCCTGGAGTCTATCCCAGAGGACTCGGGGCGCTAGACAGGGTACACTCTGGACTGGGTGCCAATATATTACAGGGCACACTACAAGCAATTTGGAAACCCCCCAAAAGATATTTCAATACCTTTATATTTTACACATGCACATGTAGTCAGTTCAGACAAATTTCAATAGAAAGCATAAAACAGTCATTGCAAGATTGTTCTTTTTAAACATGTGCAACGTCCTATTTATAATTCAGGGGAAGAGAATCTGGTCAAGAGTAAAGGCAGATTTCCAGAAAAAACTCCTTTTCTCAAAAAAAAAAAAAAAAAAAAAAACTTGTCTTGAATGTCCTGATACGAGAATAAGACAATTTCTCCCAACTACATTGTCTATATATCCTTGTATGATTCTAATACAATCCTAATCCTAAAAAGAGAAGCCGTGAGATGAAATTGCAATGTAAACAGTAAACAGTACAGCAGTAGAGGCCTGGTCTCAGGAGGTTACTATAATCTAGCTTTTAAGGTTAAAAGGTGCATTTATTTAAATATTCTTTAAGCATGGCAATGATCTTTCCAAATATTGTATGGGCTTGACATAAAACACTATCTGAAAAATGATTTAGTAATCAGATCAATAATACGCTGCCATTAGAAAAGTAAGATTTTTTTCTATTTTATTAGATGTTTAAATGTAATGTGGAATAGTTGCTTTATACAATTGATTTGTCTACCATTTTAATCGTTGTCAATATTTCTCCATTCTGGAGTTTAATGATGCATCTCGAGGGCAGTCAAACAAGCCAGGTAAAATGATCTCTTTTGGAATACACACAGAGGTAAGTAATTCAATCAAAAGTCAGCAGTACACATACAGTCTGAATGTCCCTAGGATTCTGTGAGCATCTGTGTACAATAATCTATAGCGTAGTCTCGTTTGCTATTTTAAGATATGTAACCCCTGGTCAGCAGATATAACAAACCCAACCTTTCTATTCATGCATACAGTATATACATGGGAGAACCACACACACACACACACACACACACACACAGATATAAGAAAGACAGACCAGTAGTGCACACGAGTTCCTCAGCCAGGGTTAGTTAGTTATTTTAATCCTGCTCATTGCAGAAGTTAGTGCAAAGTGAGTGATATGGGTCTATATTAAAAAGTAAGAACATGAACTCTTAGTGTGTGACGAACTCTTCTCTCATCGTGTTGTAAAACATCTATATAACATATAACTGTTTGATAGTGATTCATTTAATTACACACAATTACATTTCAAATGAAGCATTGATTTAAGATGCTAGTTTTAGCACCATGACAGAAGAACTGAAAGCATAAATAGCCTTCTGATGGCATCAGTTATGATCAGGAATAGACTGATTCAGGAAGCTCAGATGAGTTGTACTAAATAAATCTAGTTTTATAAACTTCGATTCCTGGCCTAAGGAAGCAGCATACAGAAACATCGTCTTTAATTTTAGCCCACTGTGTGTGAAATTTAGTTTTTCCTGCAAAAAGTTTTTTGGCAGTCCAGAAGAAGATGAGACTGCTCCAAATGGGACTCATTCCAAATCTAATAATTACACGGAGTCTGTCTTTCTGACACAGGACTTGTAGAGTCAGCAGAGTTTTGAAAGAAGGTAAAAAAAAAAAATTATCTCCCAGTCTGAACTACTGTTGAGCAGGACAAGTCCAAAGCAGGTGGGATTATGGGTAATGGTGCAGGGATTGTGGGGAGCTGCAGTGTGAGATATTCAAGACTGCATAGCTTGAGGCATCACTGAAAATAACTCAGCTTCACCCTCACAGTGTTGGAGACTTTCTCCTGTGTGTACGTGTTAGTGTGTGCCATCGATTGGCCTGTCTGTGGAAGAAAAAAATGTGAATCGTTTTCTTTACTGCCTGAATGTCACTGGGTTCCTTTCGTCCATGGGAGCAGGTAAAAGGTCATGTTGGGGCCATTGCTGGGAAAAGAAATAGTGCATTTTGGACATGTCTTCCATCAGACTTAACTAATCAGAAGGGAGTTACAGTACATGTGACCTGAAAGACGCAAAATGTTAGGAAAACTGACACAGCAATCCATAAGGACATGACCTCGTACAATTCCTCAGAAATGAACAGCATGATATCTGGACAGTCTTACAGTGCTTTGATGCCTTTTGGGGCAGCTTATTTCAAATAAACAACATAAAGTCAATAAAGAAGAAGAGAAGCAAATATTATTTTGTAAAGGAATAACTCAGTTGGACTGCAGGATACAATCATTTATTGGCTGAAAGTAAGCAAAGCGAAGATGCAGGTAAAAATCTTGAACTAAATCATTAAAAATAGAAATTTCACAAAATCCGCTGTAAATATAAGCTGTTACACATGGCGTCCTTCAACATAACAACTGGATTTTCGATGCAATTAAAGCTAAAGGACCCAAATTTTACAAATTCTTCAACAGGTTAACACAAGTCTCAGAGTATCTCTGCTAATGCCTCAGATAAAATGTTCCTTAGATAATACATTTTTTTCATATCTCGGTTTCACTTCTCTTACAGATGCACCGTTTCATTGTTTATATAAATGAGCTACTGCTGAACCATGTCCCAGCAGAGAACAGCAGAGCTGAGGACCACTGAGCAGCAAGCGCAGGGAGGGGATCTTCTTATATGAGGTCACATTAGGTCACATTGTTTAAACCCCAACCAACACACTCACTCACTCATCGTCTATACCGCTTTATTCTGTATTCAGGATCACGGGGGCCTGGAGCCTATCCAAGGAGACTTAGGGCACGAGGCGGGGTACACCATGGACAGGGTGCTAATCCATCACAGGACAAACACACACTATGGGCAATTTGGAACGCAATTAGCCTAATCTGTAGTTCTTTGGACTGTGGGAGGAAACCCACCAAGCATGGGGAGAACGTGAAAACTCTATGCAGACAGGGACAGGAATCAAGCCTGGTCGGGATTCGAACCAGGACCCTGGAGGCGCAAGGCGACAGTGCTAACCACTACACCACTGTGCCACCCCCAACCCAAAAAAATGGAAAAAAGATAAAAAGTAAAAATGTTTTTTTCTCTTAATGTTTTTTATGTTTGTACATGCAAACTGGAGACCCACTATTTTAAAGGCAATTTTTGCATAAAAAGTTTCAAGGCTTTGAATTATAGGCAGTCGGTGACAATGCATCAAATTTTAAGATTTTAAAGTCTATGCCGGGTTTACAAATAGACTTACTAATAATTTTAAATCATTTTGGAATTTTCTGATCATTTTTCTGATCACTTGTGAAGTGTGTGAAGATGTGTGAAGTCAGAATATGTGTTAATATCCTATGGAAACGCATGCAAAACTACAGGGAAATTACAGGGAAACTACCCAGGGGGCACATGTGTGAACAGAAATCTGTACACTGCTGGGAAAGAAGAACCTGTCAAGCATTTGTGCAAAAACAATGCATTTTCCATGAATTAATGACATGAAGAGATATGCTGTTTATCACTAAATCAACAGCAGACTCCACAAACATGGTGTAGGTCAAACAATGTTTGAGTTTAATAAGTGACAAACTCAAGTTTTTGAATTATACATTCTATTAAACATTACTATTGTAACATGTCAAAGATGTATAATAGCTGCAAGTTTGAATAATACAAACCCCAAGCTAGTAATGCTGATAGGAGCTTGGTTAACATTATACAGATAAAAATGTTAAACTACCAGTGTAATAACTCTCACTCATTCTCTGGACCATATCTTCTTTGTCTTTCGGCTGTTCCCTTTCAGGGGTCGCCACAGCGAATCATCTGCCTCCATCTAACCCTATCCT
>JAOTQY010000052.1:7740692-7755085 GCA_026413445.1 Dolichallabes microphthalmus
ATTTATATATTTATTTATTTATTATTATTTTGTTTACTTTATTTTATTTTTGGCACAATGGAAAACCAGGGTCCAGATTCTCCAGGTTTTCCACATAAAGTGTGTGAAACAAAACTGTCTGAGGTTGGGAGTGTTTGTGGCCATTAACACTTCATTATAATAGCACACCCAAAAATAGTGGAATGTCCATCCCTGCCAGTGGTGACATTAAAATGTAAGAAAGAGTGAACTTTTACAGATTTTTAAGTTCTACAGACTTCTACACTTGTCCTGAAGGGGACAGTGTCAGATAGGGGTGGGATGCTATGACACCGCAACGTCAGGAGTGATGCAAATGCAAAAGGAGTGTGAAAGGGAACTAGAGAGACACACAGCAAATAGGACACTGCCAGTTTACTGTTTAATTGGCATTAACAGTACACACACACACAAACAGAATGTGTGTGTGTGTGTGTGTGTGTGTGTGTGTGTTTCAGTTTTTCAGTGGTGAAATCAATCCTAACCATACAGCAAAGCATGCATGTTCAGACAGACTGATACTCTCTCCACAGACCAGCTGTGAAACTGATCTACTCTTTGTGTGTGTGTTTTGATGATTTGAGCTTATCATCATCAGATCAACTTCTTGCTTTTGTCCTTAACTTGCAAAATACATCTACTGCTTGTTCATTGTCTCTAATTATAATTTATTACTATGGAAAATTTTACATTTTATGAACACAACCACATTTGATAGTGTTATAACTCGGAACATAAATAGGATTGTTTATGAACTTGAGAAAATCTGGCATTACAAATTTTTTTAACATACTGAGAAGGAATTTTATATAATTAGTTAGTAGCAAGGTTTCATTTGTTAGTAGCAAGGTTTATGGTTTATTGCTTTATTTTTTTCTCCATAGAGGAACAGAGACACTCTTTTTTTTTTTTGCTTTGTATTTTTTGCCACGTCTTTCAGTTATGGTGGATGAAACAATTTTATTTTAGAACATACATTGAAAATTCATTTGTATGTTTGATACCCATGATCTTTGCTATATAATCTACAACTACATATACACTAATATATTTAAAATGTATATTTAAAAATTATTCTGTAACTGAAATAATGAAGTCCTGAATATCAAAATGTGCAGAGGACAACAATAAATCATAAACTTGTTCACCACAAAGATGTCCTGTACAGCTGTCGGTGTGTATTATCTTTTTGCTTAAATGGATTTGCATTGAGTAATTTATATACACTATACTGCAGTTGGCTGAACAGGAAGCCAATATTTATTTTGCATTGAGTTTTGCTTGCAATAACACTTGTAGTCAACTATATTTGTTTTTTAGCCAACTGATTACTCCATGCATAAAATAAACTAAACAGTTATTCACAGAGCAGTCATGAACAATTTACTTTCTTCTTTACAATGTACTTTCTTAAATTTTCTCATCAGAAACCAAGTATTTAATTAAAAGCTCAGAGAGCGCGCTGTGAAGGGTTTGAATAAAGTCTGAGTTTTCAGCAATGGCTCGCATTAGTTCCTCTCTGCTTGAGAAGCACAAAGGTTTATTGATTTGATCTTCACAAGTGGAAACCAGTGATAGAGAGAATAAGAGTAGCCCTAAGGTCCAGCTGCCCAAAATGTGTGGTCTTTTTTTTTTTATCAGCAGGGTATGTCACACTCCGTGACCTTTCCCAGGTGAGCCAGCTTGCCCTCTGACCACCAAAGTTATTAGCTGATGTCTATGCAATTTCTTAAAAAAAAGAGCAGAATCAAAATATGTAGATTCTTCATCAATGCTTACATTGGAGTAAGATGATGAGCTTTATGCTGAAGGAGGATGAATGAATATTAAGGGTTTAAATTCTGCGGCAGTCAGTGATTGTATATAAACACATAAAAGAGGCATTTATGCATGTAGGCATTTATGCCTACATGGTTTAAACAAGGTTATGAGTATTTAATACTTCAGCTCAACATCAGCTCGCTGGCTTATTTAAGTTTGGATACATTTCTCATGAGACCACTTCCGAACTTAAGAAGTTATTACCATTTCAAAGTCTAGGTCTAGGTTGGATTTTAGATTATGTTTTTCAACATGGTCTATGTTGGTCAGAGAGTAAAGCAGTAATATTATTTCTTGTTTTTCAGCTAGATCTTATTTGGTCTTTGAGGGAGCGGTTGGGATGTAAGTTGATGTGTGTGTCCTTAGGGGAAGTGTCATTTTCTAGATGTGAACAATGGAGGTATAGCATTGCATTGTAACATTAGTGAGAGGATGTGCCTGCGGCCTAAACTGTAAACATATACACCCCAAACTCTCCCAAAGAATAAATCATAGCAGGATGATTTCAGGCCAACTGGCTGCGCTTAAAAAGCCCTAAGTGTGTGGGTGTATTAATATGAATACTGATAAGCATGGGAGAGAACAGCATGAAGCCAAACAGCCGCATATATCCTCCCGCTTTTGTGAATGCATTTAGACTACACTCCAGAATCTGAACTCTCTAATTAATTGATCAATCAATCAATCAATCAATTAATTAATTAATTATTGTTGTGTGTTGGTAATTGGTACTGTTAGTAATTGGTATTGTATGATAGTGGATGTGATTGTGGGAAAATATAGCATGTGTTGTTTTGTATGATTTATTCTCAGCCCCCACAGAGCTTGTCTGGGTCCGGGGCATTGGGTTTCAGGACGGGTGGAGGAGGGGCAACCAAAACAGGCTAGCATGTGTAACAGGCCAGAGAAAAACTAATTTCAAAAGCATAAAGCTGGGCTGCTGCAGACAGCAAACAAAACAGCAGCTTTTGGTACCTGCATGTCATTGTCCAAATGTATTTTGTATAATGTGTGAATTGATTAATTACTGTATTGTAATTGTTCTGCTCTTACATGTTATTACATAGAGCGCACATTTGGTTAATATTCAATTACTTTCATCATCATCATCATCATACATCTAATTGTTGGGATTTAACACAAATAACTGAATATACTTTATAATTATGCATGTTTTAGTCTTAATGTCAATACATTTTCTCACTTTGTCCAGCTGCAGTTACATTTCATTTTACAGTCACAAAAACAAGAATAAAAATGCAGCCTGATCAGTTCATTTAAAGCTATATTACACCTCCTCACCTTTCATTACAATTTACCAGATTCCGGTAGATTGGGTTTCACAGGTGACACCACCAGTTTCCCACAAAATAATCATTCATTTTTACACTTCCTAAAGCCTATTTAATTCTATTACAAGCATTTCTTAACAGTTTAACTGCACATGTAACATGCTCATCATGATTTGTCAAATTAAGACCCTAGTCCTGTTCTAATGTTTATAACACAGAACCTGAGCGACACAGGAAACCAAAGCTTCTATTAACACCTTCTCGTTAGCACACTTTTAGACATATCAACATGGCTGTGACAAACTCGTTTAAACATGGACGCTTCCATATACTGTACACAACACTCCTCTTCAACATAAATAAGACACAGTCACCCAAGAGAAGGTCATCCAAAAGTGACTCCCTGTCATAAATTTTCAACCTCATGTGATGAAGTTTGATGGAGTTGGCAAAAGTGTTGATTGTTTTTCTGAACATGGCTGGGATTTTGAATTGGCAGTGAAAGTGGCACAGTGGAAAGGTCAGAAGACATGTGCTGATATCATATGCTGCATCCCTCAAGTGCCCCGAAAACCTTGCTCTGCTTATTTCTCAAATTGCTCCCGTACTTTAGGGTTAAATATGTTGACCCACAGTAGACATATGGACAGAAGGAGA
Source organism: Dolichallabes microphthalmus (assembly GCA_026413445.1). Classification (NCBI taxonomy): domain Eukaryota; kingdom Metazoa; phylum Chordata; class Actinopteri; order Siluriformes; family Clariidae; genus Dolichallabes; species Dolichallabes microphthalmus. The sequence continues at coordinate 7,744,481 of JAOTQY010000052.1, forward strand.
GGAGCGTGGGGCAGCGCTGACCTGGCCTATGACCATGGATTAAAGTGAGTCAACTGGACACTGCAGTAAATGAATGACTATGTGTCAGCAAGTCGATCCTTTTAAAAGCTTAGGGACTCTGATAAATGAACCAAAAAAAAAAAAAACACTGCAGAAAACATTTTTGATTAATGAGTTGGGTGCTTGTTAGATCTCATGTGAGATTCATAGCAGCAGCAATATGCAAGCTGCTGGCATATGTATAGTTTTGACATAATAACAGACAAGAGTGAGTGTCCATCTGCTGAGAAGCAGCTTCGACTTCTCAATAAAAAACACATAGGAATGTAAAAGATCAGCTACTCTGAAGAGCTGTGGAAATATTTGATTTATATACAAGAGGTGCCACTCATGACAAATTTTGACCAAAGTGTTAAATAGGGACCTAGCTCATTATCATAAGCTAAAACTTGTTTATAGTGAGAAAGTGGGAAATAATCTTCTAAAATTTACAGAATACAGTCGATTTCACACAGAACTAGATATTATTTAGTTATAGTCAAGTATGTTTGAATGTTTACGTAATAATGTAGAAAGGGGGTTTCAAAGAGTGAGTCAGTATATATGAGAGAGCTAAAGAGTGAGAAAGAAAGAGCAAGAGAATGAAAGATACTGCTTTGATTACAGTCTGAGAAGCATGTTCCTGCCCAGACACTGGCGGTGTCACTTCCCTATGCATGCACATTTAATCCCTCTGCCTGCCAGGAGGATGGAGAGGAGAAACCCGATCTCCCAAGGGGCCAACAGACAGGAGGACAAGAGAAGGAGAATGAGACAGTCAGAAAGAGAGGGAGAGAAAGAGAGAACAAGCACTGACAAGATTTATAAGTTAGCTAATGGTGCAGCGGCATCATCGGTATCATCACCTAGGCATTAACCAAAAGAAATATGAAAAGTAATTGGGCAAACAGAATGCATTTATGATGCTTCTGAGAAATTTGGGATTGATAGATTTTTTTTCTGAAAGTTCTTTTTTTATAATATGAAAATTGTGGTTTCAAAAAGATTAACTAAAATACAAATAAAGTGAATCAAGCTTGTATTCGATTATCTAGAAGTAAACTTATGAACTTAGGGGCCATCATCATCCCCCACTATTTTCACACACACACACACACACACACACACATACACAGCTTAGCGGCTGCCTCTCCCCGTGCTATCAGGTATCGCGTCCCTCCCGAGAGGGAAGGTGAGCCAGCTTCATGAATCATTTAGAGTGTGCGCTGTGAGTGGAGGTCAGTGTGATTGCTGAGTGTAGGATGTCTCTGCCCATGGCCCCCACACAACTGCCTTGATTTGAATAGAAAAAAGGCTTAGGCCATGGCACAGTCAGCAACAGGCCTCTACTGAAACAGAGCACAGCAGTGCTGTTTGGATTAACAGAGTTCCTCCTCGCTCAAAGTCCACTGAAACGAGAGACAGGTGCAGATGGAAGCAGAGCACAGGCTGACCTCCTCATTCTTACCTCTGGTCCAGGTAGTGATGTAGTTGTTTCAGGAAGCCCAAGCCCACCCCATAGTGCTAAATTCTACAATACAGGTTGCTCAAGTTTTGGTGCCTCTTAAGAAAGATTTACGATTTACAATTGATTTACACTTTGAAAATATTTTTCATATACAAGTATACAAGGTGACCAAACCTCGGGACAAGAGGAAGAAGATAAAAAGAAATATCATTAAACCAATATTCCTTTTTTATGTTTTCGTGGAGTTAACTTTGTATTTTGGCTTGCTGGAAATCTTTATTCATAGTTAAATTGTAAAATAAGTCAATTTTTATTTTTCACACCATGCAGAAATCGAATGATTCAGAAACAACATTTTGCATACATTTATATTTAATCTTTTAGACCAATTGAAAGTAAATTCAGGGAAATATAATGAAAAATATCTGTGATTCCCAACAAATGTCTACTTTCTCCCACAATCATCAGGCAGGTTTTGTTTCAGAATATCTTAGTCTTCTTGACTTCATTAGCAAGTTTAGTTACAGCAGGCAGACCCAGTTTATAGTCTGCCTTCGGGTTTAGAATGACACAGCATGCTTAGAGGAAGATCAGGCCTCTTAATAATAAACAACAGTGTTTAGAATCGACCGACTCAATCTTATACATTCTCTGAATCAGCATCAGCAGTTCTACTACAGTCATAATACTTCTCATGTACTCCCCTCTTCTCCGTGGTCTCCTATCATCAGGAAAACCGATATACCATGTACAATCAATCAGCTACATTAACTGCAAACTCTGCAAATTCAGCCCTGTGTTGGCTAGTGAGCTGGTGTGTACACAATTTGTTTGAAATATACTGTAAACATACCAAAAAATATTAGTTAGAATAGAAAAAGTAAAAGCCTAAAGAGAAGCCTGCATAGCGAATTTAGATTGAATGAATGAATAATTTAAGATTATGAGTTCAATAATAAACATTATTAAAGAATAATTAAATATTAAAGCATTAATTAATTACTTTATTATTATTAATTGATCTACTAAATTATAGCATGATTATTGCATATATGCATATATTTAGTAAAGCTGCATTCAGAAATAATAAACTATTTTTTTTACAATTATAAACTTTATTCATATAAATTTTATATAATTATAAACTGTAAAACAACAACCAAACTGTACATCAAATGATGAATACGTAAGTTGTTCAAGTTCTTCTAAAGGCCGGGCAAACCTTAATTGCCTTAGAAAACTATACAACACTATAACTAAAGACAGGTCATTGTTTGATGTATATTTTTGGTTGTTGTTTTACAGTTTATTACTGAATATAGTTCTATTATTATTTCTGAATGCATCTATATAAATAAAAGAAAGATTTTGTCTGTACATTTTTCAGAACTCGCTCTTTCAATGATCACTTTAAATTTCATACATTGGAGGACCCAAAACCAGTCTCAGAAAAATGTTGGTCTGTACTGTATGTATGTCTATATGTCTGTCTCTCTGTCTGTATGTTTGTCTGTCCAGCCAGATTTTGTCACATCATCACTCAAAACTGGCTGGATAGAATTGAATGAAATGTTGGTATTTGCCTGAAGTTAAACCTGAACCATAAATTAAATCAAAATGTTGAGTAGAAGAGCAGTAATGCGCCAGATTATATCACAGCATCTAGTGCTTTTTTCTAATTTAATGCTCTTTCCCTTGAGGTGGGCGTGGTTATATATCACTCAACAGAGCCAATCAACTTGATAGTTTACATGTATAGACAGAGTATGCAGAAGATACAGAAATACACAATTCTCAAGAAACAAAAATGCAAGCATGACATAATATGGCTTACTCCAGAAAAAGGCATGTAGATGATGAAAACTGAACCGTCATACATGAATGGACAGATAAATGTATGTTTATTTGTCTGCAGGAAGTTTTAAACCAGTTTGTCTCATATAAACCGTGGTGCTAATAAATAAAATGCAGTCATGTGGAACCCCACTATGAGATAAAACAATTGTCGTATGAGCAAACATATCCGCAGCAGTCCGAGGTGAGGTGGGTGTAAAATACCTGAACCGAGAGCCCAGTGTTATATGCTGCAATGCTGCCTAGGACTGATTGCCCCCATAAAAATATTTATTACAACATAATTTTATCACACAAAACTGACTGGACAGAATTTTATAAAACTTTTGCAGTACTTAGATATCTGTCTCAAGTTTAACCTGCACCATACATGAAATCCAAATGTTGAGATAAAGCAATGTCATGACAGATACAGTATGTGCCAAAATGAATACGCTACTTTAAAATAAGCCACACATCTTCTCAATGAAAACAAACACCTGCACCCATAGATATTAATTAGAAAAGCTAAACTGAATACTTTCCTTACTGAAATAACAGTACTGAAGTGGTCTAAGTGAATTTTAACATGCTGGAGTTGTTTTAAGGCAAACACTTCTCTTTTTACAATTTACCTTTTTTGATTTCTGATCTGTTAATCACTCTCCGTTTACCAAATAGGGAGTATATTTGATTGATGATGAAAGAACTACAGCTTAGCATAAACAAGGTGCAAGACACTTAATCTTACAAAATTCTTTTTCTTTGTATTAATAAATTAGGCAGGGAGTTCTATACAGAAAGACAGACATGGTTGTGGGTTCAACCTGAAATAATAATCTCAGTGATTACATTAAAGTTGAAGCTTAATTTTAGCTTTAACCTTTTAACTATTTTTTAAACTTTTTTCTTGTCAAAAAAAAAAAAAACATTGTCAGGTGACAATTTTCTGAAATCAGCATTATCTTAATGGGCGTCGACACTTCCAGGATGATTCAAAACCCACTCACAGGGCTCACTGATATAGTTTGATAAGAATGAAAATGATATTGGTGCAGGTATCAAGCCAATTTAACAGATGCATTGCAATAACATGTGGGGGACTTCCTACATCCCTGAATTTGATCCAGAATCGGTTACAATCTCAAGATTGTGAAAGTCTAGTTCATCAGAAGTTGGTATGGCTCACTTCTAGAAATATTGCTTTATCAATAAAAACTTTTAAGCATGTTTGAAATTTTGAAATGTAGTCACTGACAAAAAAAACATTGTAGCAATGCAGATGTTATACATAAGTAGATCCTAGCAATTATTCACAGGTAGGCTGTGCCTTTTCACAAATTCAAATGTTAAGAATAATGTATCCAAAAAATGGGTATCGGGGTCATTGTTAACAAATGAGTTCAAAGACCATGATTTTTTTTTTTTTTTTTGTGGTCCATGAACAAATTATAATGAATCAGACAAATTATAATGAGATTGAGAAATACTGAGAAATATTACCAGGGGTGGCATGTTTTTACAGTTAAAAAAAAAAAAACAGAAAATTGTGACATTGTTAGTGTGCAGGTAAATTAATTTGGAAGTTCATGGAAGAGTTTACAGTACTGTATATTGTAAATGTAACATGTTGTCACTAATACATAGCTAATTTGTAGGAGATTATAGCATGTGATTTCAAACATTAAAACAATCAAGAACCATCAAGATCTGCAGTTTGGCAAACTCACAAACATTTCGGGAATGTGGGAAAGGCCCCGTAAACAGTGTTATATAGCACCATCATCAAAACAATAACTGAGATGATCTTTTGAATTAATGGTGTTCATCCTGTCTGTCCAGTCCCAAAAACATTAATCCCACCATCTATGCCACCATACATACAATGCAGTGACATGTTCTGAAAACCTTCTTATGCGTTGTTATAGTTCAATCGCTTTTATTGGCACAGGCCAACCAATTTTTTTTTGTTTGTTTTATAATTAAAATTGCTATATCGTTCCAATAAAACAGTAATGACTAAATTTCTTCAAATTTCTTCATATTTCTCATTTCACTTATACATATTCTCTGGTTAGGTTTTAAAATTTTAGAGTGGGGTCATGTCACATATTATATTCGCATAAATTTTATTATATTTTTGTAATGTTTGTGTAATATATCTGGCGTAAAAAGTAATAAAGTTAAATTAGTAAACATCTCACTGCACCCTTGCAAGCAAATGCTTCAGTGTCCATATGAAAAAGTAAGCAGGCCTAATGTTACATTCCAAAATAACTCAACAGATACATGATACCATGCAATGACTTCTCGTCACATCTATCAGTCTAACACACTTCTGGTGGCTGACTTGTTCTGAGCAGGCAACCCAATCACACTTATGACACCATTTTGTTTATTTTTTTTATTTAATGATCTAACTTCACACTAATGATCAAATCATTACAAAATGAATTGATTAGAAAAAATTTGACAGATTTTTATAAAAATCAAAGTCATTAAGATAGTTTCAATATGATATTACTAATTGGCTATTGAATCATATAAGCTTGCCATATGAGCTGAATATGATTAATGTAGGCTTCTTGCATTTTTTTCCACTCAGTTTATTGTTGTTGGTTGTTTGTATGTTCCAATATTGCGTGTTTATATTTTTACTTTTCAAGCACGCAATGACATGGGTTATATGAGTGATTTTACCCTGCATTGATTGCAGAATCCGTGCAGAGATTGCAGAATATATAATAGAATTTATATCACATTATCATAAGCTTCTACTGCAATTACAGAAGGATGCGAATGAAGCATCAAACAAATAGATAGGAGCGTTCACATGACCAAGCAAACTCAATTACATCAAATGAATTATAAAAGTAACTCTGCAAAAATGGCCCACATATTTTACTGGTTTATAGATTTCTTAACATATTTAACATATATAGCTGTATAGAAAATGTTTAGCAGTATATTGTCCTGATCGTGACGTTTGCTCCACAAACTTCATGAGGACGCACTCCTGTAAGGAGATTCGGTTACCGGAGGGCGGGCTAACAGCTCAACACCATCGAGGAAATAATGTAGACTCCTGCGCACAACGTGAAGACACACAGCGGGAATAAGATCATCTGCACTGTTTATTAGCCTAGATCATGTAATTATGCGATGGAGAAAATGATCCACATTTACGCATAGCAATTAATGTGATAATCAGTAAGTTTTACGGGTGCCGTTGGTCATGCATTTTTCAGAAACCTTGCGAGAATCGAGTTTCGCTCGTGGGAACATCTTGAACACCTGAGTCACCTGCGTAAAAGTGTGAATGTACGTGACCAAGTGGAGTTGACTGAAAAAGGAACGGGACACGCGAAGCGCGCACGACTATGGCCACCGTGCCGCCGACCTTTGGCTTCACACAGGAGCAAGTGGCGTGTGTGTGTGAGGTGCTGCAGCAGGGAGGGAGCATCGAGCGCCTCGGTCGCTTCTTGTGGTCTCTGCCCGCCTGCGAACACCTGCACAAGAACGAGTCCGTGCTCAAGGCCAAGGCCGTGGTGGCTTTCCACCGAGGAAACTTTCGCGAACTCTACAAGGTGCTAGAGAGTCATCAGTTCTCACCGCACAACCACGCCAAGCTCCAGCAGCTGTGGCTCAAGGCGCACTACATCGAGGCAGAGAAGCTGCGTGGGAGACCGCTCGGCGCCGTGGGCAAGTACCGGGTGCGCAGGAAGTTCCCGCTGCCGCGCACCATCTGGGACGGCGAGGAGACGAGCTACTGCTTCAAGGAGAAAAGTCGCTGCGTACTTAAAGAATGGTACTCCCATAATCCTTATCCCTCACCGAGAGAGAAGCGCGAGCTGGCCGAGGCCACGGGGCTCACAACCACACAGGTCAGCAACTGGTTCAAGAACCGCAGGCAGAGAGACCGCGCTGCTGAGGCGAAGGAGAGGTAACATTCTATGTACATTTTAAAGTTTCTGCCTCTTACAAATTGTAAAAGCTTCTGCATTTTTGTGTTATGCGTAAATTTCTTTTACATTTTTTCAATTCTTTACATTTTAAAAGTATTTTTCATATTTTACATTTCTGTCTATATTATTCAAAGTCCTGCAAAAAGCGCATTGCCTTTTTATTAATATTTATGTGACTGTTAAGTTGATCAGAATTATTTTCCATCTAATCATCTAGTAGTTCTATTTTATAATTTTAAAAAGCTCACATTAAGCTTTTTAACCTCTATTTACGAGTGTCTTTCGGGTCACATGCAAGCTTTTTTAAAATTTATTTTTATATATCTTTTAGCTTAACATATCTAGTATCTTTAAAAAAAAAAAGGTTGGTAAACTTTTTAACCTGAACAGTAAGTTTTATTGCTTTCGAAGTTATTTATTTGGTATACATTATAGTTCCCCATAGTCTTATGTAAATCTATCTGAACACAGATCTGATTTACTGGAATTCCTGCTTGGTTTATATAGTATATTCCACATGAAATGACAGTAACCAACCAAATAATTAACTTAATTAGCTCAACTTGTTTCAAACTTCTGCAGAGGTGTCATTTAATTTGTTGAAGGTTGAACCCAGGGGAACTCGAAGTGATGCACTGATCCCTTTCATTTAGTGATCTAGATCTGCTAAATCGTGCTTAAAACAGGCAGACGCACATTTCCAGAATACAGTAAAACAAACAGTCCCAGAAAAGAGTAAGATCCTCCTCTAGCACTCCCCATATTAATATCCTAATATAGATAGATAGATAGATAGATAGATAATCCAGTAGATAGATTATCAGATGACAGGTTATCAGGGTTATGAGTGTGTATGTGTGTGTTTTCAGTTAAAATGGAACTAAACTGTTCATCATCATCATCATCTTCTTCTTCTTTTCTTTCTTCTGCTACATTATATAATAATAATAATAATTATTATAATAATTATTATTATTATTATTATTATTATTAATTAGTAGTAGTAGCAGTTGCTGTCGTTGAAATATAAGTATAAAAATAAAGCAGAAATAATAGTTACAAGTTTAAACTAATAAATATCTATTTACGACTAAGGTACGGGTTTAGTGGCAGAAATGCACATTAGCTTAACAATGAACACAGCGTAGTTGTTTTTGTTTGAACTGCTGACCTAATGAATCAATTATCCGCTCCTCAGGGAAAACGAGGGCGCGAATCAGAACGGGCACAACCCGCTGCCTTCTCAAATGACTGAGAGCAAATCTCAGTGCGAGAGCTCCGACGACGATAAATCTCCGCCAGGGACCCCAGATCACCCGTCTATGAGTCCTGCTCTGCTCCTGCCCTCCAGCTCAGGCCTGCCACCACTGCATAGCTTCGCGCCCAAAGCTGGACCTAGCGTCTCAGACACGCACCATCCTCATCCTCATCTTCATCATCCTCACCCTCATCAGCAGCACAGCCACCATGAGCAGCAGCACCTATCTATGCATGACGGCCTCCTAAACCCCATGGCGGCCAGCCTGGTGGACCTTGGCTCCTAACAATTTAGATGCTTATTTGGTGCATGAGCAATGCGTAAAAAGACCATAACCAAAGAAGACGAGATCAGAAACGCATTAAACTCCCAATTGTTATACAGAAAATATTGTTTGTGGCGGGACTATCTACACTGAAACAATATGTGTCGGGACACGATGTAGTCTTACAAAGCAGTAACACAAAAAAAGACCAAAGAACCAAGGCGACGTCTATCTTGTTTGTGCCTTACATACAAGAAGAGGAGGTGCACCTTTAATATTAAGCCTATGTGATAAGTCATTATCAATCACCCGATAGTTTTTGATATATCTTGCTATTCATGAAATAATAAAATATGCAGCTATTGACTAAAGACAAATTTGACAAGAGTTGTCTTTTTGCACGTCTGAGATGTTACAGCTACGCAGAATCTGATACTCAGTTCCATTTAAAGGTGTGTTAAATTTTTTTAACAGGCATTACCACTATTATGACAATATAAACTAATTTCTTACTATTTCCCTGATAATGACCCAATATTGAAGTTAACAATCAACTTTAACCATATAACATATTGTAGCTTATCGTAAGTGGAGATGTTGATTTGCGTCATTAAAGTGGAAATATCGTTCTGGCTTCTCTAAATCTTATTGCTATAGCATAAACGGTTTATATAAAATAAATTCTACACCATAAATAACATTAAGACAAAATTCTAAATTATAGAATCTAATTAGTTTAACCACTAAAATTTTTGTAGATAATGCAACAGGTCAGGGTATTTGTTATACACGTTCCAAGGTAATAGATATGGTTTATTAAAATGTGTTAAAACTATTGTGTAGAATTTATTTTCCACCCTTTTACCAAGAAAATCTATAGGTTGCAACATGGTCCTCTTATTTTAGAAATACATTAAACGCCATGTTGGATATAAATAAACTCTGAAGAAATACATTCTAAACTGTTTAGCAACTGTTTTGCTTTACAGTAACATAGACAAAAGGGTCTGAGGGGTAATGCTACCTGTGGTAACAAAAGGAGCAAAAGTGACTTTCTGACTGGGCTACTGGGTTGTACATCCTACAGATTAATTTTAATTTACTGGCAGTTCTAGACGGTTTTCTTTTAGACTCAAGTCAGAAAGCCCTTATGGCAATAAATACTGTAAATAGAAAATTCTTCCTCTCAGTGGGGTAAAATCATAAAGACAGACACTTGTTAGTCTTATAATGCAAATTAACAGAACGTAGAAACTAAACTGTTGTGTTTTTCCTCGCGTAAGCTGTCTTCATTATTAGTCTATTAAAGAAAACGGATGACTAAAAATCATGATTATACTGCCACCTAGTGTTGAAGCCTTCCAATCAACAATCTCAAGTCCATCTCCAGATATCTGCCTTTGTCCACAGTGCACAACATTATCAAGAAGTTTGCAACCCATGTCACTGTAGCAAATCTTCCTGGGCGTGGACGGAAGAGAAAAATTGTTGAAATTGATATAGAAAGAAAGTCTGTTTTAATAATTTAATTAACATAGAGACCACAAACCAGGGCCGGTTCTAGACCTGACCACACGGGGTGGCAGTCCGAAATTTTAAGGGTGCAGACTGTATGGGCGCGCTTTAAGGGTGCATATGGGCGCGCTTTAAGGGTGCATATGGGCGCGCTTTCAGACCATGCGACCGGGGGGGGTCCCCCTGTACAAATACTTCGTTACCTTACTTAAGTAGAAATTTTGGGTATCTATACTTTACTGGAGTAATTATTTTTCAGCCG
>JAOTQY010000052.1:7790432-7813789 GCA_026413445.1 Dolichallabes microphthalmus
AAAAAATGTCACAAATCCCTCCTATAGTCTATAAATTTTTCTCCCTTTTGTTGTTTTTCTTCATTCTAATCATTTACTCACATCAGTCAATAGCTTTATTATCTTGTAGCCTGGGAGCCTCTATCTTGCTATCGCCCTGTGGAGTAATTGCATTGTGACAGGGGATGATGGGGCCTGAAGAGCCTTTCATTTGCAGGTTAGTGTTTATCAGTCAGATCCATCATGCAGCTCTGTCACTCTGCCATGGGCTCACTTGCCCTGCCTACCTCATGTCCTTCACATAACTTTGTGTGAAGGCATGTTTCCATTTGGGTCTCTAAAATATCAATATGAATCTTCATGATCACAAACTATTCAAAGGAAACTTTAGCAACAAAACGCAACCCAAAAACGTACTTTTCAAATACATTTGCCAAAAATATTGACTTTCAATTTTATCTGATTCAAAACCGAGAGCAGACTTACAGACTTAGGTCCCCTCCTCTGATTACATGTTGGAGAGGATGAAGTCTGCAGACATCTCATAAACAGTCAAGGCACATGTTCGAATTAACATTCATTCAGTAGTACGATTTCTTCACAATGTCAAAAACCATCCAGTATTTCCTATTCAATTGAAATCTGCCCGTTATAACTCGCAATGATGAAAGACCTGTGAACCATGAACAAAACTCAGTATAGCTTGAGTCTGAATGGATTGTCACATTACTCATATGACATTAACACTACTAAATAAGTTTCCAAAATCACTTAACATGTAAGTATAGAGTCCTTGTGTAAATATACATCTAGTAAATACACTTATTGCTTTAAATGTCTGTCTTCAATCAAACTCAAAGGTTTCTTCATGCTTCTCTGTCCCTGGGAGAAGGACAACATGTGGCCACAAGTGAAATAGAAGTGCAAGTGAAAAGCTAATTCTAGGACTTATGAAGAGAAGTAATTGATTTCTGGACTTCCACCTGTGTGCATTTTTCCCTCTTTGAATCCTAGCCTACACTTTTTTTTTCTTTTTTTTTTTTTTGCATCAGTGCCCTTTAACAGTGCCAGGGTTCAAAAGAATTAACCTTGATTGGGATAATTGAGCTCAGGCCAGAGTGGATTGATTATGTTTTATAAACCTATTTTTGTCCTGTCAGCACCCTCCCCTTGCCCATCCTCAGCTTTTCTCTCCATCGCCCCCCTGCTGACAACTTTGCTACCCCCTCATCCACTGTCATCACCATTTTTTCCCTTTTTCTTGGAACAAATCAGTGAGAACAGCAGCAGATGTAAAGAAGACATCACTGTTAATATAGATCAGGCTCCTGGTTAGGGTTAGGGTTACAGGTATCCACTTGATTTAACAGTAAGGATAATATCAATACAGTAGAATAACGCCGCCGGCACAAGTCGAATTACCCGAGTGCTCAGCTGACTGCAAGCTGATAGCATTAATCAATAGTCAATGCAGTTCACTTGACAGCATAACAGAAGAGAGCAAGCTCTCTCTCAGCCCTCTTAACTTCCAGAGGCACTTTGTCAAAAGGTTGGGGGGACAGATTGCCTCATGAGAAAGGTTTTAAGGGTGTGTGTGTGCGCGCGCGCGCGCGTGTGTGTGTGTGTGTGTGCACGCCCATCAGCAGCTGAGCCACGCTGAAAAGGAGAGGAGGCAAGCAGTCAATATCATAAGCGGCTTACAAGGAGGCGTCCACTGCTTCTCACAACAGATAGAGACTGACTTGTATAGCAGCCCTCTCTGTCAGCTCAAGATTAGCTGCAGCGAGAGGGATTTCATCACCTTTATTCAGAGCGGAAAAAGGACGGGAAGATTGCCACTCGGGAAATGTGCATGCACAAGCTACTGTAACACCCGAGAAAAACTGCCGGCTTTTCAACACTCTGGCCCTATCCTTCCTCCACAGAAGCTGATGATTGCTCCACACTCCACTGGACTCGGTGTGTGTGTTAAAGCCGACGGCACAATAACCTCCAGCAGATATATTAAAGGCCCTCTAACATGGCACAGGTGACTGGCAGATGAGTCTCTGATAGCAGAGAGAGGAAATGGGTGAAGACAACTTTACTGCATATATGTGATTACGGCGCTCGCCGCCTACCTCAGACACACTTACAAAGCTTCGAGAGGTCTGGAGTGATTTGGATTACAGATGGCGTCGAGGCAGAGCTATAAACAGTATCCGCCACACATACAACATTCAAATCAAGGTCAACAAAAAGAGTGGGTGGTCAGCTTTATAAAATATAAGTAAATGTAGATATTTTTTTTCCTGGTTAAGAAAAAAAGCTTAGCTTTTGAAAAACTTCTTCCAGTCTGCTTGGCAAAGCACATCCTCAAACACTGGCAGGATGAAATCATTTCAGCTTTGATAAGCTACACACACACACACACTCACTCACTCACACACTCACCACATCTGAGAGAAGCCAAGGGGATTGTTCACATCAGCTTGGGTTAAAGCAGCGAGGTGTGAGTGTGTGAGGCCTGGAGCTCTCTGTGCTAAACACAGACACGTCCCGACGCACAGTGTACTAGAGCTGACGGCCACCATATGCTCAGCTGCCCTCCGTCTCCACAAGCCTCCACTCGCAGCATCTTCACACAACACAGTCTAATCTACACAAAGTTCTCCAGCCCTGCAGGTTCCAACATCTCCCAACCACTTTGTTCACTCGTTTTAACAGCGCTAATCTTCTTAAAAGGTTAAATGGTGAAACATTTCATAACGTGTTACCAGATCACACAGAACACATTCTCTGAATGAAAAATACTCAGAAAAAAAAGACAGCGCATTTTCATGGACCTTTCCGGTCAGACCATGTCCTGATATTCTGAACATTTGATGACAAAGGGGCAAAGATCAGAATATTCAAATGGGATACATTCTAATCATAAAAACCGTCATGTCCTGTCTCCTCCATTCTCTTCCTTTCCATTCAGGTTAATTTCTTGTTAACCCTCCACTTACTGTAATTACTGTCCCCAATTACCTTTTAACAACAGTGTAGGATGATTTGACGAGAACATCTTTTACGTTTATTCTCCACTTTTGACTTCTGTCTGACGAACGTTGCCACACAACTCACACACTCAGCACACCAGCAGTTTAATTTCTTGTTAAAACAGTTAATAAAAGCCGCATATTAAAAACTAATTCACAGCTGAACATCCTGTGCTAAAGCATTACATTTTCTTCATAGTTTAAAAAAATGTTAGAAAGAACAATACAAATTAATAGTAATCCATTTTGTTATTCATTCTATTGTACAATACGTAGTCTTTTTTATAATAAAAATAGAAAAAGTATGGTTTATATGCACACGTTGCAAGATTAATATAGTTTTTCATTAGCTTCCAGGCAATGTTATACTATGTAATACAAAGTCCATTTAAACGCTTAGGTGCATGTGTGCGCGGTCGACATCACCTGACCCGATTTATTCATTACTGCAGTTACACCTTGATGCTTTGGCCTTGGTGTCCATCTCCATTTTTTACAATAAAGCAAATCATAAAGCAGAAGGAAGGAGCAGTGAGATTAAAAAAGTGTCTGGGGTGGTAGCTGTGGCAAGAAAAACATTGTGTGTGAAGCCGAGTCGAGACGAAAGAACAAATAAAAGCAGCTAAAGAAACGTGTAGAGTGTGAAGAGAAATACAAACACACAAGGTCCCAAGTGAAGAAAACTTCAGAGAATGTATGGGTGCGTACATGTATGCTCTTTTAAAAATACTTCTTATACTAAAATTATTTGTGAAAGTACTCAAAATGGCTCCCAGGGACCCTGAAGCACTTTACCTTATCCTTGCTGATGTTCCCCACAGACTCCTGCCACTTCTGTCTGACAGATCCAACCATCTGAATCTTTCACCTGCATTATTTCTAATTATTGCAGAAAAAAAGACTAAAGGAATAGTCCAGCATTTTTTCTGACAATCTTTATCTACCTCATCTTTAGCACACTGTAATTACCGCACACTGGGATTTAAACACGTTTGCCTGTACTGAGAAAAGAACAAAAAAACTCTGCTGACTCCAGACTAGACTGATCAGGAATGACATTATCTCCACCACCAGGTGAACTGAATAACATGGAATTTTAAACTTGTAACCTGATGACAGGATCATGGGAGCAAAAGTTAATGCTGGAAATAGAAAGGTATAAGAACACCTATTGCACCACAGCTCACCGTCCATGAACCCCAGCAGGCAAACAGGCCAAAATCCCTGACCCAGCAGGCTCATACTTCAACCCACACGACTCAATGGATTTTATGCCAATACCTTTGTGCCAGACCCCCAGAGATCCTGTGGAAGCCACACTCCAAGGTGCCAGATCCTGGTGGCACAAGAGGAACCCAAAACCTAGTTGGTTTTAATGCTATGGCTGATAGGTGTATATAAGTCATTGTTTGCTAAAGAAAAAATATTTAATATACAAATATTTTCACACATGTATGATGTTGTATAAATCTGGCAAAAGTTTTAAGTAATGTAAGAATAATAAAAGAAATAAAAGGAAAATGTGTAATAATTGATGAAGACTTGATGAGACTCCAATATCAGTCTGTAAATGATCCTGACAAAGGACAGCCTACTGAGCACACACTTCTGAGCAGAACTTTGTGATTCAGTAGTTCCTTTGTGGTTCCTCACTAAAATAACAATTGTTATGTTGTGTTATAAACAACAGTTTACAGCACTAATAAAACACTAACATAGTGTTACAAAGGTAACAGTACACTGGTAACTCCTTTGAAATCTGTTTATTCATTTATTCATTATCCAATACCAAATAATAGTAATACAGTTAAATTCTCCTGACAGTGGTCATTACCATGAGTTTTGCTTTATTTTAAAGCATTTAGCTTTAGATTTTCTGAGCTTTAGAAATGTATTGTCAGATAATGACACACTACAGACAACAGGGCGGCTTGCTCCCTTGCATAGCTGTAATGTAAAATATATTCAGTGGTATGGACTGTCTTTATGCTATTGTGTAATAAATAAATAAATAAATAAATAATTTAACCTATTAATAGGAATAGGAGCATTTCTGATACCAATCTTTGTGGTTCCTACCCTTTTATTTTGTTTAATAGCCAAGTAAAACATCAAATTTAATATTTTCCTCAGTCTGAGATTCTCTATAATTAGATTTTGGATCCATGGCCAAAGTGACAGCACTTCCCAATACCTTACACAAGGTTAATGGAGTTGCATTTATCTGACCCTCTTAACACGACCCTCCTTTTACCAACTGTTTATCGACTTGACTGCCTATGCAGTGCAGCTTTTACCAGACCAGAGCTCTATGTACTCAGTAGCCTTCTCTTTTTGGCCTTCTGTGACTTTTAGCTGCCTCAGATAGCTGCCTCTTTATCCGTGAATTTTATAGTGGTGAGAATGAAAGGCTGGAGCTCTCCATCAAATGCATTACAGTGCTCTTCTTTTGCCTTCAGTGCTGAATGCAACCGATTTTCAAAAAGCCCTGCTAAAAAAATAAATAAAAAAAAGCACATTGCCCACAGTTTCCTTTAATTCTGTAGCTGTGTGGGTTAGTTTTCTAGACTGAATTCTCAGTCAACAAATATATAACTCTCTCTGCGTTTGGAAGAAAAGAAAGCCTTAAGCTGGTGAATGACCATATGCATGCCATCTGACACACACACGCGCGCGCATGCATGCACACGCACACACACACACACACACAATCTGCAATCAACATCCAGCAGCTTTGTGTTCCCTCCCTCCCAGTTCAAAAGCAATTGCTCCTGCAGTGGTGAATATGAAAAACAAACAAACACTCAAATCACTTCCAGCAGTAAATTACCTGTGTCCCGATTGCATCTGACCCTTAACCTCACCTGTCAGCACTTAATTATAAACCCTCTCATTGCTATGTGTGCTCCTCAGAGATTGGCCAGTAAGTGACAGTCCCTTGGATTTACAAAGAGCGTTGCTTGAACAGTGAAGGAAATGTTAGCTCTATCTGCCATCTTCTCTAGTGACCAAGGGAAGTGTTCAGATTGAGGCCCATGTACTTTATGTGAATTTTACTAGTGAATTTTCCTGCAGCATTTAAGTTAATGCACTCAGTAGTATGTCGATCGTCAGCCTATATAATTTCTGACTTCATGCAACTGTTATCAGTAAGACAAAACAATTAACCTCCTCAACATCTTCATGCCCCCCCACCCCCCCTCCTCATCCCCTTCTGGCACTAAAGTGGTGCATTAATCATCTTAAGTCTCTGGTCAATATTCAGACGGCAAGTAAAGCAGCTCAGCACTCTGCTTATTTAACGGCTCACTGCTTTCGCACCTCTGTGGATTAGAGAACAACCTGCATTTACGTATTTATTCCCTCCACCGAGACCTGCTCATCCTCCACTTTCCATATCAGACAGACCAACACAGCGAAAGAAAGAGAGCAGGAGAGTGAGGCAAACGACCTCGCTGGTCTTCCATCTCCACCTGAAAACCATGTTCTCCTGCTTCAATGCACCTGTGCATGTTTGTATATACTTCAATTGATACTGTTGGAGAAGTCAGTGGATTGAAACCTCGCAGTGTATTAAAGTGCTCAGCTGTGAAATTGCCGTAAAACCCCTAAGATGAGCAGCTAAGCAGGAGACATAATAGCAGATTGATGGACAGCACAGCTCTTAAAACATAAGAGGCACTTAAGAGAAATAACCGAGTAATGTCTTCAGGCTTCGTCTTTTTGATGAGCTTCAACTGGCACATCACTTTAACAATGCGGGGAACTTTTTTGCATGACAGCTTCATTTTCTAATTGGATGACACTTTATTACTTTATTGTCCACATCGCAGCAACCAGGAATGATTTCTGAATGATGAATTTAGAAGATGCTTTAAGCTCAACACCTATAATGATGGTCATATTATGTTTTTAACCAAGCACAACAGCTATGCTTTATAAACGCATTGGGGCAATTTTTCAAGTAAGAAAGTCTGCTCTCAAATCCAGGACCAATATTAATCTGTGTTAAAAAAAAAATCTATACAATGTATGTACACATTGACGTCAGTATTGGGTTATCAGGAGGTTATGCCATGTGATTATAAAGCTATCTTTTCGATTGGAGCGAAAAAGAAAATAAATAGTCAGGGCCTGTGTGGGGCCTGTGTGGTGACCGCCAGGAATCAAGTTCAATTCCACCCAGAAAAATAGACCAGCTGAGGTAGTGAAGGCCAGGGAAGATGGAGGGTGATGGGGGACAAAATGGGCATGAGCAAAGAACTTTAGACTGAATGAAGGGGTCAGTTACTGGGGCCATTTATCCGGATAGAGCCGCCATAGAGACGGCCATGAACGGTGAATGGCAGGAGAAAAGCTGGCACACAAAACCAACAAGAATTGACATAAGGTTCTATCAAGGGCTATTTCACAACTTACATCTTCACTATGTCACAATTCTCCAAGATTTTACATTCTATACAGAACGGGGGAATGGAATGGACCTGGTACATTTTGTTCATAAGAGGTCAAGATTTCAGTGCAATCTTTCTTTCTTTCTTTTTAAACACAGTTTGAGTGCCCAGAAAGTGCATAAGCTCAATCAGAAGCGCTAAACAGTCTGGTGAATAATGAACAGTATTGGTGCTCTGCAAATTAAAACCCCATTACTCGCATGTAATATTCAGAGGCTCTAATCCAGGCTTTTAGCGAGTGGCTAGATGGCTTTGTACGTTCACGGGGCGCCCCAGGGCAAGAGCAATCTGTTCAGAGGAAAGACAGAATAAAGTTCTACTTTAAATCTATCCCAAGTTGCTATACGCATCAGCCAGGTGCATCATGTGTGTAATGTTACAGGGGATGCAGTGATGAGGTCCGCTTTCGTAATCCGAGACATTTTGTTAGCAGGTGTCTGTTATAAAATATTATATGGTAGATAGAATCATTTAATGGGACACACTGGGTAGTTTCCCCTGTTGCTGATGATGGGTGAAGGAGCTTTGTGCAATCCTGCCCCATTATAATATAAAATTAATCAGAAAAAAAGGACGCAATTATATCAATACAGTCTTTATGTCATTAGAAGGGGCCACACCTGCTGCAACCCTACTCAGGGTGACCTGCGGAAACAGACCAGCCCTTCATCACCAAATTAATCTGAAAATAAATCGAGGCAGCAACAATAACATCATAATCCCTAAATCCACAATACTGATTGAGAACACCTTTCAGTCATGATTGCATTATGATTGACAGACAGGCAGTAAGCTTATGGAAACAGCACAGAAATTTAAACATAGCCAAAAGCCGACATTCGTCTGATCAGTCTAACTCACTGAATATGTAGGTTGTTAAAAATGATCAACATACAGACTCTTGTCCGTACTTATCCTTGATCTGTGGTCGTGATCTGATCCAGAATCTTCAGCTATGCCTAGACACACCTTCCACTCCACTTAAGAGCTACATCCGATCACCAGAAAATCAGGGATAATCCTATAAAACCACACCAACATGGCCAGGGCTATGATTATACAATGAGGTGGAGAGCAAACGACTTGAATTAGGGGTGGGGTTTTTTTTTTTTTTGAGTTATGAAAAGGTGATGGAGAAAATGTAAGCGGCAAGAGAGACTTTTTTCTGTTTCTATTATCTGTAAAGTAGTGGTATAAATAAAGTGTATTAAGACTAGGCCTTGTACGAGTGCTACTATTCACCTATGCATTAGTTCCCATCTTCTGCTACACTCATTACAGTCATTACAGTCATTAGTGTCAGACATGCATCAGAACCACTGCACTCACGGTATACACACAAATTGCATTAATCACATCCAATGCTTCCAGCATGCTCACCTTTCACCCATGTCTTTTGTGTTTTGAGACTCAAGTGCTAAAGCAACTGTTTTTTTTTCTTTTTTTTTTCTTTCTTTCTTTAAACTGACTGCGCAGACTTGAAAGCTACAGGAGACCTCGGAAGCCGTCGTGTCCTTCTGAAATTACAGGATTGCATAGTTACACGGCTGAACTTTCAGCTTCTCGGAATCAAAGGATGTTTAGAAGAACCCTTCACGAAAAGTGTGGAGAGTGCTGCCCCACACTGGTAGACCATAATACACTAACGTTTGTTTAATATTCCCACTCATTTTGCTTGACTTCAGGTCTAACTGTATAGCGTCTCAATGCTACTTTTAGCTGCAAAAACAGCAACTGTTTTACAGACAGACAGAAGGCAAAACTATTTTGCATGACTATTTAGTTTTAGACTACATTAGTTTTTCAATTCTTATTACAAAGCATCTAATTTGATGCAATTTTATAATAGTTTGAGCATTTTTTTTGAGTCATCACAGATCACGATCCCTGAAGAACAAGGCAGGAGAAACATCCTGAGATATAGGAGAAAGCGTGGGAGAAACCAGACTTTTAATTTGAATGCAACGATTTAATTTTAATTGACAATCTCCTTAAAAAAGCAATCTAGCACATTAAATACTTATTGGTCAAACCATCAATTATGGTGTGCAACAAACTCATGAAAAAGTCATGAATATGAAGTATTATGATAAAAATTTTTTACAGTTACAGATCATTTTGATCACCCATGGAAATCTTTTCTTGCACTTTATCTTCAACACTAAATATTCGTTCGTTGATATTTTATATATTTTCAGTAACTCAGCATAAGAGCCTAATGATATTAATGCATATGCACCTGTACTGTAAAGGAATTAACCTTGACCTGGCACACTTGAATTATTCCCAGGGTGATTAAATTAGTAAATTAGTATACTTACTAATTTAAGTTTATAATATAGCAATTTTGTTCAGTTCTTATAAACATATGTTTATACTCATATAGCTTTATTAACCCTAAAGGGTAATTATTTTATCAATAAATTACAGTAAAATCTTGTATTGCATTTAAAATTTTATCTCTATAAACGAACAGGGTCTTGAAATATGTATATTAGTGATGGGTGGTTAATGAACGATTCGTTCTTTTTGAACGAATCTTTAACATGACTCAGATGAACGAGTCGTCTCGAAGAGTGATTCGTTCATTTTCTATTGGGCATCGCAAAACCTCTGTAATGTTATATACAGGAAACAGAAATAAGTAGTTAGTCACCTTTGAGTCTCTTCGGTCCTGAGTCGTTCGTTCTTTTGACACGTGACTCCCATAGACGCTATGCAGTGCAGTACACAGGAAACAATATTGAACGATTCTCAGCAATGAGTCTTCAAGTCCCGAGTCGTTTGTTCCTTTGTCACGTGACTACCATAGATGCTATGCAGTGCAATAGATTCAAAAGAACGAACGACACCGACTGCAAGATATGATGGTGGGCTGCTCATTCTGTTTATTATAGGTCCTTAGTTTCATTGTAATATTTTCATAACTGGAACTATAGCCAAGATTTGTGCATGTAGATGTACTGGGGGTCTTTTTATTGAAAACACAACATTTTAATTTATTTCTGATCAAATGAACGAAATGACTCAAAAAAGATTTAAAAAACCGAGTCACTGAAATGATTCAAACTTCCCATCACTAATGTATATTGCTTGCCGAGTGTCACATGATCACAACTGAGCCAATGGTTCTCCTCTCTCGTGCGCTGCAGGATTGTGGGTAATCGTCTCCCCATGCTCGGTCTCAATGCGCATGCAGACTCGCATGTGTAATATTTACTAAAGCTTTGTGAGCATGTGTGTTTAAGGATTTTTTTTTGCGCGCACGTATCCAAGTGTAGTTCTTTAGTAACTGCACCTGTGAAGAAAAGTTTAAAAAGGCTGTAGAAGTGAGGGAGATTAATCTGCTTAATGACAATGCAATGTCACATCTTAGTAAAATTAGCAAAAAAGCAAGTGTCAATGGAGAGGCTCCTGGTTAAAGTCACAAAAAAAGGACGATCCAGTGAGCTGACAGAGACTGAGAGCAGTGATTCTGTTAATAGTGTGAGGAAAAAGTCATCCTACACAATAACCCTCCTCATCCTATCTCACTCACACCAGATATGATTTCTTTCAAAGGGAAAGTGTACGTTAATTTGCTTTATTTTTAGTTTTTTTTTTGTATTAATAATTATGTGAATATTTTTGGGTTGTGGAACCAATCGTCTAAATTTCCATTAGTTATTATGGGGAAATTCAATTTGATATAGGAATGCTTTGGATCACAAGCACGATCACCGAATGAACAATGCTCGCAATCAATGGTTCAACAGTAATGAGTTCATTTTAGCTAAATGGTTTCAAATACTGTGCATGTTTCATACCTTGATGCATATTGATGACCATAGTTCTACAGCAGTGGCAGCTGCTCTAAGACTACAAGGGAAGCTCGGCTTCCTCTACTATGTCAGAAAATAAAATGCTCATATACGCACTGTCGTATTTATATTGTTTTTAATAAAAGTGCACTAGAACGCGTTCAACTTCATGACTAGCTTGTTCAGAATCCGGTATTTATTGTAGCTTTTTTCACTGCAGAAAAGCTGGACGGTTATTGGATAAATGCACCAAAATCATCACTTCCAGGGAAGCTCAGCTTCTCTGGGAGTGAATGGAGCAGTGGGCGGGCCAGGATGCTGGGCTGCTGCATGATGATTGGAGGAGCTGTTTAAAGGGCGGAACCCCTTTTTTGATCGACAGCATGTCTTAAGTATACATCAGCGCGAAAGAGATTTGAGTCCAGTCCCATGCGGATTTGCAGGTGAAATGGTACGACGAACTGCTGCACTCTGTATTGTTTGCTGGTGATATAAAGCATTTTTGTTTGTACAAATCATTCTTTAAATAATGAAAAAAAAAACATAGTGTTCTTGACTTTGCTCGTTGTTTCAGCATTGAAAAGACAGTTCGTCCATATAATTAAAGTAGCTCGTGGAAGGGGAAACTAGCCAGAATTTACGTATAAATAACAATGAATTTTATGATGAAGGCTAATATGAGCTTCCCGTTTCAAAAGCTAGCAGCCGCCACTGTTCTACCGTCATGTTATTTATAGGTCTCCGTACAATCAGCTAGCTTTCTTTTATTTTTATATGCACCCATATCTACACAGTTGCGCTAGGTGCATGCAAATCTTTCTAAACGTCCTCCATGAGTACCTGCAGCAGCTCATCAGACATCACCTCTTTAAGATCTGATGCCATTTTCTCCTAGACTCTCATTCACTACACGCCCAATGACACCAGTGTTCCTGCAATCTCTCTCTACCACCCCAACCCACCCAACTTAAATAAGATAAATGGCCTTGTATCAACGCCCGACTGTCAGCATCCAAATCATACAGCTCACAGAAGATAGGCCGTATTGTGCTTCACAACGTCTGCCCAAGAGGAGCACACATTAAATAAAGATTATGCACATACACAATTGGGCAATGTGCATTACAACAGTGGATTAAGAGTATTCACAGAAGTGGCCTGAGGGGAGCTCCAGAATTAAATGCTTCACTTGATCTGAATCCAAACTATTCTTATACCCCTGATCTTGTGTTTCTCCTCTCTTCACCTAGGTGCAATCAAAATGATTGAGGGACAACTCATAACACTTTTGACAAACATGAACCAAGATATCAAACCAAAAAATTATCACAGAGATCAGTCATTGGAGATAAACCGTTTCAGATGAAATTCCTCAGGAAGCATGCGTTTGTGTATGTGACAATGTGTTTTCCTAGTCCACATTGATCTAGTGGTAATCTGCTCCACACAGAACAGAGTGTGAGTGAAGTAGGAAGAGGTGGCCCCAAGCTGTGATTACTCCACTTAATTCAACAAGGTTTCTGAGGCATGAAACATGCTCAAGCCATAAATGACTTCTTCCTTTCCTCTCCTGCACTTTACTCCAGTCTACCATGTAGCCCGCAGTCTCAGGATAATGCACCTGATCCTAACCTACTCACTTTGCTTACTTACAAAAGAGGAGCCATAATCTTGAGAGCGATATTAGGATAGCACAAGGTTTTCTCCTGAGGGCAATGAACTTGGGTCAAAGGAAATGGGAATGTGAAAATTTCAACCATTGTGGCACCATACTTGAAACTATAGAACTAAAATTGCTGTAGGCTTTCTTAATATAAATGATTCATTTACACAAATAGTTTATCATACTTTTCGCATATATATTTATACTGTATACATATACCAAAAAACTCAGTAACAAAATTGCTGATAAACCAGAAGAGCCAGACATGCTGAGATACAGATCTGCATGATAATGGCCATGCTTGTAATGGAAGCCTGCTATACATGTAGGGCTTAACCTGATGTCCTGAACCCCAAAGGCCAGCCATGGCCTCCTGGGGGCTCCAAGGTGTCATGTTCTTAGTCGTTCACACAGACATTCCTGCTCTTTTCACTCGACTTGACAGTGTTTTGTGGTGAATCGCATAATTAACACAAGGATCTCCAGAATTCAGTGACTAAACATAATTACTTCTCCCCTCCTCTCCTCCCTTAATTCCTTCCTGTGGCCAGGCCTTTCGGCCTGGCTGCACAAACACAAAGAGCCGTCATGTCAGGACTGTGCCGGCTGGTGGGCCAGTGGCTGAGAGGGAGGTGATGTTCAGAGATGACGTCTCATACAGAGCAATGTGACTTGTATACACTGGCATAATTAAAACGAAATGTTAATTTAGAGGTCTAGAATGGAATTGGGCTACAGATGGTCTAACACTTGAGCTCGCTCAACACTTGAGCAAAAAACAAAAAATAAAACCAAAATCAGAAATCTGTTACAAACCAAACCTTTAAGACTGCCATTTATTAATGTAAGGTAAAACACTAAGAGAAAAACTGACCAATAAAAGGAAGGGTGGGGAGGAAACTATGTGGGTCAGATGATGTGTTTAATTAGAGATGAATTAACTGACTTTAAGATCCCCTGCATGTCCTCTCATTTCCTCTGTAATCCTGCCACTTGGGCTGTCCTTAAGCTCCAGCCCCCAGGACGCACAGCCATGCCACCCGTGTGCATTCTTTCAGCAGCTCATTTAATTCTGCAGTGTAGCCAAGGTTTTGGAAAGGGGAGTAAATCCCTACCCCCTGCTCAGTATACCTGCTAATCAACCAGCATTGCTACTTCCACACTCACAGAAGGATGGATTTTGTAAAAATGTAAAATCTACTTCAAAAAGTAAAATCACATAGTTGTACCTCATTCATGAAGCACACAGTCTTTAAAAAATAAAATAAAATAAATCACTTTACCCACAGACTAAGATTTGTTTAAAGTAAACATCTTGTTTCCCTGAACATCTGCAGCACACGTTGGTGAAAATGTTTGCTTTTCTAATAAAAGCCTTGCTCAAATGAGAATGTATGGACAGAATACATAAACTGCCAGGAGAGCTGGGATTCTCAGTTAACACTGATTCACAATTCAGACTACCATTAAAAAAATAAAAAGGCCAGTAGGAATGGATCAGTAAAGGTGTAATGCATTGCTATGTGGCAATTAATCAGGACACATTTTCATCCCTCTACTTTATAAAGCACTGTGTGCTCAACAGTTTATCCTCACAATCCACAAACTTCAGGATGTGTTCAGCTAGTTTATTCCCACCCTGCCGTTCCAGCCTTAAAAGTGAGGATTACATTAAGCCACACATTTGCTATCCTGATCCAAGGAAAACAAGACCGAACTGAAAAGGAGGGGCAAGTTTTATTTTTTATTTTAAAGGAGACACCAATTTGACCATTAGCAGGATTTGGCTTCTGTAAACACCAATGTGACAATTCACAGCACAGCCTGCTATCCAAATCAGACTAACTCAATGCCCCCTAATAATCAGCCAAACTTTCTGAAACCCACAGATATGAGTACATCTATTCTTAAGCTAACCGGTAGGAAAAAAATAAAACACCAAGCATGTGTAGAACATGCAAACTCCACACAAAGACCAGAGCAGAGATACCTACCTCCAACCCTGAAATTGCAACAAGTATTTGACTGTAGTGCCACATTTAAACACAATAATAACAACAACAAACAAAACAGTGACACCAAATATAACACTGAACATATGGTTTCCATAGTCACACACTTGCAGTGTAACTGCAGCTTGAACAAATCTCAGTGCAGTTACAGTACCCTCTTGTGTCTCAAAATTGACATAACACACTCGAACAACAAAAAGAACCAAGACATCCAAAACTTTTCCCAATCCGACAGACCCAACATAAAATTTGGTTATAGGTTTATAAAATTCAGAAGAATAATAATAATAAAAAGTCATAGTATTGACAAACCTTTAACAATCCTTTATTAATAACAGATAATTTTCACTGTATTCTAATGAAACACAACATTGTACTGGGGACTATAATTACATGGATGTTAGCAGGTGGATAGAGAGGGTCAGAGAGATGGAGTGAGGGAGGAAGAGAGAATGTAGGCACAAGAAAGAGTGCAAAGGATTAACAGACTGAGCAAAAGAAGCGAAACAGCTCTCCATCACAATCTCAAAAACAGATTGAGCCAGCAATCTCCCCCCCTCCCAACTTCTCTCAAACCCTCCTCCCTCTGACAAAGCACATCTCATAAAGCCACATCTTCTAAATAAATAAAATCTTTCGTAACAATCAATCAATCTAGTTATCATTGTAGATATACAAAAAAAAAAAAACCTGGGTGCATGTCCATTGGCACCCACAGCACAAAATATATATCTTTTACCATCTCAATTCATTTAGTAAATTTATTTCCTAGTTCTAACCATAATAAAATTAAGCGTTCCAGCATATGGCTACAATTTATTTGTACCAGTGGGAAATAAAACTGCAAATATATATACACATTAACAATAATCTCAAATTGAATAACACACATTTTAAAGCTGCACACCAGATCAGGCGAGGTCAGTGAAAAATCAGTAGAGGGGAAAGATACTTTTTTATTTATTTATTTTTATTTAATTTAAAAAAGGCCACAAATGCAAATGATAGTTTCTGGAGAGTACAAACATTTAGCATTTTATGCCAAGGGTGCCTGATTATCACTCAGACAGGTGACAAATTAAAAGGAAAAAAAAACTAAAATTAAAAATAGCAAAAGTGGGTACTGGAAGATGTTCGTTCAGCAAAAAGCTGGCAGAATAGCTTCAATAGGCATTGGGACAGATTACGTGTCTCTGAAACTGTACGAGAAACCTGAACAGGTCTAGCGCATGATTGCAGTGTCCCATGTCTGCACATGTTTAGAGATCTGAGCATATTGAAGGCCAGAGCATGAGATTTACATCATTGTCAAATTGAAGCGTGAGGTCCTCATGCTGTGGTGAATGAGGGAGGACCACTCTCATCAGGAAAGAAATGCAAAATGCCCTCCACAGTACAACAGCCCCACTGATTTTTCCTTTAATTGGTCACCTGTTGAGTGTGCGCGTGAACATTTTAAACATCTAAAATCAGGTTACCTTAATATGGAAGTGGTTTAACACGTTACATGTATGTTCGTGTGCATGTGTAAACCAGGGGTACATTCATCCATAATAAAATGTCCTGCAAGCAAACTCTTAATGCCAAAGATCTTCCAGTCACTCACAGACACAGATTAACATTGGAAACCAAAAATACTGTTAAGTTAAATAACTGTTAACCCACTGCCAGACACAAAGAGGGGGTGCAAGAAATAAGAGGGGTAGAGGAAGAAAAAAAAAATTCCAGTACCTTCTGGACTACTACTGGAGTAGTGTTTGCTGTTGTCCTGGCAAACATCACGATATGATATGCATGCATGCAGTTCAGCAGTTTTGCTTTAGAAATACTTAACCAACCTCAAGTGTCTCGATTACTTTATTTAAAGTCATGCTATTCCCCTGTAACCAAATCTAACTGCAAATAATACCAATTATACCATAGATCATAATGAAAGAAAGCTTTAATAAAAAGCTTTAAAATGCAGAATTGTTTAAAAATTAAAGTTAAAATGTTTTGTGTTAAAGGTTCTATATTGTACACTGTTTTTAGAGGAAAAAATAAAATAAAATCAGAAGGCAAGCCACAAGTCAGGACCACAAGTAGAGAAATGAGAAGATGAGCAAAAGGTAAAAGCTCTGGTGGTTTTAAATGAGAAGTTTTGAAACCAGTTCTTTTGGATCCCCTATTGTTCTAAACAATCTACTGCACAAAAATAGATTTCACTTATTAAAACAGACTTAAATCAACAGCTGCAGATTGTGATAAAAATTCTGAATTCGACTGAGGATCCTTTAGAACTAGATTGTGAAGCTCTGGTTTGACGTGAGTGCCACAGGAAGTAGAAGGTCAGCGCATAAGGCCACCCAAAACCCAAAAGCTCATTATATTTACACTCTCTACAGTA
Source organism: Dolichallabes microphthalmus (assembly GCA_026413445.1). Classification (NCBI taxonomy): domain Eukaryota; kingdom Metazoa; phylum Chordata; class Actinopteri; order Siluriformes; family Clariidae; genus Dolichallabes; species Dolichallabes microphthalmus. The sequence continues at coordinate 7,807,750 of JAOTQY010000052.1, forward strand.
GTTAATTTTCCCTCAAGTTGCTGAGTGCACATGTCCTTGTTAACGCTTGTTCTATAATGAGCGCTACTATTATTTTCGTTGTTGTTTTACTGCAAGCACCAAAACTAGCATCTGATCAAATATAACGGCAGAGAAAAGAGTGTAAATGCAGGGTTTAAGCAGAGTTGGTGGCTGAACCTAGTGAACACTGACCGTGAGGTCATGTCTCTGGAAAGCTGCGCATGCGTAGAGTGAATAGGAGAGCCATGTATAAGACAGGTCAGGAAGTGCAGGGGAAGCTCATCATGCTAGAGCACCCTGCATCATTGACAGCGGTCCAAACACCTTGCCCCACCCTCTCAGAGCTCACGCTGGTACTGCAGTCTGTCCACCAGTCATTAAGTCTAGTGTCTCTGCTACAGCTCAAGAAACCACAAATCCCCAGTCTCATCATAACTGTTAGCTTACATGGAAAGGGGAAGGGGGGGGATCATGGAACAAAAAGTGAAATTATTTCTCTTTACCATACAACGGTGCAGTTCTTTAAAAAAACAAACAAACAAAAAAAAAAACTTGCCATCTCTGTAGATTCCTCATCATCGAAAGAAGTGTTTTGATGTGTTTGTGTTTTCATTCCAGGCTTTGAATATTTCCTATGAATCTCTTGGAATCAAAACCAAAAAGTGTGAATAAAGATTTTCTTTTTTTTGTGTGAACTGAGGGCATTCTTGTGTGAAGACTGCAGTCATAGGTGTCTCTGGCTACCACGGATCATCCAGGTCACCTCCACTCTGTGACAAGGAGAAAACAAGAGAGGAAAAGAAGTAAGATATCTGAAAAAAATATGGAGAAACAGCTGACTTGAAAGAAGCAAGGAAACAGCAGTAAGGGCAAAGCATGTGGATAGGAATTAAAATAATCAAGAAGTATTAAAAAAAAAAAAAAAGTTATGCAACTTAAGGAAGGGGTATATTTTAAAGCACGCTGATCATTCTGGGAGAATATGAATTGTAAAGCCTCACCATCAGATGACTACCCATATCAAAAGACATACAATATTAAAGAAAAAAGAAAAAGAAAAAAAAAAAAAACCTTAAACAGCCCAGGCATAGTTTTAATACAGCCGGGTACCTCACAAGAAATGTGACAGAACCTGTTTAAGTGGAAACAGCATGGAAAGAGAAACATATTTTATTATAATGGAACAGTGAAAACAAAGTATCCCCCATTAATGTGTGTGGTTTAAAGCTGTGATTAGCCAATGATTCATTAAAAATAAATTATTTAATTAAAAGTGCTGGTTCACAATATGGCACAAAGCGTTAAGTTTCTCCATTTTGTCCTCCGATTTGTGGTGTTTAATGTCCGATGCTGAAATGTTCCACAAATGTGTTTAGTTGTTAACACACCTACCTGCCCAATGAAAGCATAAGAGGGGGGAGGGGGGGAACCTGGTGCTAATATAGCAGTTTCATAACCACTTAAAAATATACATAGTGTTTTTTTTGTTTGTTTTTTTTAACCCAAGAAACCAAACAACAAATCAGAAGGAATACAGATAAAGTGTTCAATGTAATTTATTTAGAAAATAACTGCAGAATCAAACAAACTGAGCAAACACATTATCTTGCTATAGAACAAAAACAAACCAGAAAAAGAAACTACTGATAGTGTAGGGCTAATAAGTCAAAGAATTAAGGGTGAGGGACATGTATTACACATGCAGTTGTGCTCACTTGAAGTGCAATTATCTCAAATGTCAACATTTTTCGCAAATTATTTTTCATATCCCGTTTACATTGGGGTGGGGGAAGATGACTTGAGGGCATAAAGAGAAGGCAGAAGCAATAGTATCTTTGGTCATGACACTTTAACTTTGTGGCAGGATCGCCAAACATCCAGTTCACATAACGAAAGATTAGCATTTGTGTGCAAACTTTGCAAAAGACGCGCATCTTCGTAATAGTAATGGTCTGTCGGTTAACCTGATGATTGTGACGCGATGACGAAGCTCATCTTCCCTAGAGGTCCTATCGTCAGTGTTCAAATTTAAAGAGGAATAGACTTGTTCCATTATTAGTCCATTTATTACTTTTAATAGCGTGACTGAAGTGGGATGTTGGTCTTCCTCCCCAAACACTCAAGACAACAGCAAACAAATGTGACACTTTGATCATACACAAATGTAAGCAATGAAACACACATACTCAGGTCTACACTTACGTTATTGATATACTGATTAAAACCATACCCTATGATGTCCATTATTTGTTTTTCATCTCTTGCTAGACAAAAAATTTAAACCTCATATCCAGCATAATACTGAAAAACATATTACTTTTAACACACAAACACACTTCCTACAACCAAAATGTAACATACACATGCAGTGTAGGGCAAACTGCATGTGCTGTTGTGCACAAGAGCAAGAAGCAGCGATGTCCTTGGCACGGTCCAGTTTGTTATTGTCCGATATTGTGTTAATAATAGGAATAACGTATCCAAAAGAGGTTTTCAAATTTATAACAAAGGAATCACTGAAAAATCGCACTTACAACTAAATATAGATTTCACGAGATCAAAATTAGATTAATTCTAGTGCGGCACATTAGAAAAGTGCTGACTTGTAGGTGCTGAATTATGCCAAGGATATCATTTACAGTTACTGAGCAGGTTTTCAGTTACAAGAACAGTGCTCTAACCCTTCCCTTTATTGACATTCCTGTTGAGGAATGATTGACCCTGATATTCTGTCCTCTCATTAATATTTAAATACAATCAATTAATGAACTAAAAACCTGCACTGAAACTGTGCTGGAAAGGAGACGTGCCATGGGGTACTCAGGAAGCTGACTTGTGCTCTGAGCCTGGGAGAAAGGCGGAAATTTGGGGTGTGAAAATGCCTAAACTGGCATCAGGGGTCATGCGACAGGAGGATCGGAAAGCTCGTCAAGTGCTGCTGGCACTGCTGCCTCCTCTGCGGCGTCCTCAGAGTTTAGAGACTCGCTGGCAGTGGATGGTGGGTGTGAGGGACGATCCTCCTGAGTGCCGGCCAGCCGGTAGGTGGAGAGGGCTTGTTCCAGCACATTGCGATACTCGCCGCGGTGGCTGAGGCGGAACTGCCGGAGCACCTCCAGGAGATGGGCAGCAGCAGTGCTTTTTTCATCCTCGCCGGCCGCACCTCCCTGGTCGTCCTGGTGCAAGACGCCAGCGTAAGTGGACAGAGCAGGTTAAGAGAATCGGACCTGATTAGCACAGGCCACCTGCTGAGGTCTTACACTGCCCTCATCTTGGCTCATTTTTAAATGACTCAGAATAGGGTTCAACAACAAAGTTGGGGCGGACCCAATTCTGAGAAAGCTGATAGCTGCAGTATGTGTGCGAGAGTAGGAGCGCGAGGATATGTACTAAACAAGACATGTGCAAGCCTTTGATCAATAGCAAAAAAGAAAAACAAAACAAACAAAAAAAAAATCTCAAACTTTCAGACAATGCAACTTCCCTGGCATTCTAAATTTTATCCAAGTATCTGACGGAGATGAAATGCACAAACACAAAACATTTACAAGCAACAGAAGAATACTGATACGCAGCAAAACACAAGTACATTAAAGGATTGTCATGGAAGACATTATGAATTCAAGCTATTTTCGACTGGTCTGCCTTAAAAAGAAGTAAAAACACTTGACCTTCCTCATATCACATTATAATATTTGGATAATATTCCAACACCAGGTGGTTTTATTCAAGTGTAAAAATTCATATGTAATGTCAGTCCAGATGTGGTGATATCTGTCAAGTCTAAAGTACCTAAACATTTTTAAAATATGTATTTTAAATGTTTTAAGCCTAAAACGAAAAACAGCTACTCACCCCATCGTCTTCTCTATGTGGGTTAAGCCTGTTGTACACTGTTTCAATTACACTGCGCCTGGGAAGGGCAAAAAAACAATCATGCTTTATAAGCATTGCAAAAACAAACAAACAAAACAAAAAAAACAGTCACCTACTTATCTGATCAGTTTAACAAATTATTAGTGGCCTAATACTGAGTAAACCTAATATTTAGTTGAAGGTCCCCTACTTGCTCGCAAGACCACCTCCTGGTGGTAAGTTTGGGATGCTCTCAGCAGAAAGGTTGCGCATGACACAAGCCAGGTCCGGGACTCCTTCCTCTCCTGACTTCTCCATGATTTCTAAAGGGTAAAACAGGCAGCAAGAATGTTACACAGACAGGCAGTGGCCGTGACTCACGTGGGTATTTGGAATGGAAACATCCAGATGCATGCTCGAAGCAATCGCACTGTTCCTGCAGATATGTTTCCAGTGTTGTGTTACCAAAGCTGGGGATGAATACTTTTACTAGCAAAACAGAGTGACGAATGATTTGCATCATTGTTGTTCCACTAATGACTCCAATGTCTGGGCAACATCTGTGAACTGGTGAGGTACTGATGAAAGAATCATAAACTTGGACACTTCCGATACCACCTTCAGTACCTCAAAATCTCCAAAACTTGTCAAAGATTAAGACTGAGAGAAGGCAGAGAAGATGTAAAAGGAGGGCAATCCAACTCTGATTCACAGAGCACCAGTGTAGAATTGCTAATATTTACACCAGTCCATGAAGAATTGTGCCAGAGGCAACAATAACATATAAACTTACGTTTATTACCTTCTCGAGGTTACAGAGTCTATATATTATTAAAGAGCAATTTTGTCTTGTGTGTGTTTGCACCAGTGACATGAGCATCAGCATCTAAAACTAATGTCTCTGTGCCAGACACCACAGCACACCTTCAGAGTTCTTGTGGAATCCATCATGCCATGGAAGGTGTTTTGGCAGCACAGGAGGGATTATGCAACATCACGCAGGTGCTTTTATGGTAGTTCGGACACCATTTTTAAAAGAAAGGATGAAACACTACAGCATCACATACTTGCACTCATATTGGTACAGTAAATTAAACACATGACAAGAGTGCAGTACATAACAGATTTCAATATTTGTACAAGAGTGCCTTAAACGGTTAAGCAAGCCTTTAAATATGTATGTGCCGTTTCCTACTTTAATCATAGAATGTCTCTGGCTCTAGAGCCTGGAGTGCAACTATTAAAATAATAGTCGAAAATAGATACTCCGATACTGAGATACAGTAGAACCTTGGATTACGAGCATAATTCGTTCTGGAAGCGGTCTCATATTTCAAAACACTCATAAACCAAATCTTCCCATAAGAAATAATGGAAACTCAAATTATTCTTTCCACAGCCCAAAAAAATAAAGAATTTTTTTTCAACAAAATATTAAGTCAAATAAAACAAATTAACCTGCACGTTACCTTTATAAAAATTATTTTTTTTTTAAAGTAAAAATAAATCCAGACAGATAAGTGTTTCCGTTTGTACGAGCACGCGCTGTGCGTGTGTGTGTGTGTGTGTGTGAATCTAAAGTAAGCTGCCCTCTCCCCCTTCTTGGCTTACACAGTTACCCTTCCTCCACTCTTTTCAGATGCGCGCACACAACGGAAACATTGTTTTATCGGAAAAAATAAACAAGAAATCTCTCTAATGACACTCGACTGAGCGACACATTAACGGAATAACTGCTGTAAAGTAAAAATAAAACAAATTAACCTGCACTTTATCTTTGAAAAGAATCGCGACAAAGCAGTGTTTCTGAGTAGAGCAGAAAGAAAGTGTGTGTGTGTGTCTGTACAGATGGTACTCAATTGGTATTCTGGTTTTACTGCCACGCCTCATGGCAGCAGCATTTGGGTTTGTGCGTTTGCTGGCTAGACCGACGCCTCAGGCCTTAGTTCATTCTCTCAATGATTATTGAGCCAAGTGAAACTAAAATCAAGTGAAACATTGTAGTTAAACGAATTCATAATCACAGTACTAAAATTACAGTACAAATGTAGAATTCAAAATAAATTAAATCTTATTAGGTTCGAATTTGGGGCACTGGTGGCTCAGTGGTAAGGTGTTTCGCCTGCCATGCGGAAGGCCCGGGTTCGATTCCCAGCCAGTGCCCAAACCCCAGCCACTGGATGCAGTG
>JAOTQY010000052.1:7878914-7901728 GCA_026413445.1 Dolichallabes microphthalmus
CACACACACACACACACACACACACACACACACACACACACACACACACACACACTAACGGATTGGGAATGACTGCTTAATCGTCTAAATAAAGGGTTACATTTTTTTAAAAATAACTTAATAACTGAGTACTTTAATTGCGGACCTAGGGCGTTAGATTACTCATTACATCAAAAAAGTAATCCAACACCCAACACTGCTCAGTAGTGTGATGTAGCAGCAAGCCATGGCCTACAACTGCAGAACTAGCAATGCCAAATTAAAGGAAATATAAACCCCAAGAGTATCCGTGTGGTGGTTTTACAAAAATATTTGTATTTCTCAACCCTCTGGGCAGGTTAGTGGATGCTGTGGCTGGCTCCAGGCTGATGGAGTGGAAAAGTAACGGCCTTCTCCCAGGAGGGTTTTGCTCATCTGGGCACGCTCTGTAGTGCTCTCACACTGAGCTGCCATTACTCAGCGGGCAGGCGCTATTTCAGCTAGCATAGCCACAAGGGATTGCAGTGCAAGCACGGCATACCTGCACATCTCACCAACCCCCTGACTACACAGAGAGACTTTAGAAAAATTCCAACACAAGTAAATATCAGAGTCAGTATCATCACTTTATTAATCAACATAGAGTCTTACAGCAAAAACCTAAAAGCTTACACTGCGGATATTTAACTTTCCTTCAGAGTGCAAGGATTGGGCCTTGGTACATATCCAGCAATGTAGGTCAGTTTATTTACACCTGTGTGCTTTCCCAGGAATAGTGTTACTGAGATATACTCTAGCCCTGACATTAGCTCCCAGAATCTAAACTGACGCAACACCATTTGTTAATGTTTCAAGCATCTGGAGATTATTTTATATTATGTGTACAAAAGGAAAACTCTGCATGAATTTTGAATCAAGTGCTCAGCTCCCTCCTTTCAATTCTGGAAATCTCTCTGCAGGATGACTGGTACCTGAGTCACACTTCAGCCTGGGCCACACTGTCAACATGTGTATGAATCAGTGTGCAATGTACAGACCCCAGACAGGCCAAATACATCACAAACTACAGGCCAGGCACTCAAAACAAAACTTTGAAGGTTAGTCAGTTAAAATGATTTATCCACACCAAATAGGAGAGATGTAATAAAATATACTTTGACAACTTCACAAATGCTTTAGAGCTTTGTTAGTGTTGAATGTTCCATTCTCAGGAAATGTGCCTTTCCTGTATTCTGACTGACTGAAGAACAGTCTACTGTATGGTGCATTTTTACTACACAGGAGTGATGGAGGGGAGTGCCACTCTCACGAAGTCCAATAGAGACATCTGCAATCTGTCGACTCTAGCAAACTTGCCCCATCGACCTTCTTTTCAAACCAGAACCTCTGCCAACGAGGGAATAAAAACCTAACCATGAATTCCCAGTGCTTGGCAGCCACCACATTCACAGTCTCCCTGTGTCTTTTGTATTTGGCCTCCAAAAGATTCCTTTTTTCCTTTTCTCCCTAAGGCATAGAGGCTTTCCCTCTCTTTTCTCGCACTCTAAGCAAGGCCCTGGAGGGGTCACAGGCGCCCTAATGAACAGCATGACAAAAAGCGGCATTTACATTTCCAGTGAATGTGGCCCTATCAGAATTAAGATCCAGGATCCAGTCCATTCTTGCATCTGAGCTCCACATACTCTATGAAAGACTGGAGGAATTTGTCCATTCCATAGCATACAGTATGGATCTGACACACATCCTTGGTAACACAGGCATTTTAATTCATAATATTCAATATTCAAAGTAATAGTAGTAGTGTTTGAGATATTTCAATGGTAATTCACAAGAGATTAGGAGGCCCCTATCAGTCTCTATCCAAAGCAGTCACTCAGAAGGAAGACCTCTCTTGTGCCTCTGACCGGACCAGGCACAGCAGTGGTCAGACACAACAGCAATGTGCCAGTTGGCTGCTGCAACCCTTGGCAATGAAACCTCATGGGATTGGCTAAAATTGCCCTCCCTGGCTGTCATGGTGACAGACATGCGAGTATTTACAGCTCTGTTTTCTCTTGCCTCTTGTTGCTCCTCACAACACATAATGCTGCTGGGGAGGGGTGCTTAAACTTTTGTGAAGGTTTTTTTTTTGTGGTTGGTATTCTGAGTTTATTTTCCTCTTATTGGGTCTGTCTGTGTTGTGAATCCCATTCAGTGGTTTATGGAGACTGACCAGGCAGGAGGTTTGTGTGTTGTTTTGTTTGGGGCTTTATAAGGTCCATCTGGACAGGTCTGTCACCCAGTAAAGCATCAAAAGAAGCCTGACATATATCCAAAAGCTTCCTTTAAAGACATAGACACCCTTAATCTTATCTGGTACCTGTAACCTGCAAATCTTGTAAATCAACACGCTAAGACCTGGTTTCCCATAGTCAGCATACTTCACTGTGTAATCTGTATATGTGTGGTTTTTCAGCGCCTACACTGTCAAGGTTTCAGACCTTCGTACCTCACACCTTTCAAGCTTGCATGCATTGGTTTCCACGGACCACATAGGAAATTGACAAAAGAGATTTGACTCTTGCAACAAATATTAGATGCTGCAAGGTGACTCTTATAGTAACAATAACAACTACACTAGTTTGCAAAGCCAGCACACATACAGTATGAGGTAACAGTGTATTTCAAATGTTTTGCAGCAGCAGCAGCAATGGGGGTGTGTCAGTAGGTGTTCATAGTTACACAATATGTTTGTCATAAAAAATTACCAAATTAAATTATTTTCATTACTAAAATGCAATGTTGTCTTTGTTAGATTACAGACTTCCAGGGCACTAAATATCTTCACATCTACTTCAACTTTGGGTAACTGTGTTCCTTGGCCAGTAGCATGACCAGGCAATGTTTTCCAATATTTAATTGTCCAGTTTCAGCGACCCTATGCAAACTGTACTCCTTCATGGTTGACGGGAAGCGAAGCTGATTTGGCCTCTTACTGTTGTAACCCAGTAGACCTTGTGGTTTGTCATGTGAGATGCTTTCTTACTCACCACAGTTGGGATTAAGTAGGATTATTTGACTTTCTGTCATCTTAAACCAGTCTAGCCATTCTCCTCATGGGCTCTCTCAGCAACAAGTCGTTTCAGCCCACGGAATTGTTTCTCACAGGATGTTTTGCAGTCCCTTTGAGAAATCCCCACCATGTCAAATTCACAGAGAGCACGTTTCTTATTTTTGATAAACTGAAGGTTTTGACCTGTATCTGCATACGTCTATTTTTTCCACTGCTCTCATATTATGGGCTGATTAAATGATTGTACAAATGTGCGGATATGCAAGTTATCCTAAAGTAGACAATTAGTGTAATGGATCAATTCAAAAAAGGTAATGTGGTATACAGTCAATTGGGGTATAGGTTACATTATATCATTATATCTGAGCTGCCACTGATCCAGACTCCCTCTGCCCTCCGGACCTGTCTGACACATCCTGGTGCCCTGCTTCTGGTTGGAGATGCCCCAGGTGTCTCTTTGGGATGCGTCTCGTGGCTGGGGACGGTTTCACTCTACCGCGAAGACAGTTCTGGCCTCGACTGATGTTGACAGTTCCTTTGTGGCTTTGTGGAATTGGCTTCAGTCGCTCGATAGTTCAGGATTGCAATTTCCTATAAGTCTACCTGAGCCTCCAATAACTACCTGGACATATTAACATGAATTAACATCCACTGTTATGCTGAACTGCCCGCCACCTACAGTAACACACTGTATTAATGCAGATCAATTCCTGCTCCTGTTTCACCCATATGAGGATGGGTTCCCTGTTGAGTCCGGTTCCTCTCAAGGTTTCTTCCTATTACCATCTTTAAATAATTCTTTTGATTGTGTAAAGCTGCTTTGCGACAATGACAATTGTTAAAAGCGCTATACTGTACAAATAAAATTGAATTGAACTGAATATATAACAGGTACACAACTGTAGGTTGCTACTGTAGAAACTTAGGCTCCAACTTTCAACATACCAAAAATGTGTGTATGCACATGACTTACTACCATTAAATTTATATCAGGGAAAAAAACTTTTTCAAATCTTGCAAAATCTACAGATAAAATGCTATATCATGGCAAATACTGATAACACCTACAAACTTGAGGAAATAACAAATGACTAGTGTGACCTTTTATAAACAAAACATCACGAAAGAGCCGTAAAGTAAAATTCATGCAAAGATTTCTTGAGTTTGGCAGAAATGTTTTAGACAAACTCATTTATGAAATTAAATGCAAGAAATAAGCAATCTCCCCTTACTTAGTAATGCATTAGCAATGAGTGACTTATTTTGTAAAGGGTTTATCTAGGATTAGCCACGATCTCAACTGTGTAACTGTATAACTAAATTAACCAGGGCTTGATTGTAGAGTTCAAGCTGGTGTCATGCAAAGCATCAACAAGCTGGACCATCCTTGCACAGCTGAGATTGTTTGGAATCGGGCTGCCACCCTGTATGTATGCAGATGGAGCTTCACAGCTGATCGTGGAGCAGCAGGCATGCCCATGCGTGTCTGAAACAGGCAGATTCACCCCGAACAGCTGAGACATGCCTCCCAGTCTCCCTCCAAAATAACCTGGGTGGTACATACTATTCTGTGTGAGAGAGATTTTGTGTAATTGGTTTACTCATAAATAATGGGTGACCTCTTTAACCAAGATCCCATAAGCAATGGTGACTACAGTAGAAAGGTGTGTGTGTGTGTAGGTGTAGGTGTGTGTGTGTGCGTGTGTGTGTCAGATGTATCAGTGCGTAGTGGAATTCTCACAAACTTGTATCCAGGGCAGCACACAAACACTTAGTATTGGTGCAGCAGGATGGGCTGTAAAGTGTCAGCTGTGAGAAGACAAAACAAAGCGCGCACGCACACACACACACACACACACACACACAAAAGCTTGGTCTAAGTCAGTCAAGACAGCCTCCCATCATGTCATTCCAGACGTCTAACCAAGCTTGTGGCAAGTGCAAGGTCAAGACTTGCGCCGTGAAACTATAGAACTCTACCCAATGACTGGTTACAGGCACTGAGGTGAAAATGGTGCCATTATTATTACCATGATATAAGAAGAAACACACACACACACACAGAGAAGACACAGACTCTTAAAATATTATCTTGAAGAGGAAATCAACAAGTGAATACAAGCCTTTATTGAGAATCATTTTCCTTTTGGTCTCCCAAGACAGAGGTAAAGATATGTTCTGGGAATAATGATCAACAGGAATAACCCCTGCATATGTTATTCACTTCTCCACTGAAGCTCCCAAAGCCTCTTTTGATGTTCAGTTTAATGCAGAGTAACAGCTGCATGTCTCTCATGAAAGCCCCATGCTTTCTTTCAGGGAAAAGAGAGAAAGAGAGTCTGATAGGAAGCCTGGCAGTAACAGCATGAATACAGCAATCCCTGAATTGCTCCTTCAATCATTTTCTATGGATAGAGAATGGCAGCCTAACATGGATTAGGCACACACACAAATGCATGGAAGAAATATAGTTAATTTCTAGAGATTTCTTTGTACAGACTTTCATTGTTCAGGCTGTTGAATGTACAGTATCTCGAGGGTCTTGAGGGCATTGTGTAGTTCCTCAGGGTGAATTTAATTGATTAAAGTCTTACATACTGTACAGTATGTAGATTGGTTTGTGTAAGTTGTCTCCACTGGTATTGAAAAGTCTGAGAGTTTTGCCCTAATAGAGACATTAGGCTGAAAAAATCCCCCCCCCTCCAAAAAAAAAAAGACAGTTAATAAAATTTTAGATTTAAATTCCTTTTAGATTATTATATTAGGTATAGTACGTTATATTTAGGTGTATTGTTTGTGTGTGTGTGTGTGTGTGTGTGTAGGAAAGAGGATCTGTGTCATGATGTCACTGTTAGTGCTAAGTTGATGTGTTCAGTTCTTTTTTTCCACTCTGACTGCTTTGTTCACTCCGCCCATAATCCAGCCCGCAGCTCTCCCCTGAGCCTGTTACATAATTAAGTAACAGCCCCTTGCCCCTTTTACTCCCATCTACGCACACACCCAAAAACCCAGAGAGACAGAGAGAGAGAGTACTGAGAAATATTTCTTCTGGATAGGTCAGCAGGAGATTAAGCAAGCTTTGGGTCAGAACCCTCTCCTGACTGGATTCTCTGTGTGGGTCTTTTTAAGAGGTCTGGATTTTATCCTTCACTCCTCCAATATCCTGCACTGACAGCAAGCACACAACTCCAAGCCTGTAAACCTCTTCTACTTTGCCTCCATTTTTGGCCTTGCTAGTTAGATGCACAACAGAGCAAAGAGCCGTGTCTCCGAGAGAAAAGTAGAAAGCAGAGGTTGGCGTTTAAAAGGGAAAGCTGTAAACAGTTAACATTTTAATGCGGACACGCAGCATTACTGTAAGTCACAGGGTAAAGTAATGGCAAATCCAGATGGCTAACCTTTGACATGTTTCATCACTTTGTTCCTTTTTTTTTTTTGTTTGCTTAGGCAGTTTCTCTTTGAGCAGTACTACTCTTAATTCATAATGCAGAGACAGGCTCTTCTTTCTACGTTTATATACCCAGCTGAAGATTAAAAAGGCATAATAATTATTTTTCTTTACAAAAGAACACTGTTCTTCCATTTAAAATTGTTAATATTGTTTCTACTTCATTCCACTGTACTGTCTCTCCAATGGATCTCCAGAGTGATATGTGCGTCATCAGCAGGTTAATAAATCCCATTCTGAAATAATATTTATGAGAAAAGGAGTTTATAAGGCATGCGGCAATAGAGACAGAGTGGGGAGGTAGAGGGAGGGCAGGGAAGATCTTCTTCAGGTGGAACACATCTGGAGGGAAGATTCTCCAGCTCTCAATGTTGGCCTCCACACAATGTACACTAGACAGAATGTGTAGACTGAACTTCCAGGACCTGGAAAAGAAAAACCACAAATGTAACCTAGGCCAGACATACATCGTCTTTGAACTTCAGAGGTTTAAGAGGATTTCACATTAGTGTATATAACTATAACATACACACGAGTAACAAAATATATCTTATTAAGTTTAAGTTTAAAGAGATGCCATACTGTCCTATAGCAACAGTTCTATATACTAAGGGATTGTAACATATGAAAGGAAATGTCTAAACCGAAACGTCAGCTATTGCGGTCATTCTTTGTTGCAACTTCCCAGATGTCGCTCTGTACATCAGTCCAAACTAAAAATAACTCAGAGTTTACAAAAGCAGAGAGGGAAACAAATCGCCACAGATGGTATAAGTTATCACAGTTTACAATAGTCAATTACCCCACACAACTTTTCTCCAAACAAGTCAGGAGTGATTTTTCATGGAGGGGATTATGACTAACACACTCAGTATGTGCTTTATTTATGAACCCATGGGAGCCATCTTAGAGAAAGTATTTTCCAACTTGAGTTTTGCCAGCTGTGTGGCACAGGCACTGAAAAGCCTCAGACTGCTGGTAGTCTTATAATAATCTGAGATCAATCTCATGGCTTCTTTTATAATGATAATGGTCAGGACTTGGGTGCATGTTCTAGATTAACATGAAAGAGCATCTTTTAGCCAGGGAAAGCACCAGGCACCTCTCCCAGCTCATATCCAAACCGAAGAGAAGCTGTTTTGAGAGATTCATTCTTCTGCCTTGCCTTTGAAATTTCCTGCCAAAGCTTTTGGGCACAGATTCTCTTTTCCCATTGTGTTTGATTTTGAATGTTGACAACTGATTCCAGCAGCTTGCCAACCAGACACACCGCTCTGTGCATGAGCAGGACTAGGCCGGGTAGGCTCATTAGATGGACAGCTCAAGGTCAGGTGTGACAAAGTGAGGAATCTGAACCAAGGGGGCCAGGGGAGGGCTTTGCTGAGAGCAGTCATTAGACTGTCAGGGCTAAACCTCCCCCAATATGACAAACGGTTTCTTAAGAGCTGCTGGAGTTTGCCATTAGTCCCAATGATTTGATGCACATTTTTCACTTGGTTATAATAATACACGTTTATACTTCAGTGTTTTAGAGCAGGAACCAGCCAAAATCTAAAAACAAATGTAAAACAAGTATGAAACATTGGCAGTAAATCAAAATAGTAAAAGGGTCAAACACTTCGGAATATTCTGCCAATTAATTCTGGTACTGCTCTCAACACACTGTGGCTTTCCAATGAGCAAACTAAGGATAGAATTCCTGGAACTGCATTATACCTTAGTAAGAGTTTGTAAGCACCATCAATTCAGCTTCCTGAAAACCTTTTACATAATTCAAAGACTTGTACAGAAATGTTTTAGAATGAAGTCATTCTAATTCCTTGGCACACGGTCTATGGCATCTTGCATTTTACCCGCTCTGAAATATTTTATTGAACTCATCTGGTATTTGTCAATCATTATATAACATAAATATTACATGTTGTGTTCCATATTGTAAATGAAAACATATGCAGTTAGTTAGGTCAGAATGATTGGAAATATACAGTTATAGAATACTTCATAAAAGTTCCTCCAAGTTTAAGTTCATGTATGGCTAGCATCTTGCTTGCCTACGTAGCTGGCAATTACCCCGTAGTCAGAACAAAAAGCCATAAAAGCCATGTTAGATTAGTCCTGTCCTGTGTTCCTGCCAAAGAAGAGGACTTGCCTGTCTCAACCCACTGTCCACTCAGACCAGGACACCATGCACATATACACATATATGCACACACACACACGCCTGGAAAACCTGGAGGAAAGACAGGGCTTGAAATAGACTAAACCAAGTTAAACCAAGAATTGATCCATGGACCCTGGAGCTGTGAGGTAGCCATGTTGCTTTTTGACTAACATATTAACTTGTGAATATTTCTTTATTCAGAGATTAGAATAAATAATGAAACCGGAAGAGAAATTGGATGACAAGGCTTACTTTAAGGCTGACAAGTGGCTACCTGACTTTGTGGCCCATTGAGATCAAACTGCTGCCTTTAATTCTCATCTTTATTGAAAGTAGAAAGGAACCTAAAGCATGGCTCCAGAAGATAAAAAGCCTGTCCATTCCTTCAGAGACTTTCTCCTCTTCATTGTTGAGTCTCAAACAAATGTCCTTACGTCCGTAAAGAGACACACAGATTCTAGACCACAGACAACCTCACACACACACGTGCACACACAGACACACACAGCTGAAGCATCAATACACAAAGAGGGCCTAAGAGATGGAGCAGTGCGGCTCCCACAAAGCCCTCCAAACAGAGCTGTGATTCATCCTCTTATCGGCTTCCAGGGGCCCATGAATGGGCTGCTTCAGAGGAGCGGGGATTCTGGGTAATCTGACTCGCTGCAGTTTATCTCTGGGGTTGGGGGGAGTACAGACTCAAGAGACCCAGGCTTTGGAAGAAGGGGTCAGGAGAAGGATCCAGGCTCTTCAGGAAAGGTGGCCTTTCCAGGGCCTGACAGCTAAAGATGAAACTGTGTGATGGAACCCTGCTGAGCTGCAGATGTTTATAGTCACAGGAAGCAGCTCAGAGATGGGGGATGTGGATTCTTCTCACACCACCCTCTGCCCCACCAGGTGACAAACCTAAATTCCCACTGAGGACCCAGAGCCAACACAGCCGGAACACTTCCTCTCTCAGAGCTTGTCGCTTAGCACACAGGGGTAATATAGAAAACTGAGCACAAGTCAACAACATACCTCTCACTCATGGGCTTGCTTTAAGTATCCACTTTTGCTTCTCCTTCCAAAAAGGCAATGCCTATCTCTCTTTCTCTAGACCCGTTGAGTGATTCATAAAGCAGAGCTCGAGATGAGGTGGGTGGTGAAGGATGGAAAGTCGGCATCTGAGGAGAAATCTTTCTGGCTCTCTGAAGGTGACAAGCGCTGGGGGTCCTGAAAGGACTTTGTTGATAAGAGCTCAGGAAAGAAGCAGGAATCCTACTGATAATGACTAGATTAGAGATGACGAGTGAAAAAGCTGCTCTGCTTCATTCGTTTTCATATGTATGGCTTTTTCGAATTCTTTTATCCAATCTAAACACATCCTATCTTTGTAAACAAAATAACACTGTTGCGTGGTTCTAGTCTTCGACCCTACGATTCACTGTCTATAATACATGTTTTTGTTCATAAGTGCTGCTCTGAAGCCTTTTGATCCTTGATCCATGACCCTGCTAGAATCTCTGCCCACTCTAAGAAGACTGAGGAGCTTACAAGTGAAAATTTAGGCTTCAGAGAACATGATGCATTCCAGTGAAAAACATGAAAGACATGTCATCGCATTGAACCTCATCTCCTGCAACGTACTTTTCATACGTGCCTTTTACAGCAGACTTTATTCCAATCGACTCTATGTTAAACATAATCTTAAAGAAATAGTTAGACAGAAAATCAAACGTATGCACTTTCTCCTTCCAGTCAATCCATGCTGGCAAAGGTGTTACTCAATGAAAAACAGCAATTTCTTATTTTATCAAATAATGTTCTTGTTAAATAAATGTTGACTTGATGTACAAAATAAAACCTTGTATTTATTTATAGTGTAAAAGAGAAAGTACAAGGGGGGGGCGGGGGAGGGGAAGACAATTAAAAAGGAATTCCGTTCCTCGATTTACACATGGATTTGGTTACTGACCGTAAATGAACATGACTTTCATATAGGAAGTGTGGCTAATGTTAACTGACAACAGCTATATCCATAATCTCTAAAACGTTAACTAGCAGTCTAATAGTTTAGAGAATGAACACTAGTCTGCAGGCGAATGGGAGCAGGTCACGGTACAGATAACTGCCCAAGTAAATGCAAAATATAGCTAACATGTAGATACTGTAGATTACAGTGATGGGTATCAACTTGTGAACGTTGTCACATCTGTTACAGTTTAGATTTGTTGGGAATGTTAATCAGCTGCTTGAAGCTGGCTGATGCTAAAATCAGGCATTCTGTGAATTGAATAAAAGTAGATTATTGAGAAATGTGTTTAATAGAAAGGAAGGTTTTTCTTTTGAAATGTTGTCTAGCATATTATCTTTATTACAGACTTGGTCAGTATGTACAGTATATAACTCTGTTTGTGTACAAATGGAGTTACTTAGTCAGGCAATTTCATTTGAAAATAACAGTTAGCAAGATTTTGTTTCCATGACATGTGTGTGAAATCTGCATGAAGCTGTTAGAAAAAAAAACTTTCTTTACTTAGTTACATTACCCATGCAGCTCCGGTGCAAAACTAAAATAAAAAGAACTTCAAAGATCAAACATATTGGCGGAGCAACCAGATTTGTCATAAGGGGAAAAATATGCTAATTTAACTTTATTACCCAAACTGATCCGTTAAGAATGCCTACCTTATTCTAAATCAGTTACTTGATACACCACTCCATAGCAGCCAGCTCTCACTTATTTGCCATGTATGTTTTGCAACTTTATAGTGCCTCACAATTTGAGGTAGTTTTGTTTATGTACTGTTTAAGTTACTGTAATAAAAATGTTTCTAGAATTTTAGAAAAGCATGATAATGGTCGATGTTTTCCCACTGCCTGGTTCAATATCCCCCGTTGTCCTATTCCTAATCGATCTGCATC
This sequence comes from Dolichallabes microphthalmus, assembly GCA_026413445.1. Classification (NCBI taxonomy): domain Eukaryota; kingdom Metazoa; phylum Chordata; class Actinopteri; order Siluriformes; family Clariidae; genus Dolichallabes; species Dolichallabes microphthalmus. The sequence continues at coordinate 7,890,462 of JAOTQY010000052.1, forward strand.
AGTCAAAATGATGGAACGGACCAACATTCACGGGGTTCTGCAGTAAGTCACTTTTAAAGTCAGGAATGTGTGTGTCAAAATGATTTCCAGATGTGGCGAGGTTTTATTTTAAGTGAAACTGGCACTGCTCATAAATTAGGTTTGCTTTACAGGGGTTGTAATGGGTATGGGCTATTGCTTTGATTCGATCCAGTCAGCGCAGACAATATGCTCTCTCAGTGTTCATCCTTTACAGTCCAATTTCAAAGCAGTGCAACTGCATCCAGGGCTTTTTCAAAAGGAAGGCCTCAATGAAGCCCATCAGTATGTGGCGCACCAAACTCTGACATGCATTTAATGATCAAGGGTGTTGCTTTGAAAGAAAGAAAATAACACCCATTTTTTTCTGTCACTGCTTTCATTTGATTAGAAACTTAATGTTGCTTGTCGTTTAAGGTAGGCTTATGATCTGTGCTGACCTCTCACCTTTCTATTCATAGCCATAGAGAAAATATTTGGTCAGTGTTATACACCACTGAGCAGATCAACTAAGCCACAAAACCACCTAGTTAGGCAAATAGTAGAATATATGTACACACACACACACACACACACACACACACACACACTGTAGAGACATCTAGAAGATATACAGTAATTGTTTCCGCACAAGCCTCTCTATGTCTCTTTCTTGAAATTAAAAACTATTTCTTCTTACCAAGAAGGAAGAAAATGCTCTGATCTGAACACTTTCTCATGATGCAAAACCTATTTACAAAATGACAACAATGGAAACTCCTTCGATTAATGATAAATAATGATGTCTCCTTACCCAAAAACAAAATCATATCTCAGCAAATCTGGATTTTCTTTTGTTAAATAGCAATGTCTATAATCAATTTATTTATCTTACATTTTGTAGATCATCTACCATAAAAGTCCCTGTGAATTAGTTGCAACTGAATATTAGTACAATGCATTAATATAAAACTATCATATGAATTCATTCATTCATTTTCTGTACCGCTTTATCCTTATATACAGGGTCCAGGGCCTGGAGCCTATCCCAGGAAACTTAGGGCACAAGGCGGGGTACTACTGCATGTCCATGATTTGGTTTATGGCAGCTTTATTCAATTCAATTTTTATTTTATTTTATCTTTTTTAACAATGTTACATGTTGTCCTTGTTGTCTTTATGTAACAACAAATTTACAACAAATTTTGTAAGTAGCAATTTCTCTCTTAGTGTTTACATTTGAATAAATTGGGATACATGTCCCTGCCTCTCCTCCACATTCCCAATGAAACCTACAATACAGTTTGCCCAGGTATTTGATAGTTTTAATATATTTCTGTGACAGTGTTAAAAAAATCAGGAATGAGGTAATGAAGGAGAGTATGAGGATGTTAGGATAGCAGTGTGAGTAATACTGTAAGTAGTGCGAGTAATATTGAAATCTATGTTCTGATACGGGTCACCCACCGAAAAAGTGAGGACACAGCTGGACTGAACTGTGTAATGTACAGACATGCTCTCTGAAACACTGAATAATTATTTTAATATCTGGTGTGTGTGTGTGTGAGAGTGTGTGTGTGTGTGTGAGAGAGAGAGAGAGAGAGAGAGAGAGAGAGAGAGAGAGACAAAAGTTTGGACACACCTTCTAATTCTATGGTTTTTAATTTCTACATTTTAGAACAATAATAGAAGTTTCAGAACTGTGAAATAACAAATATGGATTTATAAAATTAAGTTAAAAAAACAAGCATTTCTGGAACAATTCTTGGTAGAACAGTATTGTCAAGTGCATTTGCAAAACCCTCAAGCACCCTTGCTTTACTGAAGGCTTTACAGAGCACAAGTAGCAGACACTATCAACTGTTCAAAGGAAATTATTGCATATTTTGGATGCCCTCAGCATTGGTTTACAATTTAGAATGAAATAAAAATGTCCTTGTCTGTAGTACCAGTCAAAGGTTTTGAAACTTCCAGTATTGTTCTAAAATGTAGAAACTAAAAACACTACACAAAAACCATAGAATTAGAAGGTGTGCCCAATCTTTTGACTGGTACTGTACATATAGCTAAATATGGGAGTGGCTGACCTAAATATTTGAACAGTTCTGCTTTTAAATCTTACTGCTTGAAAGATAAACATAAAGAAAGCAATTAAATACAATTTTATATTACTTTAGCTATAGATATTAAAGGGCAGGGATGGTGACTCAGGGAGTTGAGGACTCGGGTCACTTGGGAAATGAGGGTCGGGGATTGAGCCCCACCACCACTGGGTTGCCACTGCTGGGTCCTTGGACATAGCCCTTAACACTATGACACATACTAAATCACTCCACAGGCTGCTAATTCCAAAACCTGGAAAAGAATTGCGGAGGGTTGGGCAGTGGGCTTAGCAACCTGGCCCCATAAAAAAAGAACTCATCATCTGATGTCCATAACAGGAAAATATAGTGTTAAAGTAGCCTAAGGCCTTAAAACATTCATTCATTCATTCACATGAATGACTTAATTATAGCTAATTAGATGGATGTTTATCGTATGTAAGTCATTGCGTCAAAAATACATTAGTCATAAAAATTCTTCTTAAAAGTTCTGTGGTTCTGATAATTAGTATTGGTTTAGCTTTGGTAACAGTTAAAATAAATTGTTAAGACTATCAGACAAACTACACAAACCTCATAGCTATAATTACCTAGCTTAATTATCTTAGATTTGGTCAATAAGACCATTTGAAACTGCAACATTATCGTAGTGCAATTCATTGTAATAACAAAACTGTGCAATAACATTTTAAACTGTGCAATATAAGCAAAAAAACAACTTTTTAAAACTTTGCAATATAACCCTAGTGCAATTTGTTTGTTTGGAAGAGCAATTATTGTTGTCTTTACTTTTTCTTTTGTATTTATACACTGTACTATTCCTAATTTTTATTTGCACAAAATTTCCCCGCTGTGGGACAAATAAAGGGATATCTTACCTTATCTTAAAATAATCACATTCTGTTGCTTTGTAGCTTGAAATGAAGACAGACACGTTTTTTTGTTTTATCCAGCTCTACTCTATTTACTCAGTGCAACGTTGAGACCTTTTTAGACAGTTTTTTGCCACATATACTGTAGTTGATTGTTTGCTTCAGTTGCAATATCAGGGACTGAAATGCTCCGGCTTTTCACGCTGAGATAATCAAAATGATCACAGCCGAAAGCCAAATGGCCTTGTGTACCAATGAGAAGGTGATTAGCTTCACCTGATTAGGTTTACAAGTCATTTTTAGTAGGGGGGTGTTCCTTTTCCAAATCAGTGATCCTGTTTTTTTTCCGATATGTTGATATTATATCTTTCACTTGGATGTTTAAAAAAAAGCACTAAGTATAGCTGAATGAAATAAAAACTGTGATTGTCTTCATTTCTAACTGCAAAGCAACATCACATGATTATTTTAAAGGGAGTTGATTTTTTTCTGTAACCAGTGTAGTTCCACATGTGAGGGCGGCACATGGTGGCATAGTGGTAAGCACTGTGGCCTTGCAACTCAAGGATGAGGGTTTGAGGCCGACCCCAGGCCTCGTGTCTTTTGAGAAACATGAGTTTGCATGTTTTCTCTGTGATTGCTGGGTTTCCTCCATACCATGACTTCCTCCCACATTTCAAAGAGTAATTTGCATTTTCAAATTGCCCATAGTGTGTGTGGGTGAGTGTGTAAGTGTATCTGTTTTACGATGGATTGTCACCCTGTCCAGGGTGTACATTGCCTTGCGCCCCAAGTTCCCTGGGATTGGATCCAGGCCTGCCATGACCCTAAACAGGATAAGCAATACAGAGTATGAGTAATAGAGTGAGTTTCAGATGTTCCAGCACTATGTATGTTAGATTTTAATTACTTGGAATGAATCTGTACAGTAAAAAAGTAAAAACGTTTGTCCCCCCCTCAATGTGGTGGTATCCTCGTCATACTCTGTTTGTCCGCTGTTCTGAGTCACAGGCTAGAATTGTGCATTGTAATGTACTGTAATACTGTAATGCTAAACTGATATCAGTGGAGTGGAGAACAGGGTTGGCATTGCAAATGCACATGAGAATCTTTTTCTCAATTTGCATGTTCAATTAATTTTTCTTTTTTCTTTTTGTAGTTGTCTAAACAAGTACTTGTAAACATTATTCATGTAAACACTATGAGAAATAGATTATTTGTGATGGCATGACAGGTGCAGAGGTATGCAATAAATCAATAGTGCATAGAGTGCATACTTGTGTACTGCATTGATTTTGTCTTTTAAGTACCATATAGCATAGCTAATATTTCAATAACAGAATAAGAAAAATATCTATAAACTCATGCTGATGCAGATTAATTAATGTTTTTCTCAACCAAGCTACTCATCAGCTAAGGCATCAGTGAAAGGTGGATAAATAGCATTGGGGTTCATTTTATGCACTTTATTTGTCATTTTACTAATTTATGTAGGAGTGGCTTTTAATATTGCCCCAACTCATAAACAGACAGAGTGTGTTGAGATAGGTGGGTGCCTTGTATCATTAGCTTGAACTTAGATTAAAGAATCATACATGAATATAAGTTAAAGCTGTGCTTTTATTGTGTTATTTAAAATCTACAGTACTACTGTGTTATTTTGACTGTACTATTCTACACCACTGTAGGATGTAGCCTATTGATGAGGGCAGCTGCTAATGTCTGTGATAATAATTATAGAAATTAGATATTTCTCTGTCTCTCTCCCCCCCCCCCCTCTCTCTCTCTACCTCTGTGTGTCTCTCTATCCCCTTTTTCCTGTCTCAGGTGAGGCTATGATTCTGTGCTGGCAGGCAGCGTGCTGTATTTGGCAGGCTTCGATGGCCGTCCAGCTCCCAGCGCTCAGATAACACATGGCTCCGGAACGTTCCACAGCCGGGCGCCTGCTTTGTTGGGGTTATAATGATTGTGCGGCTGATGGGCCAAAAGCACAGAAGCTCCAGTGAGAGAAGGCCGCAGTGAGATGGAGCCTGTGTAGAGGCCCTAAGGCTGCGTTCTCGCTCTCACCTTACCCAAGCCGGAGTGTCCCTGCTCTCATAGGCTGATCTGATGGCTGAGCACAACCATGGAGAGGTATGCAGCAACAAAGCAGCCATGGGCAAGCAAAATGTAATGGTTCATGAAGATGAAGAGATTGTCTGGGGCTTTTTTTCCCTGTTTAATCAATACTATCTTCAGTGGCATGTGTGCCTCGTACTTTGTGCCAGCTTCTAAAAAGAAATCTCTATTGTTCACATTTCTCAAACAAGCCCTTAATGATCATTATGAAAGCATAATTACCAGCTTGCCATGAGGTTTAGCATGGTAATGACAGAAGTTCAGTTTTTTTCATACTCCATTTAAACGACCAGTGAGCACCCCCTAGTGGACGTGAACCAAGAATTTAACACAGTCTGTTAAAATAAACAAGTTGCTCATGGTTGGTGAATAATTCATACATAAGATATTCATTCATTCATTCATTCATTCATTTTCTGTACCGCTTTATCCTTATATACAGGGTCGTGGGGGACCTGGAGCCTATCCCAGGAAACTTAGGGCACAATACATAAGATATATTAAGTGGAATTTATTTGGTGGTATTTATTATTATTGTTGTTGTTGTTGTTGTTGTTGTTGTTATTATTAATCTTACCTCTAATTCCAAAAATAAATTATCCTCCCAAATGAGATGCCATTTTATTTAAAGGGAAAAGAATGCTTTCACTGTGGAATAACTTACTTTGCCCTAGACTTGGCTTAGGCTTTCCTCCTCTCATTTCTTGTTTAAATATTTATCTGTCATCCACCAGCGTGCAAGTGTGATCAGATTTGCAAAATAATTTCAACACCCTCCTAAATCCTAAATGTCAAACCTGTGAAAGTTGCAGCTCGATATGCACCTTTTCGCCTTCCCCTCTTATGACTAATGGCGGGAAAAGCTATATCACATGACTAGGACTCATGCTCTGACTAACCACTTCAAATCTGTACTCAGTTTCAAGGCTGTCATGAACCTGGGAAATAGATATGGTGCGGATTGAACGATCCAGTTGATGAGGAAACAGTCAGGGCTGGAGTTGTGTAGTGTGCTCAGAACGGGTCTGTATACACTGCCACCCAGGGTTCAGCTGGAGATTAAATCAGGCTGGACGCAGCTTGCAAATGATTCTGCAAAAACAAACTTTTGTGTTTGCTCAAGCCTGTGCAGCTCCTTCTCTGCCTCACCCCACTGACCTGCTCCATACAGTTCAAATGCACCTATTCGACTGCTGCTATTTCTAAAAACAGCTGCGTATTTTCATGAGGAGCGTCATTAACAAAGAGATTATTTACTTTCTAGTGTGTGTGTGTGTATGTTGTCACTGATCAGAAGCAGGTTTCACTTGTTAGGAAATCACAACGTTAAGTTGAACTGAGGCACATGTGTGTGTAGTCTACCCCTTTATTGAAGGCCTGAACACACTTACATGTGCGCTTTTGAACACACCATACCGTTCCACTGGGCCAATGAAGAGTTACAAATGCAACAGATAGAACTGGCAATGAAACTTGTTTATAAAGTGTTGATATATTTCAAAAGATCATGCGTGATCGCTGATCTGTCTGGGCTGTTGCCGAACTACACCACATAAATAAAAATGTCCTTTAGATCAGTACAGAAAGCTAGTGATGAAGGAGTTCATTTGAGGCTAAATTTGGTGTTGGGCCAAACCATGCAAAATAAATAGAACTCTTGACCAATCCATCTGCATAACATACGAACATCTAACAGAGCTGAAATAAGGCTGTCCAATAGCAGAGTTTATAACATGATAACTTAATTAAAATGTTTGAAAATGGAACATAATAAGGCCAGATTTTCCACATAGTCTCAGTGTGACAGCTATCCTTTTTGCCCAAATTGCAAGCATCCCTACAAGGCACTTAATGACTTCAGTCATGAATATAATGAGAAGTAATGGTTATTGTAATTTTGCACATGCAGAACCTAGATCACTTATGGAAGGTAATTTATTTTTAATCACCATTAAAATACAGGGATTAGGGTAATTAAAGAATAAAGCATGTTGATACAATCTATATTAAGAAGAGAATCAAAATACATAATGGTTGGATGCAATCTGATATGTAAAGGTTTAAAATAATTACTATCACTGCTGATTATCTTCCAGTAACAGCGGGTCCCAAAGGGTTTTATTGACTTTATACCACAGCAACTTGCCTATAGAGACAAAACAGATTTGTAATTATTATAGAAAAACAAATCACACTTCTTACTGTATACTGTACATTTACAGAATTACTTGCATTATAACAGATTTAAACAATCCTTCACCAACCTCTCTTTTTTTTCTCCTTCTTGCTCAAACAAAATGCAGTTTGGCATATTACTGATTTGTAACCGCAAAGCTCTCCATCCTGATGACCTTCCATGTCAGAAAAATGCCTTTTATAAAGCACTACCAGTGGGGACTCCATCCAGAATGCTAAACAGGCATCTCTGGACACAAAAAAGCTGAGCTGTTATAATAAATTATTCATCTGACCAATCAGCATTCAACGGCACTGTGGTATAAAACATTTAACAAATATACCTATTAATTAATCTTCAAATATGTTTTATGCAAATTAGTTTTATGCATTTGGAAATATGCAAATTTGAATCATATACATTGAGAATTTAACCAGAAAACTGAACTCAGCTGTATTGCGTAATTAAAGCTGAATAGTTGGATTTGATGTCATTTAGAGATCTGTGTATAATTTCTGATAGTAATTTGTACTGTTATGTACATCTCTACAAAAATACAATTTTCAGTACACACCCTGAGCTCCTGTTACTCCCCCTGCTCTCTAGACACGTTCTCCACACATCCGTATTACTGTACATCACTGCAGTCCCCCCAGAACTGCACTCTTCTTGGACCCCTTTCTGTTTCTATCTCTACCCTGAAATACCCCTTTTGTGGTGCCCATATGTCTTTGAACCAAAAGATCATTGAGAAATAACAGGCCGCTAATGTTAGTCAGAAGAGGAGACAGTCACCCCTATGATATTCCTTTGTGTGTTACTGTTTGTAGACTAAACCCTGTCTATGAACTGAGGACAAAGTTTTTTCTTTCTTTTTTGTTAATTGTCTGCTTTAAATAAATAGATAAAAAACAGTCTAAAGCAAAGACAAAGAATAACTTTATTTTCCAATTTCCTTGTACAGATTCCAACATAATAAATACTCATACATCAATGAGAAACCAATGTGTTTTATATCATGTGACTGGAAAATGTAAATAATTCACAATACATGTCTGACAATTTCCCCAATTTGAAATTCTATCTACAGAACTACAGGACCGAAGACTGCCAAACCATGATGGGCCACAAGCTTTATAATTACAGCCACTTATATTAGTTTATATCTTCAAAGTTCCTCTAATGTATTCCAAAGCTTAAAAAAAATCACTGTAATGGAGAAAAAAAAACTAAATGGAGTCACAGAAACAAACAGTTTATATAACAGAGACTATTGTTTGGATTATTTAAACATTGAAATGCAATTTGTTTGGAGAATAGATATTAAGAATACTTACAACTATAATTGAGGGATCACATATTGCTCCACAGTTTGAGGAAGTTGTTACTTCTGTAGATTTTGGGCTCTAGTGATTTTGAGGGGTTTTTTTTCTTTCTTTCTTTTTTTTTCTTTTAATTGATCTTCATCAGTGGCACCTGTCATCCCAGATTTGTTGAATGTAATTGGTGATGAATGACAAAAAAGTTATTTCAGCCCCCAAGCTCTAAGCATGATAGAAAAATGACATGGCACATGAAAGCAAATGCCCACACACAAATTAGCCTAAAGGAGCTTGTCATTCTAAAGAGATGAATTGAGTGACAGCCATATTCAACCTCTTCCCTAAAAAGAGGCATTTTACCTTAAGTGATAAGCATGTCAGTATTTTGGTCAGTGATGTTTAATAACATTAATAACCCATGAAAATTTCACATAAAGCATTTTCTATAGTGAGCTGACACATTATTAGTCAAAAAAGTGTAATATGCATTTCGGGGAGGAGTTCTGAAGTTACACAATCAGAAATACCTTCAACATTTACATATTGTCAAATGTTCTCCATGCTGTAAAAAGAACAAAATGTGCTCACTCAGGATTTACTCTTCTTCCTGAACTGGCGACAACAGTCCATGAGATTTCCAATCGTCCTGCCACGATTAAAAGTTTTTCCTTCACACAAACCAGAACTCCATGTGTCCCTTGAGAAGGATCTGATTGGTTCCTGGAGAGAGGGACGAGGGAAGCATATGCTTTATTTATCCAAGTGGAGATATAAATTACGTGTATGAGCATGTACGAGCTCCATCGCCTCAGGCTGATAGGGGCTCTTGTTGCTGATCTGAAAGTGGAAAAGGCAGGACGGGGCAGGAAGAGCTCTCAAAGCAAGAAATGAGAGCAATGATACATACCAGAAGAGAAAGACAAAAGCGGATTGTGCTGTTTCATCACATGTTCCAGGACAGCATTCTGGATCATTATCTATTATTTCCTGTTATTTCATATGAGAAGATTATTTGTTTGTTAAAACACTGTGTCTAAGGAGATCCTTCATAAACAACACTTTGTGTGTGTAATTTGTGGCATAAAATAGCAGTGGAATTTCCAATGGCTCATCATTTTATGTAGAATGGAAAGTCAAAAGGACAAGAGTTTATCATCCTTACATTTATAATAACTGCCTGAGCAGTGACGAGGCATCAGTTAGGAAGATCAGCCAAGAGTCACTGCAAATGACAGCTCAGCCTTTGGCACCACACCAATTTTAAGCAGCAAGGAATTTAAACAAAGAAGTAGCACTGCCACACCCAGTAAGATATTTACAACATGGCCCCATTTCAACAATTCTTGATTGTGGTCTTAAATAACATAGTGGCATTTTTTTTCTGCTTGGGTTATATGCATACCAGCAGCTTTCCTGTGATTTTTCTCTTGACTGGGAATAATTAATTTCAAATGAATGTGATGTAGAGAACAGACGTTATGTTGTTTTCTTTTCTGTCTGGAAATGTCATTAAGGCAGTTGTAAAACACACAGTTCCACGTTCATCTGCATGTTCTTATAGGTTCCTGCCAGCCATCCAAATAAGCCTATAGCTGTTTCATAGTGGAAACTCTGGGTTGTTAAAATATGGCTATGGACATATGGTGCTCATGAAACCGGTACAGGAGTTGGTCCATTTACGACCATGGAGTGTAACTACACTTCATGGACTTGGTTTGTAATGAACAGCATGCCACGGTTTAGTAGCATATGTGTAAACATACATGTGAGGGTAACACAGTTCTGAAAACAGATAACAGTAATGAGGGAAAAAGTATGAATGCAACCAGATGAGATATTTACACTAATTGGAAATGATGAAGGGGTGATGAGGTGGCATTTTGTTCTATTTTCTGAGTAAAAGAAAAAAATATGGCCTGTATCATATGACTTAAAATTATGTGAACCCCTAACCATCACAATCAAATGTGTTATTCTAAATATCTTCTTCTTCTTTCACTTCTGTTATAATACACTCTACTCTTCTGTGAAGGCTTTCTGTCACAAGAACTTTGGTGAAGTAAGGTATTGATATCCAGTGTCATAAAAAAGGGTATTTTACTTTAGCATTGGCAAAGTAAGTTGTTATGGAGCATGCTTTGTGCACAGAGGCATTGTCATGCTGGTGCTAGTAAAGAGAAATCTTTAAACTGCAGCATAACACAACACATTCTAGATAATTGTCTGCTTCGGATTTTGGAATCTGTTCATCTTCCATCAATTCATGTTCTTTAGTAATTAATTAATTTTATTAAATGAATTAACTAAATAAAAAAATTTATGGAGGTATTTGCAAACCCAGTGATCCCACCCCCATTTAATTCTGCTTGAACGGGGCTTGGGACATATAGACACACTCACACACTCATCTACACACTATGGACAATTATGAAATGAGCACCTGAAGGAAACCCACCAAGTACGCATAAAACATGTAAACTGCATGCACAAATACCCAAGGCCTGCGGTGTGATTCAAACCATCACCCTGAAGGTGCACAACCACAGTGCTAACTATACTATGCCCAGACGTGTCAAGTAACGAAGTACTTTAACAAATACTTCGTTACCTTACTTAAGTAGAAATTTTGGGTATCTATACTTTATCGGAGTAATTATTTTTCAGCCGACTTTTTACTTCT
>JAOTQY010000052.1:7925331-7942201 GCA_026413445.1 Dolichallabes microphthalmus
CCTTCCTGACGCAACCCTCCCATTTTATCCGGGCTAGGGACCGGCACTGTATCCAGTGGCTGGGGGGTTTGGGCACTTGCTGGAATCGAACCCAGGCCTTCCGCATGGCAGGCGAAACACCTACCACTGAGCCACCAGTGCCCCGCCCTTTGAATGACTTAGAATGTCATTTTTAATTATGTAACCTCAAGTATAAGTGTTCTTCAATCAGTTCTTTGTTAAATTTTTATTCTGACCACATTTATTCCACAAAGTTTACCACTATCCTTCCAGGTTTTAATCATGTGTTTGATCATCCTTTACTCAATTCCTGTTTGTCCCCAATTTTAGCAGTCTCCTTAGATGTTTTTTTTCCTTGACGTCACTAGTAACTAGTAAACCTACAATGTACATTTTCAATTTCCATGTGACTGAAAAGCAGGATTAGATTGGAATAAATTGTATCCAGAGCTGCGGGATTAGAAAACACAGGGCAGAAATACAACTAAATCAAAGTTAAAACCATTTAAATTGGTAACCTAGGATGTAAAATCTAGTAAAATATGCTGACATTCTAACCTGCAGTAATGAACAATCGAATTTATTCAACATGAATGCCGTTTTGTTAAAAATGTCATCATTTTACAAATGATGTGTTGCAAAACATGTCTTTCTATGGTTGCTTGTTTAAACTTCAGGTGCATCTCAATAATTTAGGATATCATCGAAAAGTTGATTTATTTCCAAAAGTGGAACTCATTATAGAAATTCACATAAACTGGTATATTTCAAGTGTTAATTTCTTTTAATTGTGATGATTTTTACTTATATCTAAAGAAAACTAAAAATTTGTTACTCAGAAAATTAGAATATTATGAAAAAGTTCAAGAGACGAATTAACTCAGCGAATTAACTCAAAACACCTGCAAATGTTTCCTGAGCCTTTAAATGGTCTCTCAGTCTGGTTCAGTCGGCTGGCTGTTCACAGAGTGCTGTATCCAAGGACATTAATGGGGAGTTGAATGGAAGGAAAAAATGTGGTAGAAAAAGGTGCACAGGCAACAAGAATAGCTGCAGCCGTGGGAGTATTGTGAATCAAAGCCAATTCAAGAATTTGGGGGAGATTCACAAGGAGTGGACTGCAGCTGGAGTAAGTGCTTCAAGAGCCACTCCGTACAGACGTATCCAAGACATGGGCTACAACTGTCGCATTCCTTGTGTCAAGCCACTCCTAAACCATAGATAACATCAGGGGTGTCTTACCTGGGCTAAGGACAAAAAGAACTGGACTGTTGCTCAGTGGGCCAAAGTCCTCTTTTCATTCATTCATTCATTTTCTATACCGCTTTATCCTTCTATTCAGGGTTGCAGGGACCTGGAGCCTATCCCAGGGGCATTAGGGCACAAGGCGGGGTACACCCTGGACAGGTGCCAATCCATCGCAGGACACACACACATATGCACATTCACATACTCATTCACACACTCCGGTCAATTTGGGAACACCAATTAGCCTAACCTGCATATCTTTGGACTGTGGGAGGAAACCGGAGTACCCGTGGGAAACCCACCAAACACGGGGAGAACATGCAAACTCCATGCACACAGAGACGGGAATCAAGCCTGGCCGGGAATCTAACCCAGACCCTGGAGGTGCAAGGTGACAGCGCTAACCACTACACCACCGTGCCGCCACGTCTTCTTTTCAGATGAAAATAAATTTTGCATTATATTTGGAAATCAAAGTCCCAAAGTCTAGATGAAGAGGAGAGGAACAGAATCCAAGTTGCTTGAGGTCCAGTGAAAAGTTTGCGCAGTCAGTGGTGGTTTGGACATGTCATCTGCTGGTGTTCATGCACTGTGTTTTATCAGGTCCAAGGTCAGCGCAGCTGTCTACCAAGACATTTTGGAGCACTTTATGCTTCCCTTCTACTGACCAGCTTTATGGAGATGCTGATTTCAGGACTTAGGGTTAGGGCACCTGCTCACACTGCTAAAAGTACCAATACCAAGTTTAAGGACCTTGGTATCCCTGTGCTTGACAGCCCAGCAAACTCATCCGACCTAAACCCTATAGAGAATCTATGGGGTACCGTGATAAGGAAGATGCGAGACATCAGACCCAATCGCAGAAGAGCTTCTGAGCAACCTCCAAAACCGACCGCCTCCATGCTACGCTGCAGGATAAGATTCTAATTTTCTGAGATACTGAATTTTGGGTTTTCATTAGCTGTAAGGCATTTTCATCAAATTTAAAAGAAACAGACACTTGAAATCTATCAGTCTGTGTGTAATGAATCTATGAGAGTTTGACTTTATGAACTGAATTACTCAAATAAATTAACTGATATTCTAATTTAATGAAATACAACCATAAATAATATGCTGTTCAGCTGCATCTTTGTCGTCTGTGATATATACCAACACTAGAAAGGTTTACGTACCAGAATGGGACCCACGATGTGACCCTGATTTTCTGTAATAAAAGCAAAAATAAATGTGCGTTTAAATTAAAAACATCAAAAATAGTGAAGACAACCAGATAATACTTAAATGTTTCTGCATATGTGTTTAGTGCGAGCACCTTGCCCTGGTGCATTTGCTCTTCTCTCAGAGTCCATCCTGCTGCTATGGTGGTAACTGCGTTTTCCCAGCATGCCAAGTGGACCATGGCTTGGTAGGGAGGAAAGGAGTCGGCGTGGTGGTTGGATCTGTAGACCAGGTGTACGATGAGAGCGCTGGACATGGGGTGCTGGGCGTGACTCTGAAAATAACACAGCACAAACCAAATCACTGTTGGTCCCATCTTCTCTACAAGAAAATCAGGCCAGCAGCAACGGGGGACATGGCGTGACTTACCGAGATACTGCAGGACACTGGTTAGTGTGCTCCTCTGGGAAGGTTTGGGCTTGGTGGATCGCCCGGTTGTGCCTTCTGCGACTCGAATCATGTCTACACATCAACCGGCAGCATTGGACACACAGAGAACAGGGCGCAGTCAATATGTCGCAGCAAGCAAGAGAGAGAGACTCGTCATGTCGCTGTGTATCACCATGCTCTTTGATAGACAAAGAGGCAAATCACTTGTTGTGCAGTCATTTCTTCAGGCATAAGCCATATGTTTGTTCTCCCTGGACTCTAGCACATTGATTCGACCATAATGCGCTCTTTAAAATCCCTGTCCAACTAAATTCAGCTCATTATAAAATTCACTAAAAACTTCAGGAATGCCGCCGCAATATATCCTGATACAAGCCATTCTGTTGCCTGGGCAAATGAAGGCCTGTCTTGAAGGACTCTGAAATGTACTCGAAACATTCCCTCTCTAACAATGCATCTAATTGGATCACACATCACTGAGCCGACTGCAGTAGTAAAGAACTGCATCGAACAAAGAAAATGCAATCGGAGAGCTGTTTTTGTTCAAGAAAAAAACCTGTATTACAGCTCATAAGGTGCATGCTGATCAGGCACTCACTAACCAATAGAATATTGCTGTAATATCTCGGAAAATTGGCAATTTCTTGTAAAGTAGCAGGCTTTGTCAGCAGCCTTTCTGTCCTTTAAGATTTAAATGATTCTTCTATGCTACATTAGAAGCGGTTATGTGATACTCGCGTGGGTATTGAGGTTGAAATCTTGTATGCATTCCTTTTAGATCTAACGAACCAGTTAATCCTTAAACAAGAAAAATAAAATTAAGTAAAGTAAAATAAAATAAAAGCTCATATCTTAGCAGGACTGTTATATTTCCACAGGCAGCATGCTGATTATTATGCAGAATAATCCAAAAATCCAATTCACATTCGCCATAAAAAAAAATAAAAAAAAATAAAAAAAAACACAAAACACGCTAGATGAGGGCATGAACAGAGCAGAATGACAGGACCTAATGGATCAGAGCTCATGCTGTCAGTGGAGGTGAACTTCATACGACTGCCGCTCCACACAGAATATCAAGTGCGAGTGTGGCACAGTGATGGACAGTTACACAAGACACATGAAACTACAAGGACTCAGAAAGAATGGTTTCAGCCATGGCTTTATTTTTGTTTGTTTGATTGCCCACAGGACATTTACACCAGGAAAACAAAGATATGATAGAAAAGAAGGAAACAAATCAAAGAGCATGCCCTAAGGGTCACCATGCCATAGAGCACAGAGGTGCCACAAGATCTTCTTACGGGTGCGACACAAAACACACTTCTAGGGTGGGTGGGTGGAGAAAAGAGTGGAATGAAAGCACAGAATGAAAGATGTGGTAGAAGCAACACAAAACTTAGAGCAACTTCAGCTGAGGTGAGATGCAAATAGGAGAGATAAGGAACTATGAAATTAAATGACAGACTTTACATTCTGTAAAAACTGAATTAATATGACTAATTTGGCTGTCAGGAGCTGTAGCCCGATAAAAAAAAATAAAATAAAAAAAAAAACTGCAATATTATACTTCTAACTTGGAATAATTTTTCCAAAAGATGGTTACATGAAATGATGGCTTTCAATACCAACAACTAACTACGCGTGTGAAATTAACAGATAAACCCCTCAATATTCTGCACAACCTGGTAGACCAAATACATATTTAATTAAAGGGCAACATTAACATGGGAGCCACCATTTGTCTTATTGCCTATTTGACAGTCCACTAGTGGAAAAGCTTTGTAAAATTAATATAAATAATTGCTGCCCAGTGTGCTTCTGAACATCAGTATATATTTATTTCAGGCTTTACCAGAAGGCCAAATGCCTCGTGTCCATAATACATTCTTTAACCTGTCTGCACCGCACTGACATGAGACTTCTAGACACTTTAACGTCCAAACAATTTCTTACCACCACCATCAATCTGCTCCTTAATTTTATTTTCTCATCTAACAAAATACATACAGTAAATAGAGCAGCAGAAATCCTTGATTGTTCTTAAGGCATAGTCAAACATTCCAAATCATTCCATACATCGAAGCTAACTTCACTGAAGATTCACAGATTTTGATCTGAAATCTATTTTTGCATTTTAGCTTTCTCCGATTATTGCATTTACTAACCGCATAAAGTAGGAGTCACAAATTCCACTCGAGTGATCCACTGAAGCGATGACATGATTTATTATCTCATTACAAAGGCACATAAGGCCTCAACAGCTTGTCAGTGGCTTCTTCTTAACACGAGTCATTTGCTAAATAAAAGCAATTTGAGTAGTCCAGCATTTATTTGCTTTCTCATTCCTTGAGGACAAATGATTTTTAGTCTGGATGATTTTCATTTCCGCTACGACTAGGAACTCCTTTCTCAGGGCCATCGTTTGGAGCGGTCCTATCATCCACCAACTGATGCAACGAACAGCTCACACAAATGAGATGCTCTTCTATTACACAATTTATTCTTTAGATTAGATGGTACCTGAAGAAAATGATCTTGATAAGCCACAAATCTATACATATTCCCTGACCCTTATTTAACATCAGTCATCAATATTTACATTCCTACATCATTTAAACTCATGACCATATACGTAGTTTTCATATACTTTCATGTCCTTAAGTATTGTAAGTAAAAAAAAAAAAAAAAAAAACAGCTGTTTTTAGCCAATTGATAGTTTACACCAACAGATTTAAATTTATCTTTGGAAATTTTTAATTTGTGAAGTAATCCAAAAGATTACTTAGTTTGATAGTCAATGCATGAAATTATGTTTTGTCTAGTGCATGCAGACAAAACAGATTTTTTTAAATCCTTCCCGAGATATTCTTCTCTGGTCCAAGCTGTTCCTCCTACACTGAATTTCTTAAGGTGCTCAAGACCCCTAACCTGTCGAAGACATACTGCATAAGGGAATATTACTCTAACTATTCAGTCACTGTTTTATAAAACTCAGTTCAAAAGACTATACATTCACAACTTGTGGACAGATATCAATTACACCCCCAGTGATAGCCTGAATCTGTTACAGATGCAGGGCAAGGCACAGGCACTACATTCAGAACCATTTTATATAGCTGTTTGAATTTCTTATACTTTACATACAAAAAGGTACAGCACAGATATCATGCAGAAACATGACAAAAAGACAAGTGCTGTGTATGACCTTAAGAATGAAATGGAGCTAGAAACAGTACAATGAACTGTGGCGGGGGAGTGAGCATTACGTAGTAAACATCATGAGGGGTGTGCAAAATACAGTTTCTTGTAGGCAAAATAGACGTAAAAGGGCTCTGTAAACGCAATGTTAATAATTACAAGTCTCACATTATTCGCACTCTCAAGTACAACTAAAAGCTAGAGTAAATGCAATCGAAAATGGGATCTACTTAATTGTATGTTATCAAACCCTTTTTCACAGACATTCCAAATGTATTTTACTTTTTTTTTTAAAGAAATGACAACAGCAAACCCAAAAATGTTTAAAACAAAAAACAAACAAACAAAAAAAAACAAATTGAACTGAAATGAAAAGATGATTGCAACCCAAAATGATGGAGGACAGGCTTTCTTTATTGGAAACGAGGTGGGGGGAATACAAAAAACAAAATAATATAATAATAATAATAATAATAATAATATAACAACAAAAACAGTAAAAGACAGAAATGAAGGGGAGGAATGACTGCGAGATGTTGAGGTGGGTGTGAAGAGGACAGCAAAGAGGGTGCTTCAAAATGAGCGTGTGTGTGTTTGTGTGCATGTGTGTGTGTGTAAAGGGGCAAGATTTAGAGAAAGATTGAAGTTAGGAATTTAAAGAGCTCTTACACTCCGCCTTTATGGCGCCACAGTTAATGGGCACAAAGGGGCGGCGCGCTGCCCGGCGCAGCCTGATGAGGTCACGGCACATGTGACGCGCCAGCTTGGTGAGGCGTGTGGCCTGTAGCAGAAAGGCCTGCTTAGTCTTCATGGAGGATTTGGGACTTCTGTTCCTCATTGGAACCATGTGGGAGCCCTGACGCAGGCTATGGCCACGTGAACGCATCTCCTACAGACAGACAGACGGATAATAAAGGGAAAAGTAAGTAGGCCGGAAGCTTGAAGAAGAGAGAACAGCAGGAACCAGAGATGCAGACAGACAAGGATATGAGAGCAAGACAAACAGATTGATAAAGATGGAAAGATGGAACATGCAGTGCTTTGCTTATAACAAATATTGCACCATTATCTAGATTGTTATCTGCCTTCTGTCAATAATGATCGTGACAGAGAAGCAATTACACTTCAGTGCACTAATTATTCTATTTTCAGTCACCAACCAGCGTTTGCAGTCCGTTTTATTTGTGGCATGTTTGATGAGGTATAAAGCACCCTTCAATCCCATGAATGGTCAATATAACCAATCTCTAGCTGTCTTCTGAGAGATTATAAAGGCCCCCTATCATCTTACTGACTCCTACAATGCTAACCCTTACATTTGAAGCAGGGCTTGGAGGCGTTTTCTCTTCTGTTCCCTCAGCTCGGCTTGGCATCTTCAGGCCACCATACTTTTTCCAGTACATCCAACAGGAGACACAGAGACGACACTGCATGTTCGGAGGACCCCACGAGTACCACTGAGGAGACTGCATGGCTGGGAAGGTAAGACACTCAAACCATTAACCATTAATCTGTGCTGGAAACACAACATTGGTCAATAAACGATTATTATTATAAAAAAAAATTTTTTAAGAATGTCGCGTAAGTGTATGTTAAAAGTCAGGCTTTAGATATTACACTGTGTTTTCCGCGTGTTTGGATACGTCATGTATGTAAATTATGTTGAAATAATTACATAAATAAATTATGATTACATTAAGATTCAATTAGGTTTTTACATTTAGTTTTATAATTTTTTTGGATTTTTTTCAGATTTTCTCCCTAATTTAGTCGTGTCCAATTCCTCCCCGTCACTAGGGGGCTCCCACATTGAGGCTACTACTACCAGGAGGGCCGGAGACTATCACGTGTTTCCTCCGAACCACGTGACGCCAGCCAACCGCATCTTTTCGAACTGCTCGCTCACGCACTGTTGGGGGCGGCGTTACACACTCGGAGGACAGCGCTACCCGCTCCCTGCGCTTGCGTGAGCTCACAGACACAATGCACAATGTGGTAGCACGAAGTACCTCTCATCCCTCCCCTCTGAGAGAGCTCGGCCAATCAGCTCTCTCTAGACTTCGGGCTGTGAGAGATTACAGCATCACCCGGGAACCGAACCAGCGATCTCCGGATGATAGGGCGAGCACTTTACCACTGCGCCACTCGGAGGCAGGTTTTTACATTTATAATGGGAAAATGTTACCGCTACTCGAGTATGGGATTGGTGTTGCAAAAAGTCATGTTTGCCAAGTCATGTTTATATAGTTGATTAAAATTAAATTAAATGAATTCCGTCATATTGCCTGCCAAGTCAAGCAGAAGAAAAATTATAAGACTCATGTATATATTTATAAAAACAGGAATGCTAAGAAAACTGCTAAAAATGCTCTGGGTTTTAAGGGTTATACCCCTAAACATGTGCAAGACACTGCTAATCATCTTTTGAGGATTTATCACTAATGCTCACTATTGATTGTTTCAATGATCTTTGAGGATCATTTGGATTGCACTTGACCAGTCATGTCGATTTGATTAGGAAACATGCACAGCTGTTGATTGATTTAAGAAGAAAGTGTTCAGTTGTAAAGGGCATGGCATATTTTAAGTGAACTGTGAGGACTTCTTTTAAAAAAAAAAGAGAGAGGAAAAAAAGGGAGTGATGAGATATTTACCAAAACAGCTTTCACATGCACGACCCCCGCTGGCTGTATGGAAACTGCCCGGTCCTGCTGCGCCATTCACAGTGGTCATCTTGCCGTTGCTGACTGAGATCTGATTAGGATTTGGCTTATTACTGCAGATTTAAAACAAAAGAATTGTAATGAGTGAATAAAGGTTGGGTTTAGGGAAGATAAATCAAGAAAAACCAAAAGGTAAGGCAGATGTTAAACTCACTATGTGGGTATATAGACTTGTTTCAATTTGCTTTCTGCTTCGGCTGCCTTCAGTCGCTTCTAAATCGAGAAACGACATGTTGCATCATGTGTACAGTTTATAATCTATCAGCATTACAATTATAGCAATCTTTTTCAGTGCTGTTTGTTTACCTGCTGCACGTATCTGTCTGTAGTTTTCCACATGTAGTAATACTCAATAATGCTAGTCAGGGACTTCCATGGGAGCTGAAATAAAGCAAGAAGGTACAAGCAAAGAGTAAGAAATCAAATAAGAACTACTGTGGTAGCACACCATTGAAGTCTTTGTCTGTCCCCGGTGAAGTGTGTGCCTGCTCAGATTTTAGCAACACCAATCGACAGACTGGAACGACCCCAAGACACCTTCATATTTCTAAGCTTATTCTGAGACATGAAAATGACTGGCTTTGCATGCTGATGAACAAATTTATTCATGAGCACCTGCCCACAAGATGAAAGTTGAGGCAGAATCTTAAACAATGTGAAAGCCTGTAAAATTCTACCCGTACACCAGTCACCTTGTGGACTCTAGATGGAGAGTGCCTGATGTGGCAGACTGCATGTTGAGACGAGAGCCCTCATCAGCCTGCAGGCTTGATTAGGAACAAATCCCTGCAGCTTGAAAAAAAATAATAAAATCAGCCATGTACCCATAAAGGTAGGTTTAGTGTGGCTGGTCACGTAGATGTTACATTTTCATTTATTAAATATTTGGCATATGGCAAGTCGTATTTAAAAGTACAGTATGCCATTTGCTTACCAGTTTGTTCAGCTTTCATTTGAGGGACAGAACTGCCATATAGAAAGATAAAGAACGCTGCTTCTATATTAGCCAAGAACAATACTGATTACTGTCGGATATTCACTAATAGCACTCTCTACTGATCCTTATCCAAGACGCCCAAGAAAAATGGGGGGGAAAAAATGAAATAGAGGCCAAGCCTCTAGCCTGCACAGAATATCTCATGCATATCCAATTGAGAGCCAACAGAGCTTTGTGGCAATATCAGCTCACTGGGATTGTTCTTGTAACCCATGAAAGTCTGAATAACGATTTACTCTCCAATCATCATCATCTGCTACCTTGCTCCTCCAAGTGCAGGTCAACCCAAGGGCAGCTCTCCCTTTAAATGCCAAGTGGAAAGAAAGCAATTTCCCAGAGAACTAAAACAGTATTGTTCATCCTGATCTTAGCCTGACAAAGCCACTCAGACCAGACTCTAAGACTTGGGTACACATGAGGGCGAACTTGAGGTTTTCTATCTGGATTAACCTGATTAGGCCTGTTTCACTTCAAGTTCTAAGTCTACAGACAAAGTCAACCATCATTCTGTCTCACACACAAACTTTTTCATTTCATTATCACAATCAAAACAAGGCCCATCATCAATCATTAGGTCAATCATTAGATCTCATTACAGTGGTAGAAATCATAACCCACTACTAATGATCCAAGTTAGTATATTTGGGTATCTTCAGACCTGCACTTCATCAGTAGGAAAATTATGCAAGACAAAGTTTTATAATCTCCAAAAACATGTGAACAAATTTACTCTAATGTAAAATAATGCAAATAGTTTTTTTTTACTAAAAGGGTCGATGAGGATTTTCTTTTTACAGTTAAAGCAGTTCCTGGCCACAACAAAGTTTGATGCACAGACCTTCCTTTGCTTTTCAAAGAGCTTTGTTTTGTATGACTCCTTATAATTTGGACTTACAAAGTCTTGCCGGATGTCGTTGAAATCCTTGCCGTACTTCTCCAACGCTTCCTCAAACAGGTTGGCCTCCGAAGAGCTCCACTCCTCCATCTCGTCCCTGCAGAGGACAGGCCCTCCTTGTGGCACCAGAACACTCAGCGCGCTCGAAAGGTCATAGCCATGCCGGTGTAGTGTGTCCATGGCATGGAACTACAGTGCAGTGAGCAGAGCGAGGAAGAAGAAAAAAAAAAAGCCACACACACATAGAAAGAACTTTAATGAGGCAAAAAAGAGACAGAAATGAGCGCTGTAAAGTGAAGTGCTGCTGAGCATGGTACCAGTGTGATGTCCCGTGATGCCGCTGCAGCACTCATGTGTAAACTGGGCTGTCTGACGGAACTGCTGCAGTCCAGCGCTCGAGCAAAGGTCCCCACCGCCCTGCGCACACATTGACAGAACTACTATCGTGTGTGTGTGGTCTCCACAAAAACATTACACCAGACACAATCTAATTATCATCATTACTATAATTAGTAGCATCTCTGTTTATAAACAAACCATTCTACTTCAAAGCACATGGCTTAATGAATGACCTTGAAACTTTTTTGAAGGAAGGCAGAATAATGACAAACATATTGAATATGATTTTATGTTAAAATTATTCGCCGTAGACACGACAGCCAATATTTTCTGGCATCGATTCTGTGAAAGGATGCATCTTGTTACTGAGCCAGAACACATACCGAGCAACCACTAGGAACTGGTCTATCTGCTTATTGGTCAGTGGACATTCTGGGTCCCACATCTTCACCTCCAGCTTGGACTGGTCCCTGTCATCTGCTTCCCCTGGATAAAAGAGGTCAGTTTCATTCAAGTAATTTCACAAATCATTAGATATAAAGGCTTGTGCCCCTGTAAAAGAGACTGGTGAGGGCCTTAAATGATCAAATATTTACTGATGTATATAATATCATAATATTGTGTATAACTTTTGTAGTATAACTACATTCCTAACATGTCCAGAATGATTCAGTATAGCAAAAAGTTTTATTTGTTTGGTGAAGTGATTTATTAATTAAACTACCCACAGTCAGAGTGTTAATAAATTATCAGCTTTAGCTTAAATTCAAGAGACTTGGTGAACAAAGCCCTAAAAGTCAACAAGAATGGAAATCAGATCCTCTGATCGTCCTAAGAAAGAGCTAAGGAAGAATGTGCAATTTTTTTGCTGCAAATTTATTTTAATAACAAAATTAACTGTATTGGGGCCCTGGTAGAGCATGGCATGTCACAAATACTCATTCTTTATTATGACTAATCTTCAATCATGATTATTTTCAATTCTTTTTTTGATTAGATATACAGCGCTTTAAAAAGTTAGCCGAGTTCAATTCACTGTTATCAGACTCAGTGGCACTTTAAATGATCTGAAACAGCATAAATGCAAATTTAAATTTTAAACTTAATTAAACTGAAGACCACCAGTGACTTTTTTTTCGGGAGTCATCTCAAGTCAGTAGTCTACCAGTATCAGAATATACAAAGAACAATCTTTGCAATAAAGTTGAAGATCATCTCCATATGCAACATTACTTCTCATATTTTAAGAAATAATAAACTTTCTTGTGTTCAATATATACACAAGTGCCACACACCATGAATTTTATTATTTACAGTCATTCACATTTTAGACATATCATTTGCCTACAGGTCCAAACTTTTGGGTCGTCTTGTATTACACATGCCTACAATCCATACATAACCCAGCATCCGAATCAGAAATACAACTTGAAAAATGGCGGCATGTGGGTCAGTTCTTCTAGCAATAAACAGAACATTTCCACATTCTATATATTTTCATTCTTTTTGGCATACACATGATCATACACAGTATTAAACACCATAACGCAGTCAATAACCATTTACATCAAGGATTCATTAATTAATATGAAACAAGAAAAAAATTCGGAATAAGAGGACACTTTCACAAGCAAAGAATCAATCTGACCTTCATGGTACCATCTTTTGCCTTCCACAAAGCATCTGTAGTAGAGATGCAACAGCAGCAAATTTCTTGGCTGTCGCTGATTTCCAATTTATTATATTTATTTATTAATGTTACATATTACATAAATCATATCTTATTTTGTGTGGAGGAAGGGTAACTGTGTAAGATGAGAAGGGGGAGAGGGGAGCTTACTTTAGATTCAAACACACAGCACCTGCACGCACAAATGGAAACAAGTATCTGTGGATTTTTTTTTTTTTAAGGTAAAGTGCAGGTTAATTTGTTTTATTTTTACTTTATATTTTGTGTTAATAATTTTTATGTATTATTTTTTTGGGGGTTGTGGAACGAATAATTTGAGTTTCCATTATTTCTTATGGGAAAATTAGATTTGGTTTACGAATGTTTTGGAATACGAGCCCACTTCCGGAACAAATTATGCTCGTAACCCAAGGTTCCACTGTATATATAAACAAACAAACATAAAACATGTACTATTAAATAACCGGACAAAGTTACAGGACGTTCTCCCTAGGTTACTGGTCAGAGGAAAAAAAAATTATCAGGAAGGAACAAGACTAGCAGATGCTTTCTCTTGGACACAAACTTCTTGAACTCCTGCACACACACCATTAGTGGGCAGACAGACATGACTGGATAGCGCAGCTATGATTTGAGTACAAACCTTCCCCTGACCTGGCTACAGATAGCTGTAGCAGAATTCAAATTCAAATCTCCGGATGACTGGGTGAATGCAATTCTGTTGTGCCACTTGGGCAAAGGTGTGTGACTGGTTATATCGGAGTCTGATCGGGTGGTCATGGTCATTGCTGAAGCTGAAAACTAGCCAATTCCGGTCACAGGCCGATTAATCAGTGCCTCTTTAATCAGTATCACGGACACTTATTTGCAAAGTATTTAGTCTAGAACCCACTGCATTACTGAAAATGTCTACTGCATGTACTATAAAATAAATGAAGGCGAAAATAACTACATTAATAAATGTTTGTGTCGTTCAGCTTTCTCTCAGTAGAAATGATGAGTACAATACATTTTGTCTTCATAACAGTCTTCCACATCGACATCCAAAACACTGTTCATTTGTATGCAAATGTACCAAGAGAACAGGGAGATCTTTGAGATTTTGGCAACTGGGAATATAAACAGTGAAACAGTGCAAGTGGCAAAGCGAAGTCAATGAGATTGATAGAAGAGCAATTTCACACTTGACTAATTGTAAGTGCTGATATAGTAATCTACCCTGTTAGTTCTGTAATGCACCAGAAGTCACTAATGAAACTTGTCCTGATACTCTGCAAATACTAAGCATCATAATTTAAACTCTTCCAGTCAGTGTCAGGAGAAAAGTTTTACTACCCAGCTTTACTCAATCTTATTAACTGTAATCCGGTTTGAAGGCAGAGGAAGTCCAACAGAAAACTGAATAAAGGATAGTGGCACAGAAGGTGAAGAAAGTGATGGCTCGGTGATATGGGCTACTGATCAGTATGTCAGGCGTTCAAGCCCTAGCACCACGAGCTGCCTCTGTTAACCCCTTAAGCAAAGCTTTTAACCCTCTCTGCTCCCAGGAGCATTGAATCATAGTCCATTGTGCGGCAACCTTAAGTTATGTGAAGAAAGGAACTAAACTGTACTGCAAGCATGAAAAATAAATGATTTCTGCTTCAAAATTAAGCAAAGAAGATAGAATAATACATTTTCTAAATGGATTTGTCAATGTGTGTCAGAGTGTACACTGATCACCTTCTTGGAGCATATCAGGGACATCAGCCTGAAAGCGAGGGCCCACACGGATCTCCCCTTTGTCTGCCAGCAGGGTCTTCTGTGTTGGGTCGTACACCAAGGAATAAAAAAAGGCATCCTGTAAACAAGAGAGACACACAAGCATGACAATTGTTTTTTAATGACATTGTCACATAGCATCTTCACAAGTCCATACATAGATTCACATTACCAATATGCAAGCCAGAGGATACAGAGGCAAGAAAATAATCCTTGGGTCGACATTAAGTTTTTAAATCCCAGCTTCATTTGAAGGAACTCTTCAGTTTTCTCCATCTACCCAATCTGTAGAGTATGGCTGATCACCACAGTTCATAATTTTGCAATGGCCGTTACCGTACGCTGGCAAAAGTGTAAACCTTAAGAGCAGCTGTTCAGGTCAAAGATATGCTTGCAGAATGCAAAATGAAATCATGAAATAACATGTAAATTAAATTTTAAAAAATAATCCTTTTTAAGATGTAAAAAATATATAGTTTGTAGTTTAATCATGCATAAATACCACAGACTCCTTCAAAACTCGCAAGTAATTAGAATGGACACTGATGAACAGTGCTGAAAAGCTTCAATTTGAAAAGTTATCTACAAAGATCAGCTTTAGAAAGGCTTCATCTTTCTCATTCAAAAAAAAATACCTCTTAGAATCATGCATAAATTCCCCAAACATGTTGAAAAATGTATCTATATTCATCACAAATTATATATAAATTGCAAAAAGAGGATCGCTTGAAACCATGTTGGATTATTTCTTTATGATTTGCGCCATAAAACTGCAGCTGTAAAAGCCGGGACTCTGGTACCTCTTTGTCCAGATAGGAGAGTACTGATTCTGTCTCGTTCAGGAGGGCCACGCTGCACTTCCCCCTGGAAAAGCAAGCAGACACAAAGCAGCTTTCAGAATTAGACACACATATACACATACATGCACACACACAGAAGGCAAGCCTTGCACACAAGCACCTTGGCGCAGCGGGGAGGAGGAGGAGGAGGAAGCGACATGAACCGCAAGATTACAGGGAAAAAAGTGTGAATGAAAAGAATGTGTGAAAAGTTGAGGAATGCGAGGTGAGGTGGGAAAGGGGGACATGGAGGGAAAAAAATGTGATCTGGTAGGAGGATGGAGGTTGAAAAGGAGCATGCTGTTTCAAAGTACACAGTCGCAATAACATACTATTTCATTCTTCACCAAAAACAGGGCGAGTGTGAAATACAGAGAAGTGCCACAACCGGTTCCAAGTGGGAACTCATTTTAAATGAGTGATCCCAAGAGTCAGATAACAGCAGGCATTATGAGATCTGTATTGGACTTGGAAGTGGCGTATGACTTAATTCTGAATCTTTCATCTCTCTGTCATGTCACTCATTTATACTCAGGGTGAGGAGAACAAAACAAATAATAGGTGTGGTTGTACATGAGTCAATGGTGGATGACAAAACAGTTGCTTGTCTTGAATGCTACCAATGCGGCTCACCTTCTCCCATTTTCAGAATTATTACACGGTTGACAAAATAAGAAAGCCAAAATCTTAATAGGTTTTTCGATTACACATGAAAAATCAGGAAACGTCTTGTAGATTGTCAGGTTTTTGTCACCGTCAGTACTGTATTATAAATTTAACTTACTGTCAATGAAATATTACATAGCTAACGATTCTGGATGATGAATATAATAATAGTTTATTCAGAATAAAATAAAATAAAACATCTTGTGTCATAAAACTAGACTGATTCCACTGTTAATGGATTTTCCTAATATTTAACTGATAATGTACGGACACGATTATATCATGACAACAGAAGTACTATTATTACAAATCATAACAAAAACAATCCCTAGAATTTCAGATTGTGTAGGTGAAAATGAGCATGCATAGTCATATAATACAGGGCTCGCAAAATTTCAAAGTTCCTGGTAGCCCTTCGGGCAGGCACTCTTCAGTTTTTGGTAAACCAAAATAAATTTAAGTAGCCCAAATAAAAAAAGAGTTTATTTTTAATGTATAATATTGTAAAGGAAACAAAACATCAATCAAAAAATTTGTTAAAACACGAATTACAACTTTATAAAAATTAAAATCAACTCAAATATTTAGTTCTAATTGAACAGACATTTCTATGAACTTGTAAGAACTGTGTAGAAGATGAATCAGTCTGTGTCCAATTCTGAATCTGAAATTTCCACTGAAGTCACGGATGAGTAAATGACACTCGACGTTGCTTTTTGAAGTTTGCGAAGACTGCTAAATTTTCCCAATGGTAGTTTACTCTTTGCAACATACGCTGTTCTAAACAACTTTTTCAGGACTTTGTTGTGCTTGGTTTATTTTAAGTATATTTTTTGCAATTGGTGTTTGTTCTGGTAAAGATGCTGCAGACTGAGCACCAATGCAGGTCTTGTGATGCAG